>CM067172.1:95771392-95804266 GCA_034093135.1 Erigeron breviscapus | reverse complement strand
TTCTTTGGCCGAGGTGATCTTGCTTCAGCCAAAGCTATTATGGACGGGCTTATGGAGTTTTCTAATGCCTCAGGACTTATGCCTAGTCTAGCTAAAAGCACGGCTTTCTTTTGTAATGTCCCTGATCGTATTAAGAGGGCTATTTTGGAGATCCTCCCATTTGAAGAAGGCTTTCTTCCGATTTGTTATCTTGGTGTTCCACTTATTTCATCTAGACTTTTACACAAAGATTGCACAATTTTGGTTGAAAGGATGGAGGCTAGAATAAGTGATTGGTAGAACAAGTCTCTTTCGTTTGCTGGCAGGTTACAATTAATTAATTCAGTTCTCTCTTCCATGCATATTTATTGGGCTTCAGTTTTCATTCTCCCTGCTAGTATCATTTCTGATTTGGAAAAGAAGATGCGGGCTTTTTTATGGACTCAAAGACCCATGAGCAAAGGTAAAGCTAAGGTGGCATGGAAGGATTGTTGCCTTCCTAAGTATGAAGGAGGAATTGGAATTAAAAGAATTTGTGATGTTAACAAAGCTCTTATGACTTCTCATGTATGGAGTATCTTGAATAATCGAAAGTCTCTTTGGGTACAGTGGATTAATGTGCAAAAACTCAAGGGAAGAAATTTCTGGGATGTCCCTTTAAAGCTGGCTCAACATGGGGATGGCGTAAGCTTCTTCAATTGCGAGAAGTAATCCGACCACATATTAAGTATCTGATAGGGGATGGGTGTACTACTTCAGCTTGGTTTGATAATTGGGCTTCTATTGGCCCTTTATGTAAGTTTATTACATATAGAGAGATGACTAGAGCGGGATTTCGTCTTGATGCAACTGTTAATGATGTTCTAACTAATGGACGCTGGAAATGGCCAATTGCCTGGTTTGATCTATTTCCAGTGCTTATAAATGTTACTCCTCCTGTTCTTCGTCCTGCTGTTTCTGATATAATTACTTGGTATGATAATAATGGAAGGAAACTGGTTTTTCAGCCTCTTCCACATGGGAAACCATCCGAGTTAGAAGACCAGTTGTTCCTTGGGTTGATCTTGTTTGGTTTGCACATAGTATTCCGAGGCACTCACTTCATGTCTGGCTTATTATGAGAGAAAAACTGAAGACTCATGATAAGATGAAGCAATGGGATGTTAGTGGTTCTACTAACTTAAATCTACTTTGTTGTTCCCTCTGCAAGCGTGGACCTGATTCGCATCAACATTTATTTTTTGAATGTAATTACTCATTGCAGATTTGGAATTTGGTTCGCCCCTTAATGGGATTTCATGCGGTTCCAAACCGATGGACTGATATCACTTCAATGCTATTGTTGACATCAAAGCCTAATCTAGCCAAGACGGTTATTGCTAAGCTTCTGATTGCTGCTTCGGCTTATTACTTATGGCAAGAGAGAAACTCCAGATTATTTTCTCCTAAAAAAGATCGGTTGCTCAACTGCATGATGTTATTGTGTCTACTGTCCGGATGAAGTTAGCCACTATGAAGTTCAAGAAAAAGATTCAAGGAAGAAGCATCCTAGAAGAATGGAAGTTGGATATCACGTAAACATTTATTAAACATCACTTTTATTGTTTTGCCATTAAGAAGTCAACAAGTCTTCTAAATGTGTCCCTCTGACAGGCCTTTGGATTTATCTAAGGGTAGGAGTCTCCATTTGGTTAGCCATTTTGAGCTCTTCACTGTGATGTGCATGTTTGAGATTTGGTTTCGATATGGTAGAATGATAGAGGTTGATGTTTGATATTGGTTACTTACATATTAGAGGTGTATTATTAATGCTTTTGATGTTATTAGCCTTTTTTATGTATTGTTTAGCTAGGTCGTTTGTGACGTTATTGTTTCACATACATATGGCATGTCATATGTATGAATTAGTTTGGTACTTTGCCAAGATACTTGTAATAATCTTCTTTTGGGTGATTTATAAAAGCTTACCGGGGTTTAAATTCCCCTTTACCCAAAAAAAAAAGGTCATTTCAGAGACTGCACTTCAAAGAATGGCAATATGGTTAGAGCAAACATTCTTAAAGAAGCAGAAATTCCAGACGATTATGATATAGTGTCTGTGGATTTGGGAGATCAAGATTCAGACCATATTTGCAGTCTGTCAGAAGGAGAAGCTGGAAAGACTACAGAGTATGTTGTTAATACTCTAATCTCAGGATTACCAGAAGAATTTGGCTATGCAAATATCGAAGAAACACCAATACCGGTTGCTGTTACACCACAATGGCGAGCTTCACTTCCTTTAAAAAGGGAACAAATCGGGTGCAGTCCCCATGATCTAAGAATAAATGAAGAAATCACAGGGGAAATTGAATCAAACGAGCCATGTTCATATTGTGGGCTTAGAACGATGAAAAGAATGTGTGTACATTTCCCTAAATGCATACTCATAGCATGCCCTATGTGTGCAAAGCATTACTTAAAGATTCAAGTAAAACCAGCCCCACCAGAAAAGAAAGTGTTTGGAAATAAGGATGAGCTGATCAGAGAACTAACACTATATTGCATGCATTTGCAATTAGAAAATGAAAGGCTGGAATGGGCTCTTACAGAGAAAATGGAGGAAGATATCGAAGATCTCAAAGGAAAAGGGGTATACCAAGAAAAAGAGAAAGAGGATCTAGAAAAAGAATTCAAAGAAGAAATGGCCAAAAGAAAGAATCAATCGCTCAAAATAGCTGAAACAAGTTCTGATAAAGTATTCCTAGATCCTAAAGATGAACGAGACCGAAGAACAATGGCCAGGAGGGGTATCAAACCAGAAGATATACCCAAAGAGGAAAACTTATCACCAATGCCACCACAACCAGTGTATCAAGAAGAAGGAGCATATTCATTAATAGAAGGTGCTAAAAAATGTGCTCAAGAAGTAACAGAAGCAGTAGGCCATCTCAAAGAAATAGAAGTTGTTAAACATGGTGTTGCAAGAAGAGTGTGAATAAATTATACAACATGAAGGTAAAATTCATCATTCCTGGAATGGATGAATTTATTATTCAAGCAATATTGGACACAGGATGCACAACCTGTAGTGCCAATATGAGAATTGTCCCAGAAGAAGCATTAGAAGATTGCCCTTTACCTGTAAAATTTACGGGTATAAATTCTGTGCAAATTGCTGACAAGAAGATGAGGCAAGGGCAAATGGAGATTGGTGATAATAGATTCAGAATTCCTTTCACTTATATTTTCAAAATGGAAATAAGTGATGGAATTGAGATGCTGATTGGTTGTAACTTCATCAGAAACATGCAAGGAGGTGTTAGATTGGAAGGCAATGTGGTTACTTTCTACAAAAATGTAACCATAATTGAAACGACACAACATACTGAAGTTACTGGATTCGCAATTGAAGAGCTGGAAATGAATGAAGACGAATACATATCGATCAAAGAATCTGTGTATTTTAACCTGGGGCATACAAGTCAAAACTTCCAACAGAGGTTTCAGCCCCTGTTACAAGGTTTAAAGGATCAAGGGTACATTGGTGATGAACCACTTAAGCATTGGCAACAAAACAAGGTTAAATGTAAACTTGAAATCATAAACCCAGACGTAACAGTACAAGACAAACCATTAAGCCACGTGACACCTGCAATGAAGGAGCAATTCCAGAAGCATTTTAAAGAATTACTCAGGCTAGGAGTAATTAGACCAAGTAAAAGTCGTCACAGAACTATGGCAATGATGGTAAATTCAGGAACGTCGGTTGATCCAAAAACAGGCAAAGAAAAGAAAGGAAAAGAGTGTATGGTATTTAACTACCGTACTTTAAATGATAACACCTACAAGGATCAATACTCTATACCTAGTATTGATATGATCAAGCAAAAGGTGGGAAACTCGAATATTTATTCAAAGTTTGATCTCAAAAGTGGTTTCCACCAGGTAGCAATGGATGAAGAATCCATCCCATGGACAGCATTTATAACACCAGACGGTCTCTATGAATGGCTAGTTATGCCATTTGGTTTAAAGAACGCGCCTGCCATTTTTCAAAGGAAAATGGACAATTGTTTTCGTGGACACGAAGAATATATTGCTGTGTACATTGATGATATTCTTGTCTTTTCTAAAGATGAGAAAAGTCATGCTCAACACCTGGAAAGAATGCTTGAAGTATGCAGACAAAATGGTCTGGTTCTATCGGAAAACAAGATGAAGGTTGCTGTAAGGGAGATAGAGTTCTTGGGAGCAATCATTGGAAATGGTAAAATAAAGCTCCAACCACATGTAATCAAGAAGATTGTGGAATTTAAAGAAGAAACCTTGAAAGAAAAGAAGGGATTAAGGTCTTGGTTAGGCATATTAAATTATGCTAGATCATACATACCTGGGCTTGGAAAGTTGCTAGCCCCTTTGTATGAAAAGACCAATCCCCATGGAGATAAAAGAATGAAGCAGTCAGATTGGGAGATTGTGCGACAAATTAAGGCTCAGGTTCAAAAGTTACCTGATATGGAAATCCCACCTGAAGATGCTTACATTGTTATTGAAACAGATGGTTGTATGGAAGAATGGGGTGCCATCTGCAAATGGAAGAGAAGGAAGAATGACCCCAGATCATCTGAAAAAGTTTGTGCATACGCTAGTGGGAAATTCAATCCAATAAAATCCACTATCGATGCAGAAATATATGCAGCCATGGAAGGACTTAAATCTTTCAAGCTGTATTATATTGGAAGGGAAGAAGCAGTTCTCAGAACAGATTGTCACAACAAAACCACACAAAACAAACCATCAAGAGTTCGTTGGCTAAGCTTTGTAGATTTCTTAACAGGGACAGGAGTTAACATTAAGTTAGAACACATTGAAGGAAAACTCAATGTTTTAGCTGATAACTTATCAAGGTTAGTAACTGTTCTTTGTGCATAAGGATGTCAAGAACAAGACCCAAATTCGATGACGGAACCCCTCAACCAGCTGGAATATATTTTCGCAGAGCTACAAACTGGGAAGAATATGGGTTACAATGTTTCCAAACAAGAAGAACAAACAGGGGAAGTCATGAGTTCACTATTGATTCAATGGAAGAATTCAAAAGATTGGCCCAAGAAAGCATGTTACCAGGACCAAGAAATTTGGATACAAGCTTCAAAGAAAGACAACAAATGCTCAACATCTTTCAAGACCAAAAACAAAGAATCACAAATGAATTCGCAATACTGTTGGCCCAAGCCTACATTACAGTGGGAATCAATAGAGCCCAAGAAAGCCCAAGAAACGAAGAGTCCGAAGATCCTCCAGATGCATTCTCCAGTGAAGATCCTCCAGATGCATTCTCCAGTGAAGATCCTCCAGATGCATTCTCCAGTGAAGATCCTCCAGATGCATTCTCCAGTAAAGATCCTCCAGATGCATTCTCCAGTGAAGATCCTCCAGATGCATTCTCCAGTAAAGATCCTCCAGATGCATTCTCCAGTAAAGATCCTCCAGATGCATTCTCCAGTAAAGATCCTCCAGATGCATTCTCCAGTGAAGATCCTCCAGATGCATTCTCCAGTGAAGATCCTCCAGATGCATTCTCCAGTAAAGATCCTCCAGATGCATTCTCCAGTGAAGATCCTCCAGATGCATTCTCCAGTGAAGATCCTCCAGATGCATTCTCCAGTAAAGATCCTCCAGATGCATTCTCCAGTGAAGATCCTCCAGATGCATTCTCCAGTAAAGATCCTCCAGATGCATTCTCCAGTGAAGATCCTCCAGATGCATTCTCCAGTGAAGATCCTCCAGATGCATTCTCCAGTGAAGATCCTCCAGATGCATTCTCCAGTAAAGATCCTCCAGATGCATTCTCCAGTAAAGATCCTCCAGATGCATTCTCCAGTGAAGATCCTCCAGATGCATTCTCCAGTGAAGATCCTCCAGATGCATTCTCCAGTGAAGATCCTCCAGATGCATTCTCCAGTGAAGATCCTCCAGATGCATTCTCCAGTGAAGATCCTCCAGATGCATTCTCCAGTGAAGATCCTCCAGATGCATTCTCCAGTAAAGATCCTCCAGATGCATTCTCCAGTGAAGATCCTCCAGATGCATTCTCCAGTAAAGATCCTCCAGATGCATTCTCCAGTAAAGATCCTCCAGATGCATTCTCCAGTAAAGATCCTCCAGATGCATTCTCCAGTGAAGATCCTCCAGATGCATTCTCCAGTGAAGATCCTCCAGATGCATTCTCCAGTGAAGATCCTCCAGATGCATTCTCCAGTGAAGATCCTCCAGATGCATTCTCCAGTGAAGATCCTCCAGATGCATTCTCCAGTGAAGATCCTCCAGATGCATTCTCCAGTGAAGATCCTCCAGATGCATTCTCCAGTGAAGATCCTCCAGATGCATTCTCCAGTGAAGATCCTCCAGATGCATTCTCCAGTAAAGATCCTCCAGATGCATTCTCCAGTGAAGATCCTCCAGATGCATTCTCCAGTGAAGATCCTCCAGATGCATTCTCCAGTGAAGATCCTCCAGATGCATTCTCCAGTAAAGATCCTCCAGATGCATTCTCCAGTAAAGATCCTCCAGATGCATTCTCCAGTGAAGATCCTCCAGATGCATTCTCCAGTGAAGATCCTCCAGATGCATTCTCCAGTAAAGATCCTCCAGATGCATTCTCCAGTGAAGATCCTCCAGATGCATTCTCCAGTAAAGATCCTCCAGATGCATTCTCCAGTGAAGATCCTCCAGATGCATTCTCCAGTGAAGATCCAATCTCTAGACTCCAGGCTCCAATCTTCAGTCTCCAGTCTCCAGTCTCCAGTCTCCAGGCTCCAGTCTCCAGTTTCCAGACTCCAGGCTCCAGTCTCCAGTCTCCAGTCTCCAGGCTCCAGTCTCCAGTTTCCAGGCTCCAGTCAAGACCCTTCAGTGAAGCTTACCAGTGAACGACTCCAGTCCAGAAATACCAGAATAAAGTCACCAGTTTTGTTCAGTTCAGTTTATTTCGGTGACATGGCAGTGGACCCAATAAAGAAGGAATGGCAGTTGTTGACAGGGATAAGGAAGGCACGTGTGACAACGTTATTTTTAACGGTTTGTGGGCCCTTGTGCAGAAGGAATCTTTCTAGAAGCTTTGTCTGTCCTTTTCCTATAGGTGGATAAATTAGTGGTTGTCCTTAGCACATGACAGCCTTTTATTTATTTAATATTTGTATTTCTTTATTCCTAGGAAATAGCATGTGTGTGGCTATAAATAAGTGCTTAATTTCTCATTGTAAGGGTTGGTGAATGTTGAATGAAATTAATAGAGCAGCCTCTATTTCTTACAAAAATCTTCTTTTACCTTTATAGATCTTTTGATCTTGATGGTTAGGAGTGACCCCTTTATCAATATTTGTGGTGACTTGTTCTTTATCAAATATTGTGGTGAGGTCTTTTAAATCTTCGGTTTCCTTTATCTATAATCGTGGTGGCTAGACCTTTATCGACTGTAGTGGTGGGGCGGAGTGTTTCCTTTATCCTTGATTCCAGTGGCTTAGCCTTTACGAGTCTTGGTGGTGGATTCTTTATCTATCAATTTTATTTTATTGCCTTGTTTGATTGTTTATTTCATATAAAATCCAGAAAATACCAAAATTAGTCTTCCGCTGTTGTCTGTCGTGTGATTTACGCATCAAATTTGGTATCAGAGCCAGGTTCAAAAGAAAAAAAAGTTTTCATGACTTTTTAGCCAGTTTTGAAAAAGGTTTCTTAATCTTTTTTGTCCGTTGGGGTATTGTTTGTCTAGATCCGTTCTAAATCTGTTTAGATCTGATTTTTCTTGTTTAGACCCATTTTTGATTATCTTTTCATTTAGATAATAGAAATGGGTTATAATAGAAATCTTGCTTTAGAGAATTTTTGAAGAGATAGACAGCTTAAATCTCTTGAAAAACAAATGGGGATAATCTTAGATGTGTTAGAAAATCATGTGAGAGAAACAAAAAAGAAAAATTCTCGTAAGAAACTCACTGATTGCAATTTAAATCTTATGGAGATTAGATCAGTCCCTAATTCTTTCAAAAAGATAAAAGTTGAAGTCGATGTTGAACAAGAGCCTATTTATGATAAAGAAGAAATAAGTGATGTTGCTGATGACTTTTTACTCTTCAAGAGAACTGATCATTCACTTGATATGGATGACGTTCAGCAAGAAGATGATTTTTTCCAACCATGTGTTTATGATGACGATGGTGAAGAAGTAATTGAAGCTGACCTTGATGATTTCTTGCTGAATCGGAATGCTAATCATTCTCGTGAAGTTAGTGTTGATGAATCCCAGCAAGGAAGTGTTAGCCAGACTTGTTTTTGTTATGTTACTAGCGAAAAAGAGTCCATAAGAGCTGCTGGTGATAAATCATCGTTGATCCAAGAAGCCCAGCAAGTAGTACATTCGACTGGAACCCTCACTGATGAAGTCCAGCAAAAAGTGTACTCCAGTGAAGCTTTTACTGATGAAGATCCAACTGAAGATCCAACTGGAGATCCATCAGTTGAAGTTCAACAAGCAATGTCTATATGCCTGAGGAAGAACTCCATACCTACTCAGTCACTACCAGTCACAACTCAATGGCTTAAGGAAGGCATAGGGGTAACAACTACAAACCGAGCACTTGTGTTTAATTCCAGATTCGATTATTATGGTATGGGTTTTTGTGTTATTCCTATAAATGCTCGAATTTTGATGTTTGATAATGATTGTCATGATGGCCACTTAAACACTAGTTCATTGTGTGTTCGAAAGAGGCAAGTCCCTCTTAATCGTTTACGGTCTGATGAAATGATTAAGGCTAAATCTGATTTGTTGGTTGATCTTAAAATCAGTCAGCAGCACTTCTTATTTGATCTTAGAGCTGATTGGAAGGTTAAGTACAAGGTGAAAATGAAGAGTTATGTACCTGGTCTTATAAGAGGTAGTGAAGAGCAAGTCGAGACTGAGTATGGACTTAATTATAGGGTCAATTGTAAGAAAAAAAGGAATCAGTATGTAGTGTTTTTGGAAGTGTGTTCTGGTCTCTCAAGACAAATTTATGTCACTCTAGGGAATCATGAATTGCTTAGTCGCCAAGGAGTTGAAATGAAAAGCAATCTGGTTGGTATGTGTACTGGACGATACTTGGTCTTTCCAGTTCTATTCCTTGTTACTTTGAAGAAACGTGATTCGTATGTGTGGGTAGAGAAGTGTAATCTCATGATAAACGTGCTCATCGTTACAACAAGTATTGAAGAGAATAATCTGGTCTTTGTTGATATTTCCAAGTTTGATCGAGTTTCATATCTGTTGGATCTCGAAATTTCTCACTCTCTATCAGCAATCTTGGAAGTTGATGTGCTGGAATTTCTTTTATTCAAGAAATCTGAAAATTCAAGCTTTGTTACCGGGTGGGGATTACCAGAAGTCGTTTGTGACCTGAAGATGTTCAGAAATGAAAACTCGAGGCCTCACTTTAAGGACTTGAGGGCAAGTCCCAAAAAAGAGGGAGAGATTGATGTAGAAATGACCCCGAGTCATTTCCACAAAATGGCTTGGCTCGTATATTTATTAATCAAAGATCAGCAAGCAACCATGTACCCCTGGATATCCTTTATTGGCATTATACTACTGGTGTATGTTGATCTTGATACTAATTCGAGTATTGAAGTTTTGCAACCAAGACAAAAGTCGTTGGTCTTAAAGTTCATTAGTGACAAAAACTCTTCAGTAACTTCATTTCAATAGTGCTACTGACCAGTGACACTTCAGCGAGTATCCGTCAGTTGCACTCCTGTAAGATCCTCCAGATGCATTCTCCAGTGAAGATCCTCCAGATGCATTCTCCAGTGAAGATCCTCCAGATGCATTCTCCAGTGAAGATCCTCCAGATGCATTCTCCAGTGAAGATCCTCCAGATGCATTCTCCAGTAAAGATCCTCCAGATGCATTCTCCAGTGAAGATCCTCCAGATGCATTCTCCAGTGAAGATATCTCCAGACTCCAGGCTCCAGTCTCCAGTCTCCAGGCTCCAGTCTCCAGTTTCCAGACTCCAGGCTCCAGTCTCCAGTCTCCAGTCTCCAGGCTCCAGTCTCCAGTTTCCAGGCTCCAGTAAAGACCCTTCAGTGAAGCTTACCAGTGAACGACTCCAGTCCAGAAATACCAGAATAAAGTCACCAGTTTTGTTCAGTTAAGTTTATTTCGGTGACATGGCAGTGGACCCAATAAAGAAGGAATGGCAGCTGTTGACAGGGATAAGGAAGGCACGTGTGACAACGTTATTTTTAACGGTTTGTGGGCCTTTGTGCAGAAGGAATCTTTCTAGAAGCTTTGTCTGTCCTTTTCCTATTGGTGGATAAATTAGTGGTTGTCCTTAACACATGACAGCCTTTTATTTATTTAATATTTGTATTTCTTTATTCCTAGAAAATAGCATGTGTGTGGCTATAAATAAGTGCTTAATTTTCTCATTGTAAGGGTTGGTGAATGTTGAATGAAATTAATAGAGCAGCCTCTATTTCTTACAAAAATCTTCTTTTACCTTTATAGATCTTTTGATCTTGGTGGTTAGGAGTGACTCCTTTATCAATATTTGTGGTAACTTGTTCTTTATCAAATATTGTGGTGAGGTCTTTTAAATCTTCGGTTTCCTTTATATATAATCGTGGTGGCTAGACCTTTATCGATTGTAGTGGTGGGGCGGAGTGTTTCCTTTATCCTTGATTCCGGTGGCTTAAGCATTTACGAGTCTTGGTGGTGGATTCTTTATCTATCAATTTTATTTTATTGCCTTGTTTGATTGTTTATTTCATATAAAATCCATAAAATACCAAAATTAGTCTTCCGCTGTTGTCTGTCGTGTGATTTACGCATCATACGCGCTGCAATCTTTTTCCCTTCACCGAGTTTTTATCCCACTAAGTTTTTCTTGGTAAGGTTTTTAATAATTCAGGAAGTATCATATTTGCGTAAAATAAAGTGTGAATATCCAAAGGGGAGTATTATGAACATTTTATATGGATTTACACTTCCTTATTAGACTCCTAGTTTATCTCTATTTTCTAAATAAGGCCTTGTAACCCTATTGTAATCCTTCATTAATATAATTACTTATTTTTCTCTTAACTCTTATCTCAATATTATAATATATGCAATTATATATAAAATAGGAGAAGTATTTTACATTTTAACCTCTCACTTTTTGATAAGTCTGGTTCTAGCATTAACTTTTATTAATATTTAGAATGACTCTTTTTTATTGATAAACTTGTGCTTATCGACATTTTTTTTACTATATTACCAACTTTAACTGAAACACGTTTTAGAAAAAACCATTTTTTTAGTGACAAAAATAAAATAATATCGAATTGAATCAAATAATATTAAATATTTTTATTATCAAAGATTGAACTTTAAATGTTGAGAAAATTTCATTACATACCCCTGTGGTATAACATGTTATTAAGTTTCACCCTTCTCGTTTTTCGTATCATTACATATTCATATGGTGATTTTTTGTATCATTGCCTACCCCTCCACGTAACGTCTGTTTGTCGCCATCCGTTAAGCCTCTCACGTGCGTTACACGTGAGGGTACTTTAGTCTTTTACCTCTAAACACCCACTTTTTCTCCTTGCTTATCTTTCCAGATCTAACAAACACCCTAAAATCAATAAATCCCACAACCACTTCTCCATATACTTTTCTTTTTCCCCAATTTCTAAACACGGAAACTAATAATTTATCATTTCTTTTTTGAAAACCTTTTAAAAAACCTCAAAATACCGTTTAACAGAAAATTATATCCAAAAACAAATTGTCTGAAAATTGTGGCCATACAGTGTTTATACATACATTCATTCATCTTCCTTCCTCCTAGCACATACTTCCGTCTCTTTCTTTCTTGAACTCACTAGAACATCAAATCGTTCATTATAATAATTCAATAAATATCATATATTAAGGACAATTCTCATGTTCAGAATAATGCAAATTTTTCTGCATCATATGCTTCTAAACTCATGGGTGCTGGAGCTAAAGCTAATGGTGCTGGATCGAGTAATAATGAAGTTGGAAAGAAAGCAAATTTCAGGTTTGTTCCTACGAATTCTGAGTCGGAAGGTATTGATGTGACAATTCCAATTGAATATGTTAAAGAGGTAACAAGTCGGTTCTCAAATTCATTATATGGATGTTTTTTAGGAGAACGACTTGCATTCCCCGTGGTTGAAAATTACGTTAAGAACACATGGGCTAAGTTTGGCTTGAAACGCATGATGATGAATGATGCAGGTTTTTTCTTTTTTCAATTTAGCTCAAAAGAGGGTATGGAGCAAGTGTTGGAAAAGGGTCCTTGAATGATTAGATCCACCCCTATCTTGTTAAATGTGATATATATTTAGTTGCAAAGGTTGGGGAAGAATCCTTCTTTGTCAAATCAGGGCTTGAAGTTGTTTGGAAACGCCAATCAAGTTGTGTGTGTTATGTGATAATGTGATATATATACTTTTATGAGGCTTACGCAATCGAGTCACTCGATGTATGTGGTCCGACTTGTCTTGAATTTATTCAACGCAAGCGGGAGCCTTAATTAAGTATATATAATGTCCATAGTGCTCCTTGTTTAGGTTGTCATTGGCTGGTATTTTGTATGGATGCATGGGTAAAAGGGATTACCCTGTTTAAACTTTATACCAACAACAATTAACAGTATGAGGCTGAATGCCACATTAGTTTCCTATATGACATGCCATATAGGGTGATCAAGCTATCCTAGCCATACAAGAAGCAAACTAATCAAACATCTAAAACCAAGGCTATTACAACGAAACCATTTGAGTGAAACAGGCAACCTCAAACATGCACATCAACTGATACAAAGACAAGTGAGAGGGACATATTTACAAGGAAACCGAAGTTACCTCAAACATGCACATCAACCTATCCAAGTACCAGTAAGAGGGACACATTTACAAGGTACCCATAAGACTACAAATATTAACAAGAAAACTAGTAACATGCATCATGCATGAGCAAGGCCTTTGGTAGATTCCAAGCAGCCAGCAAGTGAGAAGTCCTTGCATTATTCTTGAACCGCATCTTGACCAGTCTATAACGAACAGTCTCCATAATAATATCTCTAATCTTTTCAGGCGGTCTTGCATGGTTGCTAAACATACGATTATTTTGTTCCTGCCATACATAATATACAACAGCCGCAAGCACAAGACGAGCAATTACACTCTTGACTGAGTTATTCTTGAGAGAACATAAGAAGTCAGCAACAATATCATCCCATTTGCATGAAGAACGTTCCATGTAGGCCACATCTTTAATCAAAGCCCATACTTTCGCAGAATATGGACATTCAAAGAACAAGTGAGCATGAGAGTCCGGACCTGTTTTACACAAAGAACAACAAATAAGGTTAAGATTGACAGCCCCACCCACATCCCATGGTTTCAACTTGTCATGAGTTTTCAACTTTTTCCTCATCACCAACCAAAGCAAGAATGCATGTCTAGGGATCGATTTGGAATTCCATACAATAGTAGCCCAATCCACCCTTTCACCGCTATTACGGATTGCATCCCAAACATTGGAGGCCGAATAATTCTTCTCCTCCCCATTCCCATCACGCCATACAATACAGTCAGTTTTCGTGTTATCTATAGCAGGAACAGGAACATCAATTAAAACCGGATACAAATCCCTCCAAGCTTCTGGCCATTTCCAAACCCCATTATCAATAACATCCGAGATCTTATCCTTGTGGGAGAAACCCGCTCGCAAGATGGTCCTAAATGATAAAACACTACTTAACGGACCATTTCTATCCCATTTATCAAACCACACAAATGTTGAGGCACCATCACCTATTTTTGACCATAAAAATGGTCTAATAGATGGCCTTAATTGAATAAGTTTATGCCAGCCCCAACTCATACTATTTGTACTTGGAACATCCCAAAAACTCCTACCTTTTAGTTTATAAGCATGTACCCATTGTACCCACAAGGAATTTCGGTTATTAAGAATTCTCCACACGTGTGTAACAACCCTCAATTTCCGACTAGGACAAGTTACTTAGACTTATCTAGGTACCTATCCCTAGAGGTTTATTAAGAGAATTGGCCTTCTAGACATTTCGGCATGGTGATAATTGCCCTCTAGTTCAATGAAGTATTGTAGGTGACTAGCTATCTTATAAATGCCATGAATAATAGCTATAATCATTCAACACAATCTCAAGCCATAAACTAGTTCTAATTGAACTTGACAAAAGATCAACGAACCAAAAACTTTATTTCGAGAAGTAAGTTATATAAATAATAATGGGAGTGTCACAAGTTGAGATAACAATCAAAATTCTTAAAAATGTCCAACAAATTGAATCCTCAAGCCAACTAAATTACATTTGGTCATGAAAATACCATGAGCATCCCCCCCCCCCCCCCCCCCCCCCCCCCCCCCCCCCCCCCCCCCCCCCCCCCCCCCCCCCCCCCCCCCCCCCCCCCCCCCCCCCCCCCCCCCCCCCCCCCCCCCCCCCCCCCCCCCCCCCCCCCCCCCCCCCCCCCCCCCCCCCCCCCCCCCCCCCCCCCCCCCCCCCCCCCCCCCCCCCCCCCCCCCCCCCCCCCCCCCCCCCCCCCCCCCCCCCCCCCCCCCCCCCCCCCCCCCCCCCCCCCCCCCCCCCCCCCCCCCCCCCCCCCCCCCCCCCCCCCCCCCCCCCCCCCCCCCCCCCCCCCCCCCCCCCCCCCCCCCCCCCCCCCCCCCCCCCCCCCCCCCCCCCCCCCCCCCCCCCCCCCCCCCCCCCCCCCCCCCCCCCCCCCCCCCCCCCCCCCCCCCCCCCCCCCCCCCCCCCCCCCCCCCCCCCCCCCCCCCCCCCCCCCCCCCCCCCCCCCCCCCCCCCCCCCCCCCCCCCCCCCCCCCCCCCCCCCCCCCCCCCCCCCCCCCCCCCCCCCCCCCCCCCCCCCCCCCCCCCCCCCCCCCCCCCCCCCCCCCCCCCCCCCCCCCCCCCCCCCCCCCCCCCCCCCCCCCCCCCCCCCCCCCCCCCCTCACACACACACTTCACCAAAACAAACACACACACATCTTAAAACTTTCTCTCAACTTTTCTTCACACTTTCTTCACCATTTTCGGATTTTGCAAGGAAAAATGGGGCTTAAATCTAATCTAAACTATTGTAATAATAACTTTTCTTGTTAATTCATCATCTAAGGTCAAGTATGGAGTCATTTGGTGGTCTTGAATGTCACGAAAAATCTGCCCAAAATCATCTTCAAAACCAAGTTCTTCAAGGGTATAAATCTTCATCTTTTTACTAGATTCAATCTTGTTCTTGTTTATATTCAAAGGTTTTATCAAAAGTTTATGTTTTCTTCTTGTTTTCCTTGTAATATACACTTGATGAAGGCAAGTTGATAGGATCTTTCCCCTCATGCATATGCATGTCGAAATCTATGAGAAAGATCCAAGGATTCAACAAGTTTAAGACCCAAAAGTGTTGTTATAGATTAGTAGCTTTTAAAGTGATTTTCCTTTTCATAAGATCCATATGTTTTTGTATACTTTGAAGAATATATTTCTGAGATTTTTCATTAAAAAGATGTTTTTATGTTGTTGAAAGTTAGATCTATAAAGATTGGTATTGAAAAGTGTTGATTTGAATGAATACGTGTTAGATCTAAGAAAGTTGAATCTTGTTGTTGGATTATGAGATGGATGAACTTGTATTAAGTGAAAAATATGTTAAAAGAGGTACAATAATCTGGAAATTTGATGTTAAGAGGTATAAAAATAAAGTATTAATCTTGTAAATGATGAACTCAAGTGTTAATAAAGCAAGAATGGTCATTGGTGAGTTGTTTGGACCCAAATGCTTCTGACAGAATTATTCTTCTGTCTTTGGACGGATAAACTGGGCATGTGAGGGCCGTTTCAAGCAAAACTTTCAAAATAAAAGTTGTAGATAAAAGAGTTAAGATTAACCTCCAACTGGAATCACTCAAAAACCTAAACCAAACCAAAGATATGATTTTTCTACCAAAAGTGGTCAAAACTGGATTTTTGTCTTAATGTTGAGTCAACTTTGACGATTTTTAATTTCGTAACTAATAGGTTTCAGAAGTTTAAACTTGGTGTGAACTGAGTTCAAAGTGTCCCTAACTTAAAATAAAATTGGGAGATTTTTCTTAAATGTTCATCATAGAAATCTTTTATAAAATATATTGAGTCGCACAGCAGCAAGCTTTCTGACCAACTTTGGTTTTGTAATTTTTAGAGGTAGTAAGCAATGTCTGAAAATTTAGCAAAAATTCACATAAATATAGGACACATATATGTCTCTGTATAAAAATCACCAATGTCCAAATAATTCAACTCAACCAAGAATGACTACTCAACATTTTATGAAAATAAGTGTTAAAACAGAAAATTCCAAGTAAAAGTTCTTCACAACAAATAAGCTAAAAGTCACTAGATTGCAACTCTAAACCTACTGAGAATATGTCAAATAAAGTTATAAAACTTAACTTGGTTATTAAATGGCAAAGACAAGCCTACAAATCACTAATTCGGTTCATATAAGCACTAACCGAAAGCTTTAATTTGCACTTATCACACCACCACCACTATCCCGACTTAAGACACCAAAATATAATGAACATTCTGGAAATAAAGAAATAAGGATGGAAATCCATATTGACGCATTTGAATTGCTTGGAAAATGAGGCTAAAATCACTATTTCGGTAAACGGCTTATAAGCTTATAATCCTCAAAATGAGCAAGACTCAAGAGAGGTTGAATTGATATGATTTTTCCCATGATAAAAGTTGCCTAAAAGGCCTGAGTTTTTAGCCAAAAAGTTATGTAGCGATTTCTAAGAGTTTCTATTAATTATTAAATTTAAATGATAATTAAAAAGGTAAATAAATAAATAAATAAATTATATAAATCATGAAATTGGTTAAATAATCACAACCAATGATGAAAGTGACTAAAACCTACTGGAGTAAAATCATTTCAAGTCAAAGAACAAATGTCATATAATTTAGAAATAATTAAGTAAGTGAAAATCACTAATTAATAACTATTTTTAAATTAATGGAAAAATTACATAAATAAATATATATATCACAATATTCTAAGTTAAAAAGCATAAATTAATTATAAATTTAAATGATAATTAAAAAGGTAAATAAATAAATAAATAAATTATATAAATCATGAAATTGGTTAAATAATCACAACCAATGATGAAAGTGACTAAAACCTACTGGAGTAAAATCATTTCAAGTCAAAGAACAAATGTCATATAATTTAGAAATAATTAAGTAAGTGAAAATCACTAATTAATAACTATTTTTAAATTAATGGAAAAATTACATAAATAAATAAATTATATAAATCATGAAATTGGTTAAATAATCACAACCAATGATGAAAGTGACTAAAACCTACTGGAGTAAAATCATTTCAAGTCAAAGAACAAATGTCATATAATTTAGAAATAATTAAGTAAGTGAAAATCACTAATTAATAACTATTTTTAAATTAATGGAAAAATTACATAAATAAATATATATATCACAATATTCTAAGTTAAAAAGCATAATAATCAGAATATAACCCAAATATAATTAGCCACAAATTATAAAGGCAAGTGAGGTACTTAAAAGTATTTTTAAAGAATTATTTGGTTAATAAATCAAGAAAATGAATAAATAATTAATTAAATAATATTAAATTAAATACATAGTCATAAATCAGGAAGTATTCATAAATACTAATATTATGAAGTTACTAATGTCAAATATTATAATTAAGCAAAGCACACAATGGGAACCATGATAATCAAAGGCAAGTTACCGAAATTCTAACAACTTATAACTACATATATAGTGAAAGTGACCCTTTTTACACCAACACTCTCTTCAACCAAAAAGATGCAAATATTAACAATATACTTGGATCCCAAAATTTATGACAACATAATGAAAGTGGCATTTCTTAGTGATGCTTAAGATAGGAACTTACGTATATTAGTCCTATCGTAGGGATAGTCTTGGCTTGGGATGTGATTGAGGAATATGACGGATATATGATCAAGGAAGCGATAGATGGGAAATACCCATTTTGGATAAGTGAATATAATATGCGGCATATCAAGGTGAGTCATAGCCCCTTTTCAAACTCTTTTATATGTTTTACTTACGGGGTGAAAAACATGATTAATTAAAATGACTTTATCTTATGAAATGATTCTTTGAAATAATGATAATGATATGGGAATTATATTGTATGTTCAACGTGTTATATGTTATATGATGAGCTTGAGTACTGTCAAACGGTGGTCCCCTGTACACTACTATTAACTCATTGAGGCCTGTAGTTAGAGGGTTGCGCAACTAGGACTTGTCCCCTCATCCACTATTATAGATAACGGTGGGATGTTTGGTCTGCCTTGGTGGCCACCTTCATCCAGTCTGGCTTCGCGGTGCTCTAACTACTATATATATTTATGGGCGTCTCCATGGCACGACCCTTGGTTATCTTTATGCACGTGATTGACAGCATGTGCTTATCATTATCTTATCATTTGGGACAATATATCTGATTATTGGGACATAACCGGTCTTAGTAGTGGCTCAAGAACAATCTCATCAAATTATGTCATGGTAGTCTTACCATTGACCAAGAGGTATTGATATTATTATGGTTGGAAATTGTGGATTGAACATACGGTTTGGGTATTGGACCTTATATGGAATCTTGAAAGCTGGCGATATTGAAGTATTGATGACCAAATGGTTTTGGTATGATGAATGATTAATCGATTGATATATTTTTCTCTCACGATAAATGTGACAAATGAGAACTTTATAATCTACCATGGATTTCTCAAACTATTTTGAAATGGATATGTAACGAGGTTTACTTGTAAACCTATGCACTCACCAACTACGTTTTTATAGTTGACACTTTTTCTTCATGCTTTTCAGGAATTAGCGTAAGCTTTGAGGAATTATATGCATCATGATTACTTGTATTGCACTTGGGAGTCAAAGATCAAACCTTGTGACGGGCAATGGAATCCGCCCTGATCATTGTAGTATATCATCTCATGTATTTGTTATTTGTTTCGTGGACTCAATATTCAAGTATGGTAGACGTATTGTATTTGGGAATTGGTTCACCTGCTTGTGCATTGTAAAATTATTTTTATCAACTAAAGCTATGGTGAATGTTATCTATTATCCTTTGTTTTGAATACTCGACTTTCTGTACATCTCATCGCTCCGCCTTGGTTGGGGTGTTACAACATGGGTAGTCATAAGAGCCTTATTCATATCATAAATTCTCCTTATGCCAAGTCCACCTTCATCCTTTGGAGTACAAACTAATTTCCAAGCTACCTTTGCCTTCCCCTTGGCAATAGCACCTTGTGACCACAAAAAATTTCTCATTTGCTGTTCCAAATCCTTTATAATACGAGATGGGAGAATGAACACAGACGCCCAATAAATATGCATAGAAGAAAGGACGGAATGAATCAATTGAAGCCTACCCGCAAAAGAGAGAGTCTTATTCATCCAGCTAGTAATCCTATTTTGCATTTTTTCAACAAGAACGACACAATCCTGATAAACAAGCCTAGATGAAATTAAAGGAACTCCTAAATAACGAACCGGAAGCTGGCCTTTTTCAAACTGCATGAAATTACAAAAGAAAGCAAGGCTTTTAGGTAAACTTGGGGCTAGCCCAGACATTTCCTTGAACTCATTAAGAGACTTCATAATCACTCTAGCTGAATTCGAATCATCATGAGCAAACAGAATTAAATCATCAGCAAAACACACGTTAACAATTTGATTCTTATCACAACCCTTATGAAATTTGAAACCATGGGCAGTCACCACAGGATGTTGCAGAATCAAAGAAAGCACCTCCATAACCAGTGTAAAAAGATAAGGTGACATAGGATCACCCTGTCTGGGCCCTCTTTTCCCATCAAAGAATCCATAAAGATTCCCGTTTATGCTAATAGAATATGCAAAGGAAGTGACACAAGCCATAATCCAAACTACCAATTTAGGAGGAAAACCAAATCTGAGCAGAATACGCCTTAAAAAACGCCAATCAACTGTATCATAGGCTTTCTAAATATCCACTTTAAAAGCACACCGAGATGGGCCTCTATTTAAGTGATACCCATGCATAAGTTCCTAGGTTAGCAAAATATTATCTGAAATACTACGACCCGGGATAAAAGCCGACTGATTATTACTCACCACATCATCCAAGCCCTCTTTCAATCTGTTAGTTAGGATCTTACTAATACACTTATATAAAACATTGCAACACGAAATAGGCCGGTAGTCAGTAACCATAGAAGGTAAAGAAACCTTTGGAATTAACGCAATAATAGTGTGGTTTAACCCCTTGAGTAACTTTCCATTCTTTAAAAAATCTTTTACAGCAAGGCAAACATCCTTACCCACGATCTCCCAAGCATCCTTAAAGAAAGCAGAAGTGTATCCATCAGGACCTGGAGCTTTGTTTTCACCAATAGAGAACATAGCAGCCCTAACTTCTTCATCCGTAACACTTCTTATCATATTAGTAGCTTTAGCTGTGTCCACTTTCTTAACAAACAAATGATCAGGTGGGATCCTATTAATCGGCCCATCAACTCCCAAAAATCGTTCATAATGATGTACAAAAGCCTCATGAACAGCCCCACCCTCATGCACCACACCATTACTATCCTTAACAATCTCAATTCTGTTCCTATGATTTCGACATTTAAGAGACTTATGGAAGTAAGCTGATGCGTAAATCACGCGACAAACGACAGCGGAAGACTATTTTTGGTATTTTCTAGATTTTATATGAAACAAACAATAAAATAAAATGATAGATAAAAGAATTCACCACCAAGACTCGTAAAGGCTAAGCCACCGGAATGAAGGATAAAGGAAACACTCCGCCCCACCACTACAATCAATAAAGGTCTAGCCACCACGACTATAGATAAAGGAAACCGAAGATTTAAAAGACCTCACCACAATATTTGATAAAGAATAAATCACCACAAATATTGATAAAGGGGTCACTCCTAACCACCAAGATCAAAGATGTAACACCCGTTTTGTAAAAATATGGATTTCCAAAAATTTTCGCCTAACGCGTTAAATCATGCGGAAACGATTTAGGAAAATACTCAACTAAAGAAAACAGTTGAGAAACATAAGTGGTGTTACTAATAGCATCAAATCAGTAATCAAAGAAATCCATAAGATTGCCCAACATAAAGCAATCATAGCATAGTCATTACATAAGTTCCATAAAGGAAATCAATAACATATAGTTTATGCGAAGCTATTGGGTAAACTAAAGCCAGCTTGATCATCTACCCATCTCTCGCCAAAGCTTCACACGTCATCTCAATGCCTAACCTGAGGGGTGTCAACACATTAAAAGAAACAAGTGTTAGCTATAAAGCTAAGTAAGATAACACCAGGTTTAAGCAAACATTTCATCCATTTAAATCGTCACTTTAAAACATTACGTCATTTTAATTAGGCATTCATACCACCGTATAAACATATCCACATCACATATCCACATCACATATAAGCATAGAGTTCATGACCCTAAGCGTGCCTAATCAATTTCGTCATCTCATCTCATTCGTTAAGTTGTGACTAGGTCACCGTTAAGTTGTAACCGAAGTTACCGTTTCATTTAATGTACCCTCCCACATACGGGCACTACGTACTCTCCACATACGAGCACGATTTATACGTATCTAGTACCCTCCCACATACGGGCACTACGTACTCTCCACATACGAGCACGATTTATACGTATCTAGTACCCTCCCACATACGAGCACGATTTATACGTATCTAGTACCCTCCCACATACGGGCACTACGTACTCTCCACATACGAGCACGATTTAGACGTACCTATTACCACCGTCAGGCACGGGTTATGCATAACACTTATCGACATCTAATTAGCTCGAGCATTTATCACGTTTAGTTTAGGTTTCCACATTAATCCTAAACTAATCCACATCTATCATCTTTTCACGTTAGGGCCCTTAAAACGTGCACGTGTCATGGCAACCTAAAAAGGTCTAGTGTTCTAGATGAACAAGCCACATATACATGCACATATCATCATTACATCACATCATTAACCACCATTCATCATAATATATCATATCGTTTAAACATATCACCACCTATCATATCATAAACGTATTTACGGGGAAACATTATATGCATAGGCATCGTCATCTTTAATCCCCGAATACCTCCCATATCAACCCAACCACAATATAGGTTATACATTACCGTTTTGGAGGTTATAGTTTATGAAACCATTTTTGTTGCACCCTCAGCGTGACAAAAGTAGTGTATCTTACCTCGTAGTAGTGTACGCGAGCAAATAGAGAGCTAATAGTGCTTAATAGTAATCCCCGACACCTATCGTACATTAACATATGAAATATAAGTCATTTGGGACCTTAATTAACTTGAAAACGAACTTAGGTTTTGAATCGAACGAATTTAGCTTAAAACGAATTTAGAAAACGAACTTAAGCATCAAACGAACTTAGCCTTCGTTTTTAGCTTCAAACGAATATGATCTTCGTTTTGTCAAACGAAGATAGTTTTCCAGAAAACGAGTTTATGCTTTACGAAGATGGCTCAAACGAACTTAAGCTTAACTTTGTCCAGAAAACGAATTTAAACTTAACTTCGTTCAGTATTCAAAAACGACTCTGTTCTTCATTTTAATTAGGCATTCATACCACCGTATAAACATATCCACATCACATATCCACATCACATATAAGCATAGAGTTCATGACCCTAAGCGTGCCTAATCAATTTCGTCATCTCATCTCATTCGTTAAGTTGTGACTAGGTCACCGTTAAGTTGTAACCGAAGTTACCGTTTCATTTAATGTACCCTCCCACATACGGGCACTACGTACTCTCCACATACGAGCACGATTTATACGTATCTAGTACCCTCCCACATACGGGCACTACGTACTCTCCACATACGAGCACGATTTATACGTATCTAGTACCCTCCCACATACGGGCACTACGTACTCTCCACATGCGAGTACGACGCACTCTCCCACATACGAGCACGATTTATACGTATCTAGTACCCTCCCACATACGGGCACTACGTACTCTCCACATACGAGCACGATTTATACGTATCTAGTACCCTCCCACATACGGGCACTACGTACTCTCCACATACGAGCACGATTTATACGTATCTAGTACCCTCCCACATACGGGCACTACGTACTCTCCACATACGAGCACGATTTATACGTATCTAGTACCCTCCCACATACGGGCACTACGTACTCTCCACATACGAGCACGATTTATACGTATCTAGTACCCTCCCACATACGGGCACTACGTACTCTCCACATACGAGCACGATTTATACGTATCTAGTACCCTCCCACATACGGGCACTACGTACTCTCCACATACGAGCACGATTTATACGTATCTAGTACCCTCCCACATACGGGCACTACGTACTCTCCACATACGAGCACGATTTATACGTATCTAGTACCCTCCCACATACGGGCACTACGTACTCTCCACATACGAGCACGATTTATACGTATCTAGTACCCTCCCACATACGGGCACTACGTACTCTCCACATACGAGCACGATTTATACGTATCTAGTACCCTCCCACATACGGGCACTACGTACTCTCCACATACGAGCACGATTTATACGTATCTAGTACCCTCCCACATACGGGCACTACGTACTCTCCACATACGAGCACGATTTATACGTATCTAGTACCCTCCCACATACGGGCACTACGTACTCTCCACATACGAGCACGATTTAGACGTACCTATTACCACCGTCAGGCACGGGTTATGCATAACACTTATCGACATCTAATTAGCTCGAGCATTTATCACGTTTAGTTTAGGTTTCCACATTAATCCTAAACTAATCCACATCTATCATCTTTTCACGTTAGGGCCCTTAAAACGTGCACGTGTCATGGCAACCTAAAAAGGTCTAGTGTTCTAGATGAACAAGCCACATATACATGCACATATCATCATTACATCACATCATTAACCACCATTCATCATAATATATCATATCGTTTAAACATATCACCACCTATCATATCATAAACGTATTTACGGGGAAACATTATATGCATAGGCATCGTCATCTTTAATCCCCGAATACCTCCCATATCAACCCAACCACAATATAGGTTATACATTACCGTTTTGGAGGTTATAGTTTATGAAACCATTTTTGTTGCACCCTCAGCGTGACAAAAGTAGTGTATCTTACCTCGTAGTAGTATGTGCGCGCAATCAAAAGCTAACAGTGCTTAATAGTAATCCCCGACACCTATCGTACATTAACATATGAAATATAAGTCATTTGGGACCTTAATTAACTTGAAAACGAACTTAAGCTTAACTTTGTCCAGAAAACGAATTTAAACTTAACTTCGTTCAGTATTCAAAAACGACTCTGTTCTTCATTTTTCCAGAAATCGATCGACAATGGCTTCTTCCAAAACACGTTTTTGACATAATTGAACATCTTTGATCTGAAAATACAATTAACAACCCATTGATTACCTGATTGTTTGATAGCCAATTGAAAGTAACCCAAAATACTCAATCAATTCAACCAAAACTTTGAACAATTGCTTAGAAATCGATTAAGGAATTGGACGGACTGTTTGTGTGTTTGAACATGTAATTAGGCTGCTAACAATGAGATTAGGCTTAACCTAATCCCTAATCCCGTTTTTCAAGTTTCACTTTTGTCAATTTTAGTCCCTGGACTTCATATTAGCTTTATTTCACATTCAAACACCTATTGGGGATACATACAACACACTAAAGCACTTTCGCACACTACATAGGCCTTTTACACATCATTTAATCCACTTTATTGTCACTCATTAAAGATAATTAAATCTTACATATAGGGCACATAAACATATAAACACGTATTTCCACGTAACCATATCACGGACTTAGAATTTGACCTAACGACGTTAGTCAACATATACGTTTAAGTTTTGGGATGTTACAATTACCTCCCCCTTAAGAGGATTCCGTCCCCGGAATCACTTCAACATCAAAAAGGTGGGGATAGGTCTCCCGCATTACGGACTCGGTCTCCCAAGTCATACTTTCGCCGTGATTGTGTTTCCACTTTATGAGAACTAGATCAATAGTCTTTCGTCGTAGCTTCTTTTGTTTCCTTCCCAATATAGCAACAGGTTCATCGACAATCTGCTTGTTGGGATTAATACTTACGTCCTCGAGTGGAATGACATCCGTTTCATTCGCATAGCACTTACGTAGGTAACACACATGAAATGTGTTGTGAATTCCATTAAGTTCTGGAGGTAAGTCCAGCTTAAATGCCTGTTCATTAACCTTCTTAATGATCTTAAAAGGTCCAATGAATCTGGGGCTTAACTTCCCACGTTTTCCAAACCGTAATACACCTTTCCAAGGCGACACTTTGAGTAAAACCATCTCGCCTTCTTTAAAATCGAACGGCCTCCTTTTCTTATCAGCATATGACTTTTGCCTTTCACGAGCAACACGTAAGGCTTTCTTTGCAACATTAACTTTATCGGCCGTAAGCTGTACTAATTCGGGTCCAGCAAATTGCTTTTCCCCGGGCTCCAACCAACAACTAGGAGTCCGACACTTCCTACCATATAACATCTCATAAGGTGGCATTCCAATGCTCGCATGATAACTATTGTTATACGCAAACTCAATAAGAGGTAGGTGTTTATCCCACGAACCACCATAATCCATTACACAAGCTCTGAGCATATCTTCGAGCGTTTGAATAGTCCTTTCACTTTGCCCATCGGTTTGCGGATGGTAGGCTGTGCTCAGACGAACCTGCGTACCAACTTCCCGTTGAAAACTCTTCCAAAAGTTGGAAACGAATCGAGCATCACGATCTGACACAATCGATATCGGAACACCATGTTTAGAAACCACTTCATCAATATACAACGTAGCGAAGTTCTCCATAGGAGCAGTCTCACGAACTGGGAGAAAGTGAGCACTCTTCGTTAATCGATCGACAATAACCCATATCATATCGTGACCACGAGGCGTCCTCGGAAGTTTGGTCACAAAATCCATCGTAATGTGATCCCATTTCCACTCAGGGATCTCAAGTTGCTGAAACTTCCCGTAAGGCTTTTGATGTTCAGCTTTCACCTTCACACACGTCAAACATTTCTGCACATACATCATCACATCGTTCTTAATACTGGGCCACCAATAAATAGGCTTCAAATCTGCATGCATCTTTGTGGCACCAGGGTGTACAGAATACTTAGTTTTGTGAGCTTCATCCATTACTAACTCACGATTGCCTCCATAGAGAGGAACCCATATTCTACCTTTGTAGGTTCGAAGGCCACGACTATTTTCTTCCATTTGGAGTCTGTTCTTCTTCTTTTTCCCAATAGACTCCGCTTTCACATTATAGGGGGGGGGGGGGGGGGGGGGGGGGGGGGGGGGGGGGGGGGGGGGGGGGGGGGGGGGGGGGGGGGGGGGGGGGGGGGGGGGGGGGGGGGGGGGGGGGGGGGGGGGGGGGGGGGGGGGGGGGGGGGGGGGGGGGGGGGGGGGGGGGGGGGGGGGGGGGGGGGGGGGGGGGGGGGGGGGGGGGGGGGGGGGGGGGGGGGGGGGGGGGGGGGGGGGGGGGGGGGGGGGGGGGGGGGGGGGGGGGGGGGGGGGGGGGGGGGGGGGGGGGGGGGGGGGGGGGGGGGGGGGGGGGGGGGGGGGGGGGGGGGGGGGGGGGGGGGGGGGGGGGGGGGGGGGGGGGGGGGGGGGGGGGGGGGGGGGGGGGGGGGGGGGGGGGGGGGGGGGGGGGGGGGGGGGGGGGGGGGGGGGGGGGGGGGGGGGGGGGGGGGGGGGGGGGGGGGGGGGGGGGGGGGGGGGGGGGGGGGGGGGGGGGGGGGGGGGGGGGGGGGGGGGGGGGGGGGGGGGGGGGGGGGGGGGGGGGGGGGGGGGGGGGGGGGGGGGGGGGGGGGGGGGGGGGGGGGGGGGGGGGGGGGGGGGGGGGGGGGGGGGGGGGGGGGGGGGGGGGGGGGGGGGGGGGGGGGGGGGGGGGGGGGGGGGGGGGGGGGGGGGGGGGGGGGGGGGGGGGGGGGGGGGGGGGGGGGGGGGGGGGGGGGGGGGGGGGGGGGGGGGGGGGGGGGGGGGGGGGGGGGGGGGGGGGGGGGGGGGGGGGGGGGGGGGGGGGGGGGGGGGGGGGGGGGGGGGGGGGGGGGGGGGGGGGGGGGGGGGGGGGGGGGGGGGGGGGGGGGGGGGGGGGGGGGGGGGGGGGGGGGGGGGGGGGGGGGGGGGGGGGGGGGGGGGGGGGGGGGGGGGGGGGGGGGGGGGGGGGGGGGGGGGGGGGGGGGGGGGGGGGGGGGGGGGGGGGGGGGGGGGGGGGGGGGGGGGGGGGGGGGGGGGGGGGGGGGGGGGGGGGGGGGGGGGGGGGGGGGGGGGGGGGGGGGGGGGGGGGGGGGGGGGGGGGGGGGGGGGGGGGGGGGGGGGGGGGGGGGGGGGGGGGGGGGGGGGGGGGGGGGGGGGGGGGGGGGGGGGGGGGGGGGGGGGGGGGGGGGGGGGGGGGGGGGGGGGGGGGGGGGGGGGGGGGGGGGGGGGGGGGGGGGGGGGGGGGGGGGGGGGGGGGGGGGGGGGGGGGGGGGGGGGGGGGGGGGGGGGGGGGGGGGGGGGGGGGGGGGGGGGGGGGGGGGGGGGGGGGGGGGGGGGGGGGGGGGGGGGGGGGGGGGGGGGGGGGGGGGGGGGGGGGGGGGGGGGGGGGGGGGGGGGGGGGGGGGGGGGGGGGGGGGGGGGGGGGGGGGGGGGGGGGGGGGGGGGGGGGGGGGGGGGGGGGGGGGGGGGGGGGGGGGGGGGGGGGGGGGGGGGGGGGGGGGGGGGGGGGGGGGGGGGGGGGGGGGGGGGGGGGGGGGGGGGGGGGGGGGGGGGGGGGGGGGGGGGGGGGGGGGGGGGGGGGGGGGGGGGGGGGGGGGGGGGGGGGGGGGGGGGGGGGGGGGGGGGGGGGGGGGGGGGGGGGGGGGGGGGGGGGGGGGGGGGGGGGGGGGGGGGGGGGGGGGGGGGGGGGGGGGGGGGGGGGGGGGGGGGGGGGGGGGGGGGGGGGGGGGGGGGGGGGGGGGGGGGGGGGGGGGGGGGGGGGGGGGGGGGGGGGGGGGGGGGGGGGGGGGGGGGGGGGGGGGGGGGGGGGGGGGGGGGGGGGGGGGGGGGGGGGGGGGGGGGGGGGGGGGGGGGGGGGGGGGGGGGGGGGGGGGGGGGGGGGGGGGGGGGGGGGGGGGGGGGGGGGGGGGGGGGGGGGGGGGGGGGGGGGGGGGGGGGGGGGGGGGGGGGGGGGGGGGGGGGGGGGGGGGGGGGGGGGGGGGGGGGGGGGGGGGGGGGGGGGGGGGGGGGGGGGGGGGGGGGGGGGGGGGGGGGGGGGGGGGGGGGGGGGGGGGGGGGGGGGGGGGGGGGGGGGGGGGGGGGGGGGGGGGGGGGGGGGGGGGGGGGGGGGGGGGGGGGGGGGGGGGGGGGGGGGGGGGGGGGGGGGGGGGGGGGGGGGGGGGGGGGGGGGGGGGGGGGGGGGGGGGGGGGGGGGGGGGGGGGGGGGGGGGGGGGGGGGGGGGGGGGGGGGGGGGGGGGGGGGGGGGGGGGGGGGGGGGGGGGGGGGGGGGGGGGGGGGGGGGGGGGGGGGGGGGGGGGGGGGGGGGGGGGGGGGGGGGGGGGGGGGGGGGGGGGGGAGACGATCATCCATACTAACTCACGATTGCCTCCATAGAGAGGAACCCATATTCTACCTTTGTAGGTTCGAAGGCCACGACTATTTTCTTCCATTTGGAGTCTGTTCTTCTTCTTTTTCCCAATAGACTCCGCTTTCACATTAACATCCTTTAACGCTTCGATTTGAGCTAATCGAATAGGTTCCAGTAAATTCGACTCAATCTTTGTAATCATCGCACACAATCTACTTTTCGCATATCCTTTGCGGCTTAAGGCATCAGCAACCACATTAGCTTTGCCTGGGTGATATTTAATTTCACAATCATAATCCTTTAATAACTCCATCCACCGCCGTTGTCTAACATTCATGTCCTTCTGAGTAAACACGTACTGTAAGCTCTTATGATCCGTATAAAGGGTACACTTTGTACCATACAGATAATGTCGCCACAACTTCAGAGCAAAAACAACCGCAGCCAGCTCAAGGTCATGAGTAGGATAGTTCCGCTCATGAGGCTTCAGCTGTCGAGAGGCGTAAGCGATAACTTTGTCTCGTTGCATTAGTACACACCCTAACCCCGTGATGGATGCGTCACTATAAACCACTAGATCATCTGTTCCTTCGGGTAAAGCTAAGACTGGAGCTTCACACAACTTCTTTTTCAACGTCGTGAAGGCTTTCTCTTGAGCATCGGTCCACACAAACTTCACACCTTTCTTCGTTAATCGATCGACAATAACCCATATCATATCGTGACCACGAGGCGCCCTCGGAAGTTTGGTCACAAAATCCATCGTAATGTGATCCCATTTCCACTCAGGGATCTCAAGTTGCTGAAACTTCCCGTAAGGCTTTTGATGTTCAGCTTTCACCTTCACACACGTCAAACATTTCTGCACATACATCATCACATCGTTCTTAATACTGGGCCACCAATAAATAGGCTTCAAATCTGCGTGCATCTTTGTGGCACCAGGGTGTACAGAATACTTAGTTTTGTGAGCTTCATCCATTACTAACTCACGATTGCCTCCATAGAGAGGAACCCATATTCTACCTTTGTAGGTTCGAAGGCCACGACTATTTTCTTCCATTTGGAGTCTGTTCTTCTTCTTTTTCCCAATAGACTCCGCTTTCACATTAACATCCTTTAACGCTTCGATTTGAGCTAATCGAATAGGTTCCAGTAAATTCGACTCAATCTTTGTAATCATCGCACACAATCTACTTTTCGCATATCCTTTGCGGCTTAAGGCATCAGCAACCACATTAGCTTTGCCTGGGTGATATTTAATTTCACAATCATAATCCTTTAATAACTCCATCCACCGCCGTTGTCTAACATTCATGTCCTTCTGAGTAAACACGTACTGTAAGCTCTTATGATCCGTATAAAGGGTACACTTTGTACCATACAGATAATGTCGCCACAACTTCAGAGCAAAAACAACCGCAGCCAGCTCAAGGTCATGAGTAGGATAGTTCCGCTCATGAGGCTTCAGCTGTCGAGAGGCGTAAGCGATAACTTTGTCTCGTTGCATTAGTACACACCCTAACCCCGTGATGGATGCGTCACTATAAACCACTAGATCATCTGTTCCTTCGGGTAAAGCTAAGACTGGAGCTTCACACAACTTCTTTTTCAACGTCGTGAAGGCTTTCTCTTGAGCATCGGTCCACACAAACTTCACACCTTTCTTCGTTAATTCAGTCATTGGCTTGGCAATGCGCGAGAAATCCTGAATAAAACGTCGATAATAGCCAGCCAAACCGAGAAAACTTTTAATTTCAGTAGGAGACTTAGGCTGCTCCCACTTCGACACTGCTTCTATCTTCGAAGGATCTACTTTTATACCATCAGAGGAGACGACATGGCCGAGGAAATGAACTTCCTTTAGCCAGAACTCGCACTTGGAGAATTTAGCATATAGCTTTTTCTCTCTGAGGACTTGAAGGACAGCTCTCAAATGCTCTCTATGTTCCTCTTCCGACTTTGAATACACAAGTATGTCGTCGATAAAAACAATAACGAAATGATCCAAAATGGTCGACAGACACGGTTCATCAAATCCATAAACTTCGCTGGAGCATTTGTCAAACCGAATGGCATGACAAGGAACTCATAATGACCATAACGAGTTCGGAACGCTGTTTTGGCTACACTCTCTTCTTCAACCTTCAATTGATGATAGCCAGACCGTAAGTCAATCTTTGAAAAATAAGAAGCACCTTGAAGTTGATCGAATAAATCATCAATACGAGGGAGTGGATATTTATTCTTCACCGTTCTTTTATTCAGCTCGCGATAATCGATACACATGCGCATGGATCCGTCTTTCTTCTTTACGAAAAGGATAGGAGCACCCCATGGAGAGGAACTCGGACGAATGAAACCTTTATCTAAAAGTTCCTGAATTTGCGTCATTAACTCCTTCATCTCCGTCGGAGCTAATCGATAGGGAGCTTTGGCTACTGGAGTAGCACCAGGAATGAGATCAATAGAAAATTCAACCTCACGATCAGGAGGAAGACCTGGAAGATCTTCAGGGAAAACATCAGGAAACTCGGAAACAACTTCGACATCAGAAACTGTAGGCTTCGCGATACGAGAATCGATGACATAAGCTAGAAAATGTGACTTAGTTTGTCGTATACAACGAAGTGCTTTCATCATCGAGATCACCTTAACATTTCCCGGCTTCTTGTCACCATAAACACAGACACCTTTACCGTCGGGAGTAGCGATACGGACTATCTTTTTCGAACATAGGACGACAGCATCATTCTTAGACATCCAATCCATACCGAGAACAACATCGAAACTAGGAATGGTAGCGGGTAACAGGTTAGCAGTAAATGAACGACCCTCTATTTCTATCGGACAATCAGAATAACCTTCCCGAATAATAGACGTTGCACCATTAGCCACTTCTACTTCTATAGGGCACCGTAAAGAACTAGTAGTCATGTCTAACTTAGGAGCAAACAGAGTAGACACAAAAGATTTGTTCGCACCAGAATCAAATAACACATTAGCAGGTTTGGAGTTAACAATAAGGGTAGCAGTAACTACCTGATCGTCGTCTTTTGCCTCCTCAGCCGTCATCTGAAAAGCACGGGCTTTGGCTTTGGAAGCTTCCGCTTTCTTTCCCTCATCTTTCTTCATTTGGGGACAATCGGCAATTCGGTGCTTTGCATCTCCACATTTATAACATCTTGCTTTATCAGTGCATTCATCAAAAGTATGACCCTGCGCTCCACACCTATTGCACCTGCGGGTCTTAGCAGAACACTGACCAAAATGAAAAGCCTTGCAGCTAGAACACCATTTTCCATCCTTGTCTGTCTTTCCTTTGTCGGAGGACGAAGATCCCTTGAATTTCTTACCAAAACGATTTGACCCACCAAACCTCCGTTTGTTGCCAGACTTCTTCTCATCTTCTTTCTTTTCAACTTTCTTATCTGCAGCAAAATCATCATCAAGCTTTTTGGATTCCTTGATTGCTTCCGTTAGGGTCTTATGCTGCCTACAAATACCTCGATAACTTGGAGGTAAACCATCGACATAGCAGGCGACTTGATCTGCATCAGTTCGGAATAGATGACCCACAAATTTCATCTTTTCCATAAAGGAACGAGCATAGTCATTAATTTTGCCAACTTCAGCTGTCAAAGCACGGAACTCTTTTTCCATTTTGCGCTGTTCATGAGTCCCGATATATTCCTCAATGAATTTCTGCTTAAAGTCAGCCCACGTAATAGCAGTTACCATAGCCGGAGTCATTGTAATAGTAATGCTCTTCCACCAGTCTCGAGCACCTTCTTTCAACATTCTACTCGCACACAACACCTTTTTATCCTCTGGACAGTCACATGCTTCAAAGACCATCTCAGTATCATCAAGCCATTCCATACAGCCTACTGCGTTAAGTGTTCCATTGAATTTCTGAGCTCCACACTTCTGGAAACTTTCGAACTTAAATCGAGGAGCTTGAACTACATTAGGAGGAGCCACATCAACATTAACAGGGGGAACGACAACATTATCCACTGGTGGCTCAATGTGGTGAGACGGCACT
>CM067172.1:95748338-95770392 GCA_034093135.1 Erigeron breviscapus | reverse complement strand
ACCATTCAAATTTGCTAACTTCCTAGTTCATAAGAAGGATTTTGCTGAAATGGTTAAACCTCATTGGGATACTCCTTTTACTGGATGCAAGATGTACAGATTAGTGAAAAAGCTAAGACTTTTGAAACATCCGATCCGAAGTATGCTCTTTAGGCAAGGAAATCTGCATAATAAGGTTAAGGAGCTTCGACTTGAGCTTGATAGCCTCCAAATAGCTATCGAGGTTGATCCCTCTGATAAAGAATTAAGAAACCAGGAGATTGCTGCACTTTATGATTTTAAAGAGGCGGCTCTTGATGAGGAACGCTTCTTAAAACAGAAAGCCAAGATTGAATGGTTAGAGGTGGGTGACTCTAATACTTTGTACTTTCACAACACTGTTAAAGCAAGATCTCACAGGAGCCGGATAGAGAAGATTCAAGACGTTAATGGAGTTGATCATGAAGGGGGTGGTGTGGCTACTGCGCTTGTAAAACATTATGAAGACTTCCTGGGAACTGAAGGGCCTCCATCTTGTTTTAATCCTAATGAAGTTTCAGAAGAACTATTAGTAGGCAAAAAGCGGATTATATGGTTCGAGCGATCACTGATGCTGAAATTAAAGAAGCTATGTTCTCAATTGATGAAAATAAAGCCCGGGTCCTGATGGGTATACCTCGCTCTTCTTTATGAAGACTTGGGATATAACGGGAAAGGAGGTATGTCTTGCCATTCATGATTTCTTTAAGACTGGCAAAATTTTGAAAGAAATCAACCATACCTTCTTAGCATTGATTCCGAAAGTGTCCACTCCTAATAGAGTTACAGATTATCGCCCAATCTTCTTGCTGCAATACAATATATAAATGCATTAGTAAAATTATTACTAATCGCATTAAGGATGGGTTGGATGATATTGTGGATATTAATCAATCCGCATTCATTCCGGGAAGGCTTATATCGGATAATATTCTTCTAACTCAAGAATTAATGCATAATTATCATCGTAAGATTGGCCCCCCACGATGTGCTGCTAAGGTTGACATTCAGAAAGCATATGATACTGTTAATTGGAGCTTCTTAAGAACAACATTAATTGGTTTTGGATTCAATCCGACTATGGTACATTGGATCATGTCTTGTGTTACCAGCGTTTCTTTCGGCTTGGGTCAGAAGTGTATTGCTACCATCCGGCCTCGAGACAGAACTAAGGCTATCCCTTCTGGGTTCAGTTTTATGCTTTGCTTTGCTTCCGTCTTTCTGTCTTACTTGGTTGACTTCAACAAGGCTTGATAGTTCAAGTAGTAAAGGAGGTAAGAGGCCTAGAAAGGTTCTCGCTTTTCGCTCTCAAGAGGAGAAAGAAATCCAGTGTTAGCATCCGCTGCAAAAAGATCTTCTTTGACTCATTTATGAAATCATCTGCTGTTGGCATATCATCTCTTGGTATATACCTTCTTCTTTTCCCAGTAGCCGGTGTAGAAGACGAGAGGGACCTAAGCGCAGCATCTCATTCCTCTCTTTTCATCTCCAAGAACTCCTACTCGAGCAGGGTACTATCAGCTTGCATGGTAATATTCATGGTCTTTTCCAAGGAAGACGAGGACTTAGACAGGGTGATCCCATGTCCCCATACCTCTTTACTATGGTTATGTAGGTGTTAACTCTGATGTTACACAAATCTGTGCAACATTCACCGGGCTTCAGGTTTCATAACTTGTGTGGAGAACAACGAATTATTAACATTTGTTTTGCAGATGATCTCTTCTCTTTGGCCGAGGTGATCTTGCTTCGGCCAAAGCTATTATGGACGGGCTTATGGAGTTTTCTAATGCCTCAGGACTTATGCCTAGTCTAGCTAAAAGCACGGCTTTCTTTTGTAATGTCCCTGATCGTATTAAGAGGGCTATTTTGGAGATCCTCCCATTTGAAGAAGGCTTTCTTCCGATTCGTTATCTTGGTGTTCCACTTATTTCATCTAGACTTTTACACAAAGATTGCACAATTTTGGTTGAAAGGATGGAGGCTAGAATAAGTGATTGGAAGAACAAGTCTCTTTCGTTTGCTGGCAGGTTACAATTAATTAATTCAGTTCTCTCTTCCATGCATATTTATTGGGCTTCAGTTTTCATTCTCCCTGCTAGTATCATTTCTGATTTGGAAAAGAAGATGCGGGCTTTTTTATGGACTCAAGGACCCATGAGCAAAGGTAAAGCTAAGGTGGCATGGAAGGATTGTTGCCTTCCTAAGTATGAAGGAGGAATTGGAATTAAAAGATTTTGTGATGTTAACAAAGCTCTTATGACTTCTCATGTATGGAGTATCTTGAATAATCGAAAGTCTCTTTGGGTACAGTGGATTAATGTGCATAAACTCAAGGGAAGAAATTTCTGGGATGTCCCTTTGAAAGCTGGCTCAACATGGGGATGGCGTAAGCTTCTTCAATTGCGAGAAGTAATCCGACCACATATTAAGTATCTGATAGGGGATGGGTGTACTACTTCAGCTTGGTTGATAATTGGGCTTCTATTGGCCCTTTATGTAAGTTTATTACATATAGAGAGATGACTAGAGCGGGATTTCGTCTTGATGCAACTGTTAATGATGTTCTAACTAATGGACGCTGGAAATGGCCAATTGCCTGGTTTGATCTATTTCCAGTGCTTATAAATGTTACTCCTCCTGTTCTTCGTCCTGCTGTTTCTGATATAATTACTTGGTATGATAATAATGGGAAGGAAACTGGTTTTTCAGCCTCTTCCACATGGGAAACCATCCGAGTTAGAAGACCAGTTGTTCCTTGGGTTGATCTTGTTTGGTTTGCACATAGTATTCCGAGGCACTCATTTCATGTCTGGCTTATTATGAGAGAAAATATTCCCCCTCTCTATTATCCTTCTACCCCTACCCCGCTCCTACCTCTAACAATCCCCTCCCCTAACGTCCCCCCATCATTTCATGTCTGGCTTATTATGAGAGAAAAACTGAAGACTCATGATAAGATGAAGCAATGGGATGTTAGTGGTTCTACTAACTTAAATCTACTTTGCTGTTCCCTCTGCAAGCGTGGACCTGATTCGCATCAACATTTATTTTTTGAATGTAATTACTCATTGCAGATTTGGAATTTGGTTCGCCCCTTAATGGGATTTCATGCGGTTCCAAACCGATGGACTGATATCACTTCAATGCTATTGTTGACATCAAAGCCTAATCTAGCCAAGACGGTTATTGCTAAGCTTCTGATTGCTGCTTCGGCTTATTACTTATGGCAAGAGAGAAACTCCAGATTATTTTCTCCTAAAGAAAGATCGGTTGCTCAACTGCGTGATGTTATTGTGTCTACTGTCCGGATGAAGTTAGCCACTATGAAGTTCAAGAAAAAGATTCAAGGAAGAAGCATCCTAGAAGAATGGAAGTTGGATATCACGTAAACATTTATTAAACATCACTTTTATTGTTTTGCCATTAAGAAGTCAACAAGTCTTCTAAATGTGTCCCTCTGACAGGCCTTTGGATTTATCTAAGGGTAGGAGTCTCCATTTGGTTAGCCATTTTGAGCTCTTCACTGTGATGTGCATGTTTGAGATTTGGTTTCGATTTGGTAGAATGATAGAGGTTGATGTTTAATATTGGTTACTTACATATTAGAGGTGTATTATTAATGCTTTTGATGTTATTAGCCTTTTTTATGTATTGTTCAGCTAAGTCGTTTGTGACGTTATTGTTTCACATACATATGGCATGTCATATGTATGAATTAGTTTGGTACTTTGCCAAGCTACTTGTAATAATCTTCTTTTGGGTGATTTATAAAAGCTTACCGGGGTTTAAATTCCCCTTTACCCAAAAAAAAAAAACCAGTTACCAGTCAACCAGTTCCCAGATTTACTGAAACTGTCCAGAAATCCTTCAGAGGCAAAGAGAAAGAAACTGGAGGAACGAAAGAACCAGTTGGAAGAAAATGTTTCAAGTGCCATGGCTTTGGTCACTTCCAGGCCCAGTGTCCTAATCAAAGAGCCTTGACTGCCAGAGAAATTGAATGTTTACCAGATGTCGACACTGAAGAAGGTGAGCCAGTGTATGATGAAGATGAAGATGAAGAGTCTTATGTTGGTGCAGATGTTGGAGAAATGTTGGTTGTCAGAAGAGTGATGCATGCTGATGAAGTTACCACTGATACTACCAGAGGGAGAACATTTTTCACTCCAGATGCACAGTCAAAGGAAAAGTTTGTGATCTAATCATTGACGGTGGGAGTTGTGCTAATGCTGCTTCAACTTACATGGTAGAGAAACTGGCACTACCTACAGTTAAGCACCCTCGTCCATACAAGTTACAATGGCTAAGTGAAGGATCAGAGGTAAAAGTCAACAGACAAGTTACTATTCCTTTTTCCATTGGATCTATTTATCAAGATAAAATTGTTTGTGATGTTGTACCTATGGATGCTTGTCATATTTTATTGGGTCGACCATGGTTATTTGATAATTATGTTTTTCATGATGGTCGTATGAACTCGTATTCTTTGAGTATAAGTGGAAAGAAAGTCACACTGACTTCTTTGAAGCCTAATGAACTGATGAAAGTCAAGAAAGACCAGCCCAGTAAGCCTTTGTTTTGTCTCAAGCTGAAGTCGAAGAAGAGTTATCTGAAGGCTCTCCAGTTATGATGTTACTGGTCGTAGAAAATCTGAAGAGAAGGAGTTCACTGGTGTCCCCAGTCTCCTGAAGACTTTACTGAAGGAATTCACTGACGTTTTCCCAGAAGACCTACCTGAAGGTTTGCCGCCAGTAAGAGGAATTAAGCACCAGATGGACTTAGTTCCAGGTTCAGTTTTTCCAAACAAAGCTGCTTACAGATGTTCACCTAATGAAGTTAAAGAGTTGCAGAGGCAAGTCGATGAGTTGGTTGAGAAGGGTTATGTGAGAGCAAGTATGAGTCCTTGTTCAGTACCAGCTCTCCTGGTCCCAAAGAAAGATGGCACGATGAGAATGTGTGTTGATAGCAGGGCCATCAACAATATAACCATTAAGTATAGCTATCCCATTCCCAGATTGGATGATATGCTTGATGAGTTACATGGCTCCAGGGTATTTTCCAAGATTGATCTCAGAAGTGGCTATCACCAGATAAGGATGAAGGAAGGAGATGAGTGGAAAACTGCCTTCAAGATCAAGGGAGGGTTGTATGAATGGTTAGTTATGCCTTTTGGCTTATCTAATGCTCCCAGTACTTTCATGAGACTGATGAACGAAGTTCTCAGGCCACTCATTGGCCAGTTTGTTGTTGTATATTTTGATGATATTCTGGTATACTCAAAATCTGAAGCTGAACATGTTGGCCATCTGAAGAAGGTATTTGAACTATTGAGAAAACACCAGTTGTATGGCAAACTAGAGAAATGTGATTTTATGGTAGAGAGTGTGATATTCTTGGGATATGTTGTGTCTAAGAATGGAATTTCTATGGATCCCTCTGAGGTTGATGCCATCAGATCATGGCCAGTTCCAACTACAATCACTGAAGTAAGAACTTTTCATGGACTGGCTTCTTTTTACAGAAGGTTTATCAAGAATTTCTCTACAGTTGTGGCCCCAATCACTGACTGTCTGAAGAAGGGTGTATTCGACTAGCCAAAGTCAGCCCAGTTAGCTTTGGAGTCACTGAAGGAAAAACTCAGTTCAGCTCCAGTTCTATCTTTGCCAGATTTTGATCAGTTATTTGAATTAGAGTGTGACGCCAGTGGAGTAGGTATTGGTGCAGTTCTGGTACAAGCAGGGCGTCCAGTTGCATATTTCAGTGAAAAGCTCAATGGCTCTAAACTGAAGTATAGCACTTATGACAAGGAGTTTTATGCAATTATTCGTGCTATCACTCACTGGTCACATTATCTGAAGCCGAAGCAGTTTGTCTTATTCTCTGATCACGAAGCACTGAAGTTTATAAATGGTCAACACAAGCTTAATGCCAGACATGCCAAATGGGTAGAATTCTTACAATCTTATTCATTTGTTTCAAAACATAAAGCTGGAGTTTGTAATATTGTTGCTGATGCATTGTCACGAAGATACTCATTGTTATCAATTCTGGAAGCAAGAGTTCTTGGATTTTCTTTCATTAAAGAGTTGTATGCTACTGATCCAGACTTTGCTGATCACCTCACTGAAGCTAACCAGAAAGGACCATTTATTGTTCAAAATGGTTTCTTATTTAAAAATGGAAGGTTGTGCATTCCCAGGGGTTCAATAAGGGATTTACTGATAAGAGAAGCACATGGAGGAGGTTTAGCTGGCCATTTTGGCATTAACAAGACTGGAGAGATCCTCACTAAACACTTCTACTGGCCAAGTCTACTGAAGGATGTCCAGAGTATCATCAGTCGCTGTCCAACTTGTCACCAGGCGAAGACTACTTTTCACAAGGGTTTGTATACTCCTCTTCCAGTTCCAAACCAGCCATGGGAAGATCTCAGTATGGATTTCATTGTTGCACTACCCAGAACTCAGAGGGGAAAAGATTCAATAATGGTGGTTGTTGATAGGTTTTCAAAAATGACACATTTTATTGCTTGTAACACAACCAATGATGCTTCAGCAGTAGCAAATTTGTTCTTTAAGGAGATTGTCAGGTTGCATGGAATTCCCAAGACGATTGTGTCAGATCGAGATGTGAAGTTCTTGAGTTATTTCTGGAAGACCCTATGGAGATTGATGGGTACCAGATTGTTGTTCAGTACGTCTCACCATCCTCAGACTGATGGACAGACTGAAGTTACGAACAGAACAATTGGTATGTTGTTAAGAACACTGGTGAAGAAGACACTGAAGGATTGGGATCTTGATGTGATAATCACGCGAATCCAAGCACAATGGAATTAGACAACGAAACTAGCACAGCAGAAATAACTATTTTTGGTATTTTCTGGGTTTTAATGAAACAAAACAACAAGACAATAACAATGAAGATAGATAAAGAATCTAATACTTGATTCATAAAGGAAACGAGCCACCGGAATCAAATAATAGAAACACTCCAACCCACCACTATAATCGATAAAGGACGAACCACCACGATTAAAGATAAAGGAATCGAAGATTTAAGATCTCACCACTTTAATTGATAAAGGACGAACCACCACAATTAAAGATAAAGGGATCACTCCAAACACCCAAATAAAACAACGATTTATGAAGGTAATAAGAAGATTTAATAAGGAAAAGAAAGTGTTCTTTTCATTCAACTTGATAACCAAAAAACTGACTTTTACAAGGAAATAAACCCCTATTTATAGCCACATGCTCTACCTAGGAATTAACGAAAATACAATAAAAAAAGCTGTCAAATGCTAGCCACTAATTGGGTTTGGCCAATAGGAAATGGACAACGTGGCTTTTCAGAAACATTCCCCTGCAAGTGGTCCCATAATACCGTTAGAGATGTTACTGTCTCACGCGCACACATCCTTATCCAAGACCTTCAAGAACTGGTGACGTGGCAGCTGAAGTATGCTGATTGGAATTGCTCGCTGATGACTTTCATTGATCAAGGAGGGACTTGCCACTGGAGTAAAGTAACAATTGGAGGTTGTTTGTTAGCGAAGGCTTGTCCATAATGGGCTATCGCTGGTAAGATGAGCATGGCTTGTTCCGGAGGCATCTTCAGTCCAATGCTCGCTGCCAGTAGATTGTTGCCAGCGACCACTCCTAGCTGACTCTCTTCAGCGACCCCTTCCACCTGACTCCCTTCAGCGACCCCTTCTAGCTGACTGGAATTAGTCAGTTCAGCGAGTGGAATCATATTCGCATCATTCTCCCCCTCTAAAATAGGACTTGTCCTCAACTCCTCGAGATATTCATCTTCAAGGTAAGGCATCAAATCTCCAACATTAAAAGTGCTTGAAACTGACATGCTTCCTGGTAATTCAACCTTGTACGCGCTGTCACCGAACTTTTCCAGTATTCTGAATGGTCCTTCAGCTCTTGGCATCAGTTTGTTCTTTCTTTTGGAAGGAAATCTTTCTTTTCTGAGGTGCACCCAAACAAGATCGCCAGGTGCAAAACTAGGTTGCTGGCGATGCTTATTAGCTCTGGCTTTGTATTCTTCATTTGCTTTCTCAATTTTTGTCTTTACTTGCTGATGTATTATTTTGATTTCCTTAGCTTTCTCTTCAGCATCAACACTTACTCTTGGCTCAATTGAAAAAGGAATTAAATCAATGGGAGTTAAAGGATTGGTACCATAACAAACTTCAAATGGAGTCTTGCTGGTTAAGTGGTTGGGGGCTCTATTAAAAGCGAACTCAGCATGAGCGAGCTTTAGATCCCAATCTTTCAGCGTCTTGTTCACCAGCGTCCTTAATAACATCCCAATGGTCCTGTTAGTAACTTCAGTCTGGCCATCAGTTTGGGGGTGATGAGAAGTGCTGAACAGGAGCTTAGTTCCCATCAATCTCTACAAAGTTTTCCAAAAATAACTCAGAAATTTTGTATCCCTATCAGAAACAATGGTTTTGGGGATTCCATGAAGACGGACAATTTCTTTGAAGAATAAATTGGCTACTGCTGAGGCATCATTAGTGGTGTTACAAGGAATGAAATGGGCCATTTTTGAGAATCTGTCAACCACCACCATGATAGAATCTTTTCCTCTCTGGGTTTTGGGTAAAGCAACAATGAAATCCATGCTCAGATCTTCCCACGGTTGACTTGGAACTGGAAGAGGAGTGTACAAACCTTTGTAAAAAATTGCCTTGGCCTGATGACAAGTTGAGCACCTGCTGATGATAGTCTGGACGTCTTTCAGCAGACATGGCCAATAGAAATGTTCGCTGAGGATGTCAGCAGTCTTAGTAATACCAAAATGACCAGCGAGTCCTCCGCCATGAGCTTCTCTTATCAGCAAGTCTCGAATTGAGCCCTTAGGAATACACAACCTTCCATTTTTAAATAAAAACCCTTCTTGCACGAAATATGATCCTTTGGAGGGACCATCAGTGAAGTGACCTGCAAAATCTGTATCAGCAGCATACAACTCTTTGATAAAAGAGAACCCAAGAACCCTTGCTTCCAAAATGGAAAGCATTGAATATCTTCTTGATAGTGCATCAGCAACAACATTCTCTACCCCAGCTTTATGTTTAGACACAAACGAATAAGACTGCAAAAATTCCACCCACTTTGCATGCCTTGAATTTAACTTATGCTGACCATTGATGTACTTCAGCGCTTCATGATCAGAATATAAAACAAACTGCTTGGGCTTCAGATAGTGTGACCAGTGATTGATAGCCCTGATGATAGCATAGAATTCTTTGTCATACGTACTGTACTTCAGCTTCGAACCATTCAACTTTTCACTGAAGTATGCGACTGGTCTCTTTTCTTGAACAAGGACTGCACCAATACCAACTCTACTAGCGTCACACTCCAATTCGAATAATAATTCAAAATTTGGTAAGGACAGGACTGGTGCTGAACTGAGCTTTTCTTTCAGCAATTCAAAGGCATTATGAGCTGAGTTAGGCCATTCAAAAACACCTTTCTTGAGGCAATCAGTAATGGGAGCTACAACAGTTGAGAAATTTCGGATGAACCTTCTATAAAATGATGCCAGACCATGAATACTTCTTGCCTCAGTGATCGTTGTAGGAGCTGGCCAGGACTTAATCGCTTCAACCTTCGAAGGATCCATTGAAATTCTATTCTTTTTTTTGGGTAAAGGGGAATTTAAACCCCGATAAGCTTTTATAAATCACCCAAAGAGAAGGTTATACAAGTAGCTTGGCAAAGAACCAAGACTAATTCATACATATGACATGCCATATGTATGTGAAACAATAACGTCACAAGCGACCTTGCTGAACAATACATAAAAAAGGCTAAAAACATCAAAAGCATTAATAATACACCTCCTAATATGTAAGTAACCAATATCAAACATCAACCTCTATCATTCTACCAAATCGAAACCAAATCTCAAACATGCACATCACAGTGAAGAGCTCAAAATGGCTAACCAAATGGAGACTCCTACCCTTAGATAAATCCAAAGGCCTGTCAGAGGGACACATTTAGAAGACTGGTTGAAATCTTAATGGCAAACAATAAAAGTGATGTTTAATATAAGTTTACGTGGTATCCAACTTCCATTCTTCTAGGATGCTTCTTCCTTGAATCTTTTTCTTGAACTTCATAGTGGCTAACTTCATCCGAACGGTAGACACAATAACATCACGCAATTGAGCAACCGATCTTTCTTTAGGAGAAAATAATCTGGAGTTTCTCTCTTGCCATAAGTAATAGGCCGAAGCAGCAATCAAGAGCTTAGCAATAACCGTCTTAGCAAGATTAGGCTTTGATGTCAACAATAGCATTGAAGTGATATCAGTCCATCGGTTTGGAACCGCTTGAAATCCCATTAAGGGGCGAACCAAATTCCAAATCTGCAATGAGTAATTACATTCAAAAAATAAATGTTGATGCGAATCAGGTCCACGCTTGCAGAGGGAACAGCAAAGTAGATTTAAGTTAGTAGAACCACTAACATCCCATTGCTTCATCTTATCATGAGTCTTTAGTTTTTCTCTCATAATAAGCCAGACATGAAATGAGTGCCTCGGAATACTGTGTGCAAACCAAACAAGATCAACCCAAGGAACAACTGGTCTTCTAACTCGGATGGTTTCCCATGTGGAGGAGGCTGAAAAATCAGTTTCCTTCCCATTATTATCATACCAAGTAATTACATCAGAAACAGCAGGACGAAGAACATTGAAATTCTATTCTTAGATACAACGTATCCAAGAAATATCACACTTTCCACCAAGAAATCACATTTCTCCAGCTTCCCATACAACTGGTGTTATCTCAACAGTTCAAATACACTTTTCAGATGATTAATATGTTCAGCTTCAGATTTTGAATATATCAGAATATCATCAAAATATACAACAACAAACTGACCAATGAGTGGCCTGAGAACTTCGTTCATTAGTCTCATGAAAGTGCTGGGAGCATTAGATAAGCCAAAAGGCATAACTAACCATTCATACAACCCTCCCTTGACCTTGAAAGCAGTTTTCCACTCATCTCCATCCTTCATCCTTATCTGGTGATAGCCACTTCTGAGATCAATCTTGGAAAATACTCTGGAGCCATGTAACTCATCAAGCATATCATCCAATCTGGGAATGGGATATCTATACTTAATGGTTATGTTGTTGATGGCCCTGCTATCAACACACATTCTCATCGTACCATCTTTCTTTGGGACCAGGAGAGTTGGTACTGAACAAGGACTCATACTTGCTCTCACATAACCCTTCTCAACCAATTCATCGACTTGTCTCTGCAACTCTTTAGCTTCATTAGGTGAACATCTGTAAGCAGCTTTGTCTGTAAGGATTGATCTTGGAATTAGATCAATCTGGTGTTCAATACCCCTAATAGGAGGCAAACCAGAGGGCAATTCTTCAGGAAATACGTCAGCATATTCTTTCAGCAAGGGTTTGACTAAACTGGAAATGTCAGCGAGTCCCTTCTTATCAGCAAGCTCAACCATCAGCAACATCATTATTGAGGTGCCATCAGCGAGTTCTTTTTCAACTTCGGTTTGGGTCATGAACAAGGCCTTGTCTCGCTGATCCATCACCTTGGTTTTTGAGTGCTCGTCGGGTTTCAAAGAAGTTAGGGTGATCTTTTTCCCATTTACAAATAATGAATAAGAGTTTAAACGACCATTATGAAATACATGCTTATCAAACAACCATGGCCTTCCCAACAACAAATGACACGCATCCATAGGGACAACATCACAAACAATCTCATCCTGATAAATATGACCAATGGAGAATGGAATAGTAACTTGTCGAGTAACCTTTACCTCTGTTCCCTCGCTGAGCCATTGAAGCTTGTAAGGACGGGGATGTTTCAGTGTAGGTAACCCCAGTTTTTCAACCCTGTAAGTTGAAGCAGCATTAGCACAACTGCCTCCATCAATGATAAGACTGCATACTTTTCCTTTGACAGTACATCTTGAGTGGAAGATATTCTCTCGCTGAGCCTTATCAGCAGTGACTTCATCAGCGTGCATCATTCTTCTGACCACCAGCATCTCCCCAATATCAGCACCTACATATGTTTCTTCAGCGCCATCATCATCATCGTACACTGTTTCTTCTTCCTCAGTGTCAGCCTCTGGTAAACTTTCTATCTCCCTGATAGTCAGTGCTCGCTGATTGGGACACTGGGCCTGGAAATGACCAAATCCATGGCACTTGAAACATTTCTTCCCTACTGGTTCTTTTGATCCTCCAGTTTCTTTCTCCTTTCCTTTGAAGGGTTTCTGAACAGTTTCATTAGGCCTGGTAGCTGGTTGACTGGAGCTAGAAGTAACCTTAGTGAAAGGTTTGTTGATGCGTAAATCACGCGACAAACGACAGCGGAAGACTATTTTTGGTATTTTCTGGATTTTATATGAAACAAACAACTAAACGTGACAATAAAGTAAAATGATAGATAAAAGAATCCACCACCAAGACTCGTAAAGGCCAAGCCACCAGAATCAAGGATAAAGGAAACACTCTGCCCCACCACTACGATCGATAAAGGTCTAGCCACCACGACTATAGATAAAGGAAACCGAAGATTTTAAAAGACCTCACCACAATATTTGATAAAGAACGAGTCACCACAAATATTGATAAAGGGGTCACTCCTAACCACCAAGATCAAAGATCTATAAAGGTAAAAGAAGATTTGTAAGAAATAGAGGCTGCTCTATTAATTTTCATTCAACATCAACTAACTTACAATGAGAAATAAAGGCCTTATTTATAGCCACATAATCTTACCTAGGAATCAACGACAAAATAATAAAATAATACAAAAGCTGTCATGTGCAAGCCACTAATTAATTTGGACCAATAGAAAATAGACACATAAGGCTTCTAGAAACAATCCTCTTCAAGTGGCCCACAATATCGTTAGGAATATCAATGCTTTTGCACGCTCCTTCTTGAACCACTAAAAAGCTGCCACGCGTCCATACCCACGTCCTTATTGACCCCACACAACCTTCAGTTAAAGTAAACTTTATTAAAGACAACTGGAGCATTTATCTGGAGCACTTCACTGGCGGCCTTCAGTATTCACTACTGGAGACTGAGCATTCATCTGGAGCAGTCATCTGGAGCAAGTTACTGGACATCTTCGCTGGTGGATTACCAGAGTTGGTCACTGGAGCTTGCCACTGGAGAAGTGTTACCACTGGTGACTGGACTGGGTCAGAAAAGACTTGTCCGAAATGGGCCACTGCTGGCAGAATCAACATTGCTTGTTCAGATGGCATTATCAGTTTACTGGGTTTCTCCAGTTCAGTGAATCTGGACATTCCCGCATCATTCTCCCCCTCTAAAAAGAGACTTGTCCTCAAGTCTTCGAGATACTCGTCCTCCAGGTAGGGCATCAGATCACCAACATTGAATGTACTAGAGACTGACATATCTCCAGGAAGTTCAACTTTGTAAGCATTTTCTCCATATCTCTCCAGAATCTTGAATGGACCGTCAGCTCTGGGCATCAGTTTGCTTTTTCTCTTGGCTGGAAATCTTTCCTTTCTGAGATGCACCCAAACAAGATCACCTGGTGAAAAACTGGGCTGCTTCCTGTTCTTGTTTGCCTTGGCCTTGTAACTGGCATTTGCTTTCTCAATTCTGGTCTTCACTTGTTCATGAATCTTCTTGATTTCTTTTGCTCTGGTCTCTGCTTCAACACTTGCCTTTGGCTCAATCGAAAAGGAATCAAATCAATAGGAGTTAGTGGATTGACACCATAACAAACTTCAAATGGGGATTTACTGGTTGAATAATTTGGAGCTCTATTGAAGGCAAACTCAGCGTGAGCAAGCTTCAGATCCCAATCCTTCAGCGTCTTCTTCACCAGTGTTCTCAATAACATACCAATTGTTCTGTTCGTGACTTCAGTCTGTCCATCAGTTTGAGGATGGTGAGACGTACTGAACATCAATCTGGTACCCATCAGTCTCCATAGAGTCTTCCAGAAATAGCTTAAAAACTTCACATCTCGATCAGAAACAATGGATTTAGGAATTCCATGTAATCTGACAATCTCCTTAAAGAACAAATTCGCTATAGCTGAAGCATCATTTGTTGTATTACAAGCATCAAAATGAGCCATTTTTGAGAATCTATCAACAACCACCATTATAGAATCTTTTCCCCTCTGGGTTCTGGGCAGTGCAACAATAAAATCCATACTGAGATCTTCCCAAGGTTGGTTTGGAACTGGAAGAGGAGTGTACAAACCTTTGTGAAAAGTTGTCTTTGCCTGGTGACAAGTTGGACAGCGACTGATAATACTGTGGACGTCCTTCAGTAGACTTGGCCAGTAGAAGTGTTCAGTCAGAATCTCTCCAGTTTTGTTGATTCCAAAATGTCCAGCTAGACCTCCTCCATGTGCTTCCCTTATTAATAAATCTCTTATTGAACCCCTTGGAACGCACAACTTACCATTCTTGAATAAGAAACCATCTTGAACAGTGAATGGTCCTTTCAGATTAGCTTCAGTAACTTTCTCCAGAAAAATCTGGATCAGCAGCATATAACTCCTTTATGAAAGAAAATCCAAGTACTCTTGCAAACTCCAGCCTTGTGCTTCGAAACAAATGAATAAGACTGTAAGAACTCTACCCACTTTGCATGTCTGGCATTAAGCTTGTGTTGGCCATTTATGAACTTCAGGGCTTCATGATCAGAGAATAAGACAAAAAAAAAAAAAAACCAAACAAAAAACAAACCATTTTTTTCTCCCCCCCCCCCCCCAAAAAAAATAAACTTCAAGGCTTCATGATGAGAGAAAAGACAAACTGCTTTGGCTTCAGATAATGTGACCAGTGAGTGATAGCACGAATAATTGCATAGAATTCTTTGTCATAAGTACTATACTTCAGTTTAGATCCATTCAGTTTCTCACTGAAGTATGCAACTGGACGACCACTTTGCACCAGTACTGCACCAATACCAACTCCACTAGCATCACATTCAAGTTCAAATAGCATATCAAAATCTGGTAAGGATAGAACTGGAGCTGAACTGAGCTTCCCCTTCAGTGCTTCGAACGCCAGTTGAGCTGAACTTGGCCAGTTGAACACACCTTTCTTCAGACAATCAGTGATAGGAGCCACAACTGTAGAAAAGTTCTTTATGAACCTTCGATAGAATGATGCCAGTCCATGAAAACTTCTAACTTCAGTGATGGTTGTAGGAACTGGCCACGATCTGATGGCTTCTACCTTTGATGGATCCATTGAAATCCCATTTTTCGACACAACATACCCCAGAAATATCACACTATCCACCATAAAATCACATTTCTCCATTTTTCCATACAACTGGTGTCTTAGCAGTTCAAATACTTTCTTCAGATGACAAACATGTTCAGCTTCAGATTTAGACTCATCAAGTATATCATCCAATCTGGGAATAGGATATCTATACTTAATAGTTATATTGTTGATGGCTCTGCTGTCAACACACATTCTCATCGTTCCATCTTTCTTTGGGACCAGTAGAGCAGGAACTGAACAAGGACTCATGCTTGCTCTGACATAACCCTTTTCGACCAGTTCATCTACTTGTCTTTGCAATTCTTTGGCTTCATTAGGAGAACAACGATAAGCAGCTTTGTTTGGAAGAACTGAGCCTGGAACCAAGTCAATCTGGTGCTCAATACCTCTAACTGGAGGTAAACCTTCAGGTAGATCTTCAGGAAAAACATCTCTGAACTCCTTCAGTAACGACTTCAGTAAACTGGGGACTTCAGTGGACTTCTTCTCTTCAGACTTTTCAACGACCAGTAGCAATAAGACAAACTGCTTTGGCTTCAGATAATGTGACCAGTGAGTGATAGCACGAATAATTGCATAGAATTCTTTGTCATAAGTACTATACTTCAGTTTAGATCCATTCAGTTTCTCACTGAAGTATGCAACTGGACGACCACTTTGCACCAGTACTGCACCAATACCAACTCCACTAGCATCACATTCAAGTTCAATAGCATATCAAAATCTGGTAAGATAGAACTGGAGCTGAACTGAGCTTCCCCTTCAGTGCTTCGAACGCCAGTTGAGCTGAACTTGGCCAGTTGAACACACCTTTCTTCAGACAATCAGTGATAGGAGCCACAACTGTAGAAAAGTTCTTTATGAACCTTCGATAGAATGATGCCAGTCCATGAAAACTTCTAACTTCAGTGATGGTTGTAGGAACTGGCCACGATCTGATGGCTTCTACCTTTGATGGATCCATTGAAATCCCATTTTTCGACACAACATACCCCAGAAATATCACACTATCCACCATAAAATCACATTTCTCCATTTTTCCATACAACTGGTGTCTTCTTAGCAGTTCAAATACTTTCTGGGGCATTAAGCTTGTGTTGGCCATTTATGAACTTCAGGGCTTCATGATCAGAGAATAAGACAAACTGCTTTGGCTTCAGATAATGTGACCAGTGAGTGATAGCACGAATAATTGCATAGAATTCTTTGTCATAAGTACTATACTTCAGTTTAGATCCATTCAGTTTCTCACTGAAGTATGCAACTGGACGACCACTTTGCACCAGTACTGCACCAATACCAACTCCACTAGCATCACATTCAAGTTCAAATAGCATATCAAAATCTGGTAAGGATAGAACTGGAGCTGAACTGAGCTTCCCCTTCAGTGCTTCGAACGCCAGTTGAGCTGAACTTGGCCAGTTGAACACACCTTTCTCCTGACAACCAACATGTCTCCCACATCTGCACCAACATATGATTCTTCATCTTCTTCTTCATCGTACACTGGCTCACCTTCTTCAGTGTCGACATCTGGCAAACATTCAATTTCTCTTGTAGTCAATGCTCTTTGATTAGGACACTGGGCCTGGAAGTGACCAAAGCCATGACACTTGAAACATTTTCTTCCAACTGGTTCTTTAGAAGCTCCAGTTTCTTTTTCTTTCCCTCTGGAGGATTTCTGAGCAGCTTCAGTAAATCTGGCAACTGGTTGACTAGCAACTGGTTGACTTGCACTGGCAGAACCTTACTGAATGACTTGTACGGAACCTTCTTCTTCAGTTGTCTTTCAATCTGGATGGCCAGTTTACATGCACCTTCGTATGTCCAGATAGGCTGCAATTCAATCTTCTCAGTAATGGCAGCGTTCAGACCACCAAGAAATCTGGCTATAGTGTGCTCTTCAGTTTCATTCACACCAGTTCTGGTCTTCAGATGCTCAAACTCTCTAATGTATTCTACAACCTCCTTAACTCCTTGCTTCAGATTGTTCATCAGTAAGTACTGGTCTTGCTTGTACGACTGGGGAACAAATCTCTTTTGCATAACTTCCTTCAGTTTGGACCAGGTCTTGACTTTGCTTTTGCCTTTATATTCTCTTTCAGATTTCATGTTATCATACCAGGATGAAGCATATTTCTTCAGTTTAATAATGGCAACTTTGAAGCTTTTTCTATCATCATAACCTTTTATCTCCATAATCCTGTCCATCACCTGGACCCATTCAAAATACTCTTCTGGGTTAGAAGACCCATTAAAATCTGGTGGATCTATCTTAATATCCCTAGTATCATCACCCTTATGCCTCCTACGCCTTTCTCTAGGACGTGGTTCATCAGAATCACTAGAGTGTCTAGGATTACTATCAGATCTTTCACTACCACCTTGAGATTCAGTATCTCTTTCACTTGGAACAACATTTTCTCGATTAAATCTTAAACCACCATCTTCTAACATATGAACAACTCTACCAAGAGCTTCTTGTAGATCTTCTATCTGTTTATCTCTCCTAGCATTATTAGCTTCATCTAAAGTCATATTCCTTCTAAAAGCCATTTATAACCAGCAAACAACTCACAATCAAACAACGACAACCAAAAGATTAAGAAACCTTTTGCAAACCTGGCTCTGATACCAATTTGATGCGTAAATCACGCGACAAACGACAGCGGAAGACTATTTTTGGTATTTTCTGGATTTTATATGAAACAAACAACTAAACGTGACAATAAAGTAAAATGATAGATAAAAGAATCCACCACCAAGACTCATAAAGGCCAAGCCACCAGAATCAAGGATAAAGGAAACACTCCGCCCCACCACTACAATCGATAAAGGTCTAGCCACCACGACTATAGATAAAGGAAACCGAAGATTTTAAAAGACCTCACCACAATATTTGATAAAGAACGAGTCACCACAAATATTGATAAAGGGGTCACTCCTAACCACCAAGATCAAAGATCTACAAAGGTAAAAGAAGATTTGTAAGAAATAGAGGCTGCTCTATTAATTTTCATTCAACATCAACTAACTTACAATGAGAAATAAAGGCCTTATTTATAGCCACATAATCTTACCTAGGAATCAACGACAAAATAATAAAATAATACAAAAGCTGTCATGTGCAAGCCACTAATTAATTTGGACCAATAAAAAATAGACACATAAGGCTTCTAGAAACAATCCTCTTCAAGTGGCCCACAATATCGTTAGGAATATCAATGCTTTTGCACGCTCCTTCTTGAACCACTAAAAAGCTGCCACGCGTCCATACCCACGTCCTTATTGACCCCACACAACCTTCAGTTAAAGTAAACTTTATTAAAGACAACTGGAGCATTTATCTGGAGCACTTCACTGGCGGCCTTCAGTATTCACTACTGGAGACTGAGCATTCATCTGGAGCAGTCATCTGGAGCAAGTTACTGGACATCTTCGCTGGTGGATTACCAGAGTTGGTTACTGGAGCTTGCCACTGGAGAAGTGTTACCACTGGTGACTGGACTGGTTCAGAAAAGACTTGTCCGAAATGGGCCACTGCTGGCAGAATCAACATTGCTTGTTCAGATGGCATTATCAGTTTACTGGGTTTCTCCAGTTCAGTGAATCTGGACATTCCCGCATCATTTGTACTGAACCTTCTTCTTCAGCTGCTTTTCAATCTGGAGGGCCAGCTTGCATGCACCTTCATAAGTCCAGATGGGCTGTAATTCCATCTTCTCAGCAATGATAGCATTCAACCCACCAAGGAATCTGGCGATAGTATGCTCTTCAGTTTCTTTGACACCAGTTCTTGTCTTCAGCTGCTCAAACTCCCTGATATACTCTACCACTTCTTTAGCACCTTGCTTCAGATTATTCATCAGTAGATACTGATCTTGCTTGTAAGTTTGAGGAACAAATCTCTTCTGCATAACTTCCTTCAGTTTCGACCAGGTCTTGATTTTACTCTTACCCTTATATTCCCTTTCAGATTTCATATTATCATACCAAGATGAAGCATACTTTTTAAGCTTAATAATGGCAACCTTAAAACTCTTTCTATCATCATAACCTTTTATTTCCATAATCCTATCCATCACCTGAACCCATTCAAAATATTCCTCTGGGTTTGATGAACCAACAAAATCTGGTGGATCTATCTTAATATCTCTAGTATCGTCAACCTTATGTCTCCTATGCCTTCTTCTAGATTGATTAGACTCCTCAGAATCACTAGAAGATCTGGGTGTATTATCAGATCTCTCACTAGGACCTTGAGACGCATCATCTCTTACAACACGTTCCCTATTCATCCTTAAACCACCATCTTCTAATAGATTAAGAACCCTACCAAGTGTTTCTTGTAGATCTTCAATCTGCCTATCTCTCCAAACATTATGAGCTTCTTCTAAAGTCATATCTCGTCTATATGCCATTTATAATCAACAACAACTCAATCAATCAATAGATCTAAACAAAACAAACTTAGATCTGACTAAATCGAAACGAGATCTAAACAAACAACAAGACCCAAAAGATTAAGAAACCTTTTGTAAACCTAAGGACAAAAAGTCATGAAAACTTTTTTTGAACCTGGCTCTGATACCAAATTGATGTGATAATCACGCGAATCTAAGCACAATGGAATTAGACAACGAAACTAGCACAGCGGAAATAACTATTTTTGGTATTTTCTGGGTTTTAATGAAACAAAACAACAAGACAATAACAATGAAGATAGATAAAGAATCTAATACTTGATTCATAAAGGAAACGAGCCACCGGAATCAAATAATAGAAACACTCCAACCCACCACTATAATCGATAAAGGACGAACCACCACGATTAAAGATAAAGGAATCGAAGATTTAAGATCTCACCACTTTAATTGATAAAGGACGAACCACCACAATTAAAGATAAAGGGATCACTCCAAACACCCAAATAAAACAACGATTTATGAAGGTAATAAGAAGATTTAATAAGGAAAAGAAAGTGTTCTTTTCATTCAACTTGATAACCAAAAAACTGACTTTTACAAGGAAATAAACCCCTATTTATAGCCACATGCTCTACCTAGGAATTAACGAAAATACAATAAAAAAAGCTGTCAAATGCTAGCCACTAATTGGGTTTGGCCAATAGGAAATGGACAACGTGGCTTTTCAGAAACATTCCCCTGCAAGTGGTCCCATAATACCGTTAGAGATGTTACTGTCTCACGCGCACACATCCTTATCCAAGACCTTCTAGAACTGGTGACGTGGCAGCTGAAGTATGCTGATTGGAATTACTCGCTGATGACTTTCATTGATCAAGGAGGGACTCGCCACTGGAGTAAAGTAACAATTGGAGGTTGTTTGTCAGCGAAGGCTTGTCCATAATGGGCTATCGCTAGTAAGATGAGCATGGCTTGTTCCGGAGGCATCTTCAGTCCAATGCTCGCTGCCAGTAGATTGTTGCCAGCGACCACTCCTAGATGACTCTCTTCAGCGACCCCTTCCACCTGACTCCCTTCAGCGACCCCTTCTAGCTGACTGGAATTAGTCAGTTCAGCGAGTGGGATCATATTCGCATCAGATCTGAAGCTTGCTCATGCTGAGTTTGCTTTCAACAAAGCTCCTAACTATTCTACCAGTAAATCCCCGTTTGAAATATGCTATGGTATCAATCCACTGACCCCCATTGATTTAATTCCATTTTCGATTGAACCAAAAGCCAGTATTGACGCTGAAGCCAGAGCAAAAGAAATCAAGAAGATTCATTAAGAAGTGAAGACCAGAATAGAAAAAGCGAATGCAAGTAACAAGGCCAGGGCAAGCAAGAATAGAAAGCAGCCCAGTTTTTCACCAGGTGATCTTGTGTGGGTGCATCTGAGAAAAGAAAGGTTTCCAGCGAAGAAAAAGAGTAAACTAATGCCCAGAGCTGAAGGTCTGTTCAAGATTCTGGAGAGATATGGTGATAATGCTTACAAGGTTGAGTTACCTGGAGACATGGCAGTTTCAAGTACTTTTAATGTGGGAGATCTGATGCCTTATCTGGAGGATGAGTACCTCGAAGACTTGAGGACAAGTCTCTTTTCAGAGGGGGAGAATGATGCGGAGATGTCGAGGTTCACTGGACTGGAGAAACCCAGTGAACTGAAGAAGCTAACTGAACTGAAGGAAACCGAACTGATCATGCAATCTGAACAGGCCATGTTGATTCTGCCAGCAGTGGCCCATTTCAGACAAATCTTTTCTGAACCAGTCCAGTCACCAGTGGTAACATTTCTCCAGTGGCAAGCTCCAGATGACTGCTCCAGTGACCACTACTGAAGGTCCTCCAGATGAATGCTCCAGTGACCACTACTGAAGGTCCTCCAGTGACGTGCTCCAGATTTTGTCTCCAGTAGCGATCCAGATTTATGTTTTCAGTTGCCAATTAATAAAGTCCCCACTGAAGTCGTTTGTGGGCCCAATAATAAAGAAGAATGACAGCCGTTAAGGAAGGCGCGTGTGACAAGACGTTTCTAACAATATTATGGGACCACTTGCAGGAGAATATTTCTAGAAGCTTACGTGTCCATATTTTATTGGTCCAAGTTAATTAGTGGTTTGCACATGACAGTTTTTATGTATTATTTTATTATTTCATCGTTAATTCCTAGGTAGAGCATGTGGCTATAAATAGAGGTTTATCTCTCATTTGTAAAGTTAGTTGATGTTGAATGAAAATTAATAGAGC
>CM067172.1:95620011-95747338 GCA_034093135.1 Erigeron breviscapus | reverse complement strand
TCGAATTAACGATGAAATAATAAAATAATACAATAAAAGCTGTCATGTGCAAGCCACTAACTAGTTTGGACCAATAAGACATGGACACGTAAGCTTCTAGAAACATTCCCCTGCAAGTGGTCCCATAATATTGTTAGAAACGTCACACGCGCCTTCCTTAACAACTGACATTCTTCTTTATTGGGCCCACAAACGACTTTAGTGGGGACTTTATTATTTGGCAACTGGAACATAGATCTGGACCACCACTAGAGATAAAATCTGGAGCACTTCACTGGAGGGCCTTCAGTAGTGGTCACTGGAGCATCCATCTGGAGCAGTCATCTGGAGCTTGCAACTGGAGGACCTTCAGTAGTGGTCACTGGAGCATCCATCTGGAGCAGTCATCTGGAGAAGTGTTACCACTGGTGACTGGACTGGTTCAGAAAAGACTTGTCTGAAATGGGCTACTGCTGGAAGGATCAACATGGCTTGTTCAGATTGCATGATCAGTTCAGTTGACTTTTTCAGTTCACTGGATTCCTCCAGTTCAGTGAATCTGGACATTTCCGCATCATTCTCCCCCTCTGAAAGAGACTTGTCCTCAAGTCTTCGAGGTACTCATCCTCCAGATAAGGCATCAGCTCTCCCACATTAAAAGTACTTGAAACTGCCATGTCTCCAGGTAACTCAACCTTGTAAGCATTATCGCCATATCTTCCAGAATCTTGAACGGACCTTCAGCTCTGGGCATCAGTTTACTCTTTCTCTTCGCCATATCTCTCCTGTTTTGTTAATGCCAAAATGGCCAGCTAAACCTCATCGATGTGCTTCTCTTATCAGCAAATCTCTGATTGAACCTCGGGGAATGCACAACTTTCCATTCTTAAATAAGAAACCATCTTGTATAGTAAATGGTCCTTTCTGGTTAGCTTCAGTGAGGTGATCAGCAAAGTCTGGATCAGTGGCATACAATTCCTTAATGAAAGAAAATCCAAGAACTCTTGCTTCCAGAATAGATAACAGTGAGTATCTTCGTGACAATGCATCAGCAACAACATTACAAACTCCAGCTTTATGCTTTGAAACAAAGGAATAAGACTGTAAGAATTCTACCCATTTGGCATGTCTGGCATTAAGCTTGTGTTGGCCATTTATGAACTTCAGGGCTTCATGATCAGAGAATAAGACAAACTGCTTTGGCTTCAGATAATGTGACCAGTGAGTGATAGCACGAATAATTGCATAAAATTCCTTGTCATAAGTGCTATACTTCAGTTTAGAACCATTGAGCTTTTCACTGAAATATGCAACTGGACGCCCGGCTTGTACCAGAACTGCACCAATACCTACTCCACTTGCATCACATTCGAGCTCAAACAGTATATCAAAATCTGGTAAGGATAAGACTGGAGCTGAACTGAGCTTATCCTTCAGTGCTTCAAACGCCAGTTGGCTGAACTTGGCCAGTTGAACACACCTTTCTTCAGACAGTCAGTAATTGGAGCTACAACTGTAGAGAAATTCTTGATAAATCTTCTATAAAATGACGCCAGTCCATGGAAACTTCTTACTTCAGTGATTGTGGTTGGAACTGGCCATGATCTAATGGCATCAACCTTAGAGGGATCCATAGAAATTCCTTCTTTCGAGACCACATACCCCAGAAATATCACACTCTCCACTATAAAGTCACATTTCTCCAGTTTGCCATACAACTGGTGTCTTCTCAACAGTTCAAATACACTCTTCAGATGATTAACATGTTCAGCTTCAGATTTTGAGTATACCAGAATATCATCAAAATATACAACAACAAACTGACCAATGAGTGGCCTGAGAACTTCGTTCATCAATCTCATGAAAGTACTGGGAGCATTAGATAAGCCAAAAGGCATAACTAACCATTCATACAATCCTCCTTTGATCTTGAAAGCAGTTTTCCACTCATCTCCATCCTTCATCCTTATCTGGTGATAGCCACTTCTGAGATCAATCTTGGAAAATACCCTGGAGCCATGTAACTCATCAAGCATATCATCCAATCTGGGAATGTGATATCTATACTTAATGGTTATATTGTTGATGGCCCTACTATCAACACACATTCTCATCGTGCCATCTTTCTTTGGGACCAGGAGAGCTGGTACTGAACAAGGACTTATACTTGCTCTCACAAAACCCTTCTCAACCAATTCATCGACTTGCCTCTGTAACTCTTTAGCTTCATTGGGTGAACACCTATAAGCAGCTTTGTTTGGTAAAACTGACCCTGGAACCAAGTCAATCTGGTGCTCAATTCCTCTCACTGGTGGCAAACCTTCAGGTAGGTCTTCAGGGAAAACGTCAGTGAATTCCTTCAGTAAAGTCTTCAGGAGACTGGGGACACCAGTGAACTCCTAACTGGAGAGCCTTCAGATAACTCTTGTTCGACTTCAGCTTGAGACAAAAACAAAGGCTTACTGGGCTGGTCTTTCTTGACTTTCATCAGTTCATTAGGTTTCAAAGAAGTCAGTGTGACTTTCTTTCCACTTATACTCAAGAATACGAGTTCATACGACCATCATGAAGAACATAATTATCAAATAACCATGGTCGACCCAACAAAATATGACAAGCATCCATAGGTACAACATCACAAACAATTTTATCTTGATAAATAGATCCAATGGAAAAAGGAATAGTAACTTGTCTGTTTGACTTTTACCTCTGATCCTTCACTTAGCCATTGTAACTTGTATGGACGAGGGTGCTTAACTGTAGGTAGTGCCAGTTTCTCTACCATGTAAGTTGAAGCAGCATTAGCACAACTCCCACCATCAATGATCAGATCACAAACTTTTCCCTTGACTGTGCATCTGGAGTGAAAAATGTTCTCCCTCTGGGCAGTATCAGTGGTAACTTCATCAGTATGCATCACTCTTCTGACAACCAACATTTCTCCAACATCTGCACCAACATAAGACCCTTCATCTTCTTCTTCGTCATACACTGGCTCACCTTCTTCAGTGTCAACATCTGGCAAACATTCAATTTCTCTGGCAGTCAAGGCTCTTTGATTAAGACACTGGGCCTGGAAGTGACCAAATCCATGGCACTTGAAACATTTTTTTCCAACTGGTTCTTTCGATCCTCCAGTTTCTTTCCCTTTGCCTCTGAAGGATTTCTGAACAGTTTCAGTAAATCTGGGAACTGGTTGACTGGCAACTGGTTGACTGGTAACTGGTTGACTTGCACTGGCAGGAACCTTACTGAATGACTTGTACGGAACCTTCCTCTTCAGTTGTCTTTCAATCTGGATAGCCATCTTGCATGCACCTTCATATGTCCAGATAGGCTGCAACTCAATCTTCTCAGTAATGGCAGCGTTTAGACCACCAAGAAATCTGGCAATGGTGTGCTCTTCAGTCTCATTCACACCAGTTCTGGTCTTCAGATGCTCAAACTCTCTAATATATTCCACAACTTCCTTGGCTCCTTGCTTCAGATTGTTCATCAGTAGATACTGATCTTGCTTGTACGACTGGGAACAAACCTCTTCTGCATAACCCCCTTCAGTTTGGACCAGGTCTTGATCTTACTCTTGCCCTTGTAATCTCTTTCAGATTTCATGTTATCATACCAAGATGAAGCATATTTCTTCAGTTTAATAATGGCAACTTTGAAGCTTTTCTATCATCATAACCTTTTATCTCCATAATCCTGTCCATCACCTGGACCCATTCAAAATACTCTTCTGGGTTAGAAGACCCAATAAAATCTGGTGGATCTATCTTAATATCCCTAGTATCATCACCCTTATGCCTCCTACGCCTTTCTCTAGGATGTGGTTCATCAGAATCACTAGAGTTTCTAGGTGTACTATCAGATCTTATACTAGGACCTTGAGATTCAGAATCTCTTTCACTAGTAACAATATTTATAGCCACATGCTCTACCTAGGAATTATCGATAAAATTAAAATATTACAATAAAAGCTGTCATGTGCAAGCCACTAACTAGTTTGGACCAATAAGACATGGACACGTAAGCTTCTAGAAACATTCCCTGCAAGTGGTCCCATAATATTGTTAGAAACGTCACACGCGCCTTTCTTAACAACTGACATTCTTCTTTATTGGGCCCACAAACGACTTTAGTGGGGACTTTATTATTTGGCAACTGGAACATAGATCTGGACCACCACTAGAGATAAAATCTGGAGCACTTCACTGGAGGACCTTCAGTAGTGGTCACTGGAGCATCCATCTGGAGCAGTCATCTGGAGAAGTGTTACCACTGGTGACTGGCCTGGTTCAGAAAAGACTTGTCTGAAATGGGCTACTGCTGGAAGGATCAACATGGCTTGTTCAGATTGCATGATCAGTTCAGTTGACTCTTCAGTTCACTGGATTCCTCCAGTTCAGTGAATCTGGACATTTCCGCATCAATTATGCATTAACTCCTGAGTGAGTAGTATATTATCTGAAATAAGTCTCCCTGGAACAAACGCAGACTGGTTGATACTAACAATATCATGCAACCCATCCTTTATTCTATTCGTAATAATCTTGCTTATACATTTATAAATGGTATTACAGCAAGAAATAGGACGATAGTCATTAATAAAGGCAGGTGTGGAAACCTTTGGAATTAACGCAATGATAGTATGATTCATCTGTTGCAACAGCTTTCCATTTCGAAAAAACTCATGTATTGCTAGACAAACCTCACTACCAACAATATTCCAAGCACTCTTGAAGAAAGCTGAGGTATACCCATCAGGTCCAGGTGCTTTATTCTCACCAATACTGAACATAGCATTTTTTATTTCCTCATCAGTAATATTCCTGACCATATTTGCCGCCTTGTCATGGCCAAGAACCCTAGTAAACAAACCAGGTGTTGGGTAAATTCTGATTTCATCTTCCTTACCCAGAAAATTCGTAAAATGATCCACCATGGCTTGATGTGCAGCTCCACCCTCATGTGTAACTCCTTGCATGTCTTTGATGATTTCAATTCGTGATCTGTGATTTTTGTACTTCAACGTTTTATGAAAAAAAGCGGAGTTTGCATCCCCTAAAGCAAGCCATTCCACTTTAGCCTTTTGTTTAAGGAAACATTCTTCATCAAGTTGTGCTTCTTTAAACTCATTAAGCACTGTTGCTTCTTTATTACGTAGAGAAGAATCCAAAGGATCTTTATCTATAGCAACCTGAAGCAAATCCAACTCCTTCCTAAGATTATCTACCCGAGTATGAATATTACCCTGTTTCACCAGTAGTTTTCGTAAAGGTTTTTTCAGTGTTTTCAGCTTTCTTACTACTTGAAACATGTAATCCCCATGCACATCTTGCTGCCATTCACGTTCAACAGCTTCCTTAAAACCCAGCTTATGTACAAGAAGATTCGTAAATTTGAAAGGTTTGGGGCTAGTTCTTGTAACCGAAGGGAGCTTTAAGATACACGGTGAGTGATCTGACACCCTGTAAGGTTGAAACAGTGCAACCGCAGATGGGAAATTTTCCACAAATTTCAAATTTCCCATAACACGGTCAATCTTTTTAAACACACCAGTACCTTTCTTGGGTTTTTGATTCCAAGTGAAATGTAAACCAGAGCTATTAATATCTAACACTTCAATTGCTTCAACACACTCTTTAAAATCATTCATACCAAGAGTTACTTTCGATGTACCCAACAAAGAGTCTTCAAGATTCAGCGAAGAATTGAAGTCACCCAGAATTACCCATGGTCGATCATGGATGAACACTTTATGTTTACCCAAATCATTCCATAAATCTCTTCGTCTTTTATAATAATTATCTGCATACACAAACGAGCAAAACAAAGATTTCTGATCCAACTTAAAAGTAACTTGGGTATGCATGACCTGATCAGTTTGTGAGATAACCACTAAATCAACAAAATCAGTATCCCACCCGACAATAATCCTTGTACCTTTAGTACATAACCCTCCATTCGATGTCCAACTCCAAGTTTTACATATAACATCCATATGGGATTCGAGAATAACACATATGTTCAAATGATTTTCATACACTACATGTTGAACCTCCTTTTGTTTGAGGGGGCGATTCAACCCTCTTATGTTCCAGGAGGCAATACTACCCATTAAAACCATCATTACCGGGAGTGCTTGCCCCCTCAGAAGGTTTTATTGGTGCATTAGGCTGAAAAGTATCTTCATATGGTTCAGCAAAAATGGTCTCAACACTTTCATTATCCGAATCACCATCAACAAGATTTTCAAGTTTCTTCTTTTCAATTTCCATCCTTTCTTCCATAGTAGTAACATGAAATAATGGATCAGCAGCTCCCTCTCCATAATCATTCAAAGGGTCATAAGAGTTTTGAGTACTAATCGATGGCTTAGAAGAACTGCCTACCTCCGTTGTAACTTTAGGTTTTACCACAGGTCTATATTCAAACACAGGCTTTTGTTTTTGCTTAACTGGGAATCCTTGGGTTTTTCCTTTCCTCTTACTGTTCACCTGTTGAAACCCATCATTGTCCATTGATTTAGCCACCGGAGCAGCTTTGATAGCCTTAGGACATGCAGAATCAACATGTCCAAAAACTTTGCAAGTCGAGCACCTAGGCGGCTTCCATTCATATTCAATTTTTATAACTGAGTTCGTATAACCCTCTTCATCCATTTTTGGAATAGTAGTAACAATTTTATCTTTAAAGTCCTCCTCAGCGTCCAATTCAACTAATGCTCTAGCATAACTATTCCGACCCCAAGATTCAATACACATATCAGTTGTGTATGAATCTAGCTTTTTTGGATCACCCACTTTTGATGTCAACAGACTTAACCCATCATCAGTGTATGCAACCATAGGGACATCATGCATTTTCACCCAAACTGGAACATTTTTCATATCAGTTTTAGTAAGGTTAAGATTCGGGTTCCACATATTCAGAATTATAGGTGAACTTCTAATAATCCAAGGTCCATTCTCAAGCACATAATCCATACCCGCTTTTGTTTTAAATTTAAAGAAGTAAAAATGATGCGTAAATCACACGACAGACAACAGCGGAAGACTAATTTTGGTATTTTCTGGAATTTATATGAAATAAACAATCAAACAAGACAATCAAATAAAAATGATAGATAAAGAATCCACCACCAAGACTCGTAAAGGCTAAGCCACCGGAATCAAGGATAAAGGAAACACTCCGCCCCACCACTACAACCGATAAAGGTCTAGCCACCACGATTATAGATAAAGGAAACCAAAGATTTAAAAGACCTCACCACAATATTTGATAAAGAACAAGTTACCACAAATATTGATAAAGGGGTCACTTCTAACGGTATTGTGGGACCACTTGCAGGGGAATGTTTCTAGAAGCCCACGCTGTCCATTTCCTATTGGCCAAATTCAATTAGTGGCTAGCATTTGACAGCTTTTATGTATTATTTTATTATTTTGTTGTTAATTCCTAGGTAGAGCATATGGCTATAAATAGAGGTTTTATCTCTCATTGTAAAGTTAGTTGATGTTGAATGAAAATTAATAGAGCAGCCTCTATTTCTTACAAATATTCTTTTACCTTTATAGATCTTTGATCTTGGTGGTTAGGAGTGACCCCTTTATCAATATTTGTGGTGATTTATTCTTTATCAAATATTGTGGTGAGGTCTTTTAAATCTTCGGTTTCCTTTATCTATAGTCGTGGTGGCTAGACCTTTATCGATTGTAGTGGTGGGGCGGAGTGTTTCCTTTATCCTTGATTCCGGTGGCTTAGCCTTTACGAGTCTTGGTGGTGGATTCTTTTATCTATCATTTTATTTTATTGTTTGTTTCATATAAAATCCAGAAAATACCAAAAATAGTCTTCCGCTGTCGTTTGTTGCGTGATTTACGCATCAGCAGTCTTAGATGAAGAAAGGTTCCTCAAGTAAAAATCTAAAATAGAATGGCTGGAGGTTGGAGATTCGAACACTAGGTACTTTCATAATTCTTTGAAGGTTAAACAACACAGAGCTAGGATTGAACAGATTACTGATTTGAATGATGTGGCTCATGAAGGTAGTGGTATGTCTAAAGCTCTTGTTACTCATTATGAGAATTTCTTAGGTAAAGAAGGACCTAATACTGTTTTCGAGTCTGAAGGGGTGTTTATTCATAAACTTAACAGCCAGAAAGCATTGAAGATGATAGAACCAGTCACGGATGAGGAAATAAAGGCTGCTATGTTTTCCATTGGTGATAATAAAGCTCCTGGACCAGATGGTTTCTCTTCTTTGTTTTTCAAAAAGTCATGGGATATCATCGGGAAAGAGGTATGCAATGCCATTCATGACTTCTTTATTTCTGGTTGCATTCTTAAGGAGATCAATCATACTTTTTTGGCCCTAATCCCAAAGGTACCTACTCCTGGTTCTGTTACTGATTATAGACCTATCTCTTGTTGCAATGTATTGTACAAATGTATTAGCAAAATCATTACGGACAGGATTAAGGATGGATTAGATGAATTAGTTGACATCAACCAATCTACTTTTATACCTGGTAGACGTATTTCTGATAATATTTTGCTTACCCAAGAGTTAATGCACAACTATCATCGAGACAGAGGTCCCCCAAGATGTGCTTTTAAGGTATATATCCAAAAGGCGTATGATACAGTTGATTGGAAATTTCTACGGTCCATTTTGGAGGGTTTTGGTTTCCAAAGCAAGATGGTTCTTTGGATCATGACTTGTGTTACCAGTGTATCTTTCTCACTCAGCATAAATGGAAATATTCATGGGTATTTTAAGGTTAAGAGAGGCTTAAGACAGGGAGACCCTATGTCACCCTATCTGTTTACTCTTGTTATGGAGGTTCTTTCACTTCTTTTGCAGAAACTGGTCAAAGAGGCTCCTTCGTTCAGATTTCACAATCTCTGCATGAAGGAGCGTATTATTAATATTTGTTTTGCAGATGATCTGTTTCTCTTTGCAAGAGGTGATATTGCATCTGCTTCAATTCTCATGGAGGGTTTAAATAGATTTGCCAAAGCTTCAGGATTGCAGCCTAGTCTAGGTAAAAGTACTGCCTTTTTTTGCCATGTTCCTGAGCAAGTCAAACAGGGTATTGCTAGTATCATTCTGATGCAGAGACGTCCAGGCTCACTGAACTGGAGGAACCCAGCAAACTGAAGAAGTCAACCGAGCTGAAGGAAACTGAGCTGATAATGCCATCTGAACAAGCCATGTTGATTCTACCAGCAGTGGCCCATTTCAGACAAGTCTTTTCTGAACCAGTCCAGTCACCAGTAGTAACACTTCTCCAGTGGCAACATCCTCCAGTGACCAACTCTGATAATCCACCAGTGAAGATGTCCAGTGCTCAGATGACTGCTCCAGATGAATGCTCCAGTGACCAACACTGAAGGTCCACCAGATGAATGCTCCAGTGACCAACACTGAAGGTCCACCAGTGGCAGTCCAGATTTATGTTCCATTGTCCAGATAATGCCAAAGACGATTCCAAGACTTACTGATGGTCACCTGAAAAGCATGAAATTTGAGAGGATCAACTATCGAAATAGTTGGTGAGTTTACAGTATGTTTGACCAAAAGTTTATTCGTCATTGATACAACACAATGACATATAGTTATAAAAGACCAAACAGTCAGTATATCTAAATCTGACAACACTTTATATCACAATTTATAATAAGATAGTCAGTATATCTAAATCTGAACTCATCTTATATCACAATTTATAATAAGATAGTCAGTATATCTAAATCTGGGCACATCTTATATCACAATTTATAATAAGATAGTCAGTATATCTAAATCTGGGCACATCTTATATCACAATTTATAATAAGATAGTCAGTATATCTAAATCTGGGCACATCTTATATCACAATTTATAATAAGATAGTCAGTATATCTAAATCTGGGCACATCTTATATCACAATTTATAATAAGATAGTCAGTATATCTAAATCTGGGCACATCTTATATCACAATTTATAATAAGATAGTCAGTATATCTAAATCTGGGCACATCTTATATCACAATTTATAATAAGATAGTCAGTATATCTAAATCTGGGCACATCTTATATCACAATTTATAATAAGATAGTCAGTATATCTAAATCTGGGCACATCTTATATCACAATTTATAATAAGATAGTCAGTATATCTAAATCTGGGCACATCTTATATCACAATTTATAATAAGATAGTCAGTATATCTAAATCTGGGCACATCTTATATCACAATTTATAATAAGATAGTCAGTATATCTAAATCTGGGCACATCTTATATCACAATTTATAATAAGATAGTCAGTATATCTAAATCTGGGCACATCTTATATCACAATTTATAATAAGATAGTCAGTATATCTAAATCTGGGCACATCTTATATCACAATTTATAATAAGATAGTCAGTATATCTAAATCTGGGCACATCTTATATCACAATTTATAACAAGACAGCCAGTATATCTAAATCTGGGCACATCTTATATCACAATTTATAATAAGATAGTCAGTATATCTAAATCTGAACTCATCTTATATCACTGTACAGACCGAAGTCTGACAAAGATAATATATGACTGTACAGACCGAAGTCTGACAAAGATAATATATGACTGTACAGACCGAAGTCTGACAAAGATAATATATGACTGTACAGACCGAAGTCTGACAAAGATAATATATGACTGTACAGACCGAAGTCTGACAAAGATAATATATGACTGTACAGACCGAAGTCTGACAAAGATAATATATGACTGTACAGACCGAAGTCTGACAAAGATAATATATGACTGTACAGACCGAAGTCTGACAAAGATAATATATGACTGTACAGACCGAAGTCTGACAAAGATAATATATGACTGTACAGACCGAAGTCTGACAAAGATAATATATGACTGTACAGACCGAAGTCTGACAAAGATAATATATGACTGTACAGACCGAAGTCTGACAAAGATAATATATGACTGTACAGACCGAAGTCTGACAAAGATAATATATGACTGTACAGACCGAAGTCTGACAAAGATAATATATGACTGTACAGACCGAAGTCTGACAAAGATAATATATGACTGTACAGACCGAAGTCTGACAAAGATAATATATGACTGTACAGACCGAAGTCTGACAAAGATAATATATGACTGTACAGACCGAAGTCTGACAAAGATAATATATGACTGTACAGACCGAAGTCTGACAAAGATAATATATGACTGTACAGACCGAAGTCTGACAAAGATAATATATGACTGTACAGACCGAAGTCTGACAAAGATAATATATGACTGTACAGACCGAAGTCTGACAAAGATAATATATGACTGTACAGACCGAAGTCTGACAAAGATAATATATGACTGTACAGACCGAAGTCTGACAAAGATAATATATGACTGTACAGACCGAAGTCTGACAAAGATAATATATGACTGTACAGACCGAAGTCTGACAAAGATAATATATGACTGTACAGACCGAAGTCTGACAAAGATAATATATGACTGTACAGACCGAAGTCTGACAAAGATAATATATGACTGTACAGACCGAAGTCTGACAAAGATAATATATGACTGTACAGACCGAAGTCTGACAAAGATAATATATGACTGTACAGACCGAAGTCTGACAAAGATAATATATGACTGTACAGACCGAAGTCTGACAAAGATAATATATGACTGTACAGACCGAAGTCTGACAAAGATAATATATGACTGTACAGACCGAAGTCTGACAAAGATAATATATGACTGTACAGACCGAAGTCTGACAAAGATAATATATGACTGTACAGACCGAAGTCTGACAAAGATAATATATGACTGTACAGACCGAAGTCTGACAAAGATAATATATGACTGTACAGACCGAAGTCTGACAAAGATAATATATGACTGTACAGACCGAAGTCTGACAAAGATAATATATGACTGTACAGACCGAAGTCTGACAAAGATAATATATGACTGTACAGACCGAAGTCTGACAAAGATAATATATGACTGTACAGACCGAAGTCTGACAAAGATAATATATGACTGTACAGACCGAAGTCTGACAAAGATAATATATGACTGTACAGACCGAAGTCTGACAAAGATAATATATGACTGTACAGACCGAAGTCTGACAAAGATAATATATGACTGTACAGACCGAAGTCTGACAAAGATAATATATGACTGTACAGACCGAAGTCTGACAAAGATAATATATGACTGTACAGACCGAAGTCTGACAAAGATAATATATGACTGTACAGACCGAAGTCTGACAAAGATAATATATGACTGTACAGACCGAAGTCTGACAAAGATAATATATGACTGTACAGACCGAAGTCTGACAAAGATAATATATGACTGTACAGACCGAAGTCTGACAAAGATAATATATGACTGTACAGACCGAAGTCTGACAAAGGTAATATATGACTGTACAGACCGAAGTCTGACAAAGGTAATATATGACTGTACAGACCGAAGTCTGACAAAGATAATATATGACTGTACAGACCGAAGTCTGACAAAGGTAATATATGACTGTACAGACCGAAGTCTGACAAAGATAATATATGACTGTACAGACCGAAGTCTGACAAAGGTAATATATGACTGTACAGACCGAAGTCTGACAAAGATAATATATGACTGTACAGACCGAAGTCTGACAAAGGTAATATATGACTGTACAGACCGAAGTCTGACAAAGATAATATATGACTGTACAGACCGAAGTCTGACAAAGGTAATATATGACTGTACAGACCGAAGTCTGACAAAGATAATATATGACTGTACAGACCGAAGTCTGACAAAGGTAATATATGACTGTACAGACCGAAGTCTGACAAAGGTAATATATGACTGTACAGACCGAAGTCTGACAAAGGTAATATATGACTGTACAGACCGAAGTCTGACAAAGGTAATATATGACTGTACAGACCGAAGTCTGACAAAGGTAATATATGACTGTACAGACCGAAGTCTGACAAAGGTAATATATGACTGTACAGACCGAAGTCTGACAAAGATAATATATGACTGTACAGACCGAAGTCTGACAAAGGTAATATATGACTGTACAGACCGAAGTCTGACAAAGGTAATATATGACTGTACAGACCGAAGTCTGACAAAGGTAATATATGACTGTACAGACCGAAGTCTGACAAAGATAATATATGACTGTACAGACCGAAGTCTGACAAAGATAATATATGACTGTACAGACCGAAGTCTGACAAAGATAATATATGACTGTACAGACCGAAGTCTGACAAAGATAATATATGACTGTACAGACCGAAGTCTGACAAAGGTAATATATGACTGTACAGACCGAAGTCTGACAAAGATAATATATGACTGTACAGACCGAAGTCTGACAAAGATAATATATGACTGTACAGACCGAAGTCTGACAAAGATAATATATGACTGTACAGACCGAAGTCTGACAAAGATAATATATGACTGTACAGACCGAAGTCTGACAAAGGTAATATATGACTGTACAGACCGAAGTCTGACAAAGATAATATATGACTGTACAGACCGAAGTCTGACAAAGGTAATATATGACTGTACAGACCGAAGTCTGACAAAGGTAATATATGACTGTACAGACCGAAGTCTGACAAAGGTAATATATGACTGTACAGACCGAAGTCTGACAAAGGTAATATATGACTGTACAGACCGAAGTCTGACAAAGGTAATATATGACTGTACAGACCGAAGTCTGACAAAGATAATATATGACTGTACAGACCGAAGTCTGACAAAGGTAATATATGACTGTACAGACCGAAGTCTGACAAAGGTAATATATGACTGTACAGACCGAAGTCTGACAAAGATAATATATGACTGTACAGACCGAAGTCTGACAAAGATAATATATGACTGTACAGACCGAAGTCTGACAAAGGTAATATATGACTGTACAGACCGAAGTCTGACAAAGATAATATATGACTGTACAGACCGAAGTCTGACAAAGGTAATATATGACTGTACAGACCGAAGTCTGACAAAGGTAATATATGACTGTACAGACCGAAGTCTGACAAAGGTAATATATGACTGTACAGACCGAAGTCTGACAAAGATAATATATGACTGTACAGACCGAAGTCTGACAAAGGTAATATATGACTGTACAGACCGAAGTCTGACAAAGGTAATATATGACTGTACAGACCGAAGTCTGACAAAGGTAATATATGACTGTACAGACCGAAGTCTGACAAAGATAATATATGACTGTACAGACCGAAGTCTGACAAAGGTAATATATGACTGTACAGACCGAAGTCTGACAAAGATAATATATGACTGTACAGACCGAAGTCTGACAAAGATAATATATGACTGTACAGACCGAAGTCTGACAAAGATAATATATGACTGTACAGACCGAAGTCTGACAAAGGTAATATATGACTGTACAGACCGAAGTCTGACAAAGGTAATATATGACTGTACAGACCGAAGTCTGACAAAGATAATATATGACTGTACAGACCGAAGTCTGACAAAGGTAATATATGACTGTACAGACCGAAGTCTGACAAAGATAATATATGACTGTACAGACCGAAGTCTGACAAAGATAATATATGACTGTACAGACCGAAGTCTGACAAAGGTAATATATGACTGTACAGACCGAAGTCTGACAAAGATAATATATGACTGTACAGACCGAAGTCTGACAAAGGTAATATATGACTGTACAGACCGAAGTCTGACAAAGATAATATATGACTGTACAGACCGAAGTCTGACAAAGATAATATATGACTGTACAGACCGAAGTCTGACAAAGGTAATATATGACTGTACAGACCGAAGTCTGACAAAGGTAATATATGACTGTACAGACCGAAGTCTGACAAAGGTAATATATGACTGTACAGACCGAAGTCTGACAAAGATAATATATGACTGTACAGACCGAAGTCTGACAAAGATAATATATGACTGTACAGCAGGTGCAAACATGCAGAGAAGCCCTAATCGTTTTTCGACTAAATTCCTTTCATTAAAACAAGTTTCAACAAGTGCAATAGACCTGGAAACATACCATTTCGCCAACCATTTCGCCATTTCAATCATTTTGATATCAAAACCAAATTCTAAGCCAAAATATCCATTTATCATCAAAACCCTAATTATTATAGAAAGATGATTAATTTGCTTTGATTCCCCTTTGATTTCTCCTTGCCAGAAATGATTTAGAGTGTAAAGTGAAATGTGTGATGAACATGTTCTAGCTCCTTAGGTAAATCGAGCTTGTAAGCCACGGAACCAATTCTTTGAACAATTTCGAATGGTCCGATATAACGAGGACTAAGTTTCCCTCGTACGCCAAAACGTGCAGTGCCTTTCCAAGGTGACACTTTCAACATGACTTTGTCTCCCACTTGAAACTCAAGTGGTTTCCGTCTACGGTCGGCATAGCTCTTTTGACGATCTTGAGCCGCCTTCAGCCGTGCTCTAATTTCAAATCTAATTTAAAGGCTTCCCATTTCCATAATCAAAACTGAAAACAACCCTTAATTGAATTTAAACCAAATCAAAGTTTGAGAAAGTTACTTACCAAATGGTGTTCTTGAGAAATAAGAAGAAATATGAAGATGATGATTTTGATCCTTGCCAAAACCCTAATTATTATAGAAAGATGATTAATTTGCTTTGATTCCCCTTTGATTTCTCCTTGCCAGAAATGATTTAGAGTGTAAAGTGAAATGTGTGATGAACATGTTCTAGCTCCTTAGGTAAATCGAGCTTGTAAGCCACGGAACCAATTCTTTGAACAATTTCGAATGGTCCGATATAACGAGGACTAAGTTTCCCTCGTACGCCAAAACGTGCAGTGCCTTTCCAAGGTGACACTTTCAACATGACTTTGTCTCCCACTTGAAACTCAAGTGGTTTCCGTCTACGGTCGGCATAGCTCTTTTGACGATCTTGAGCCGCCTTCAGCCGTGCTCTAATTTCAAATCTAATTTAAAGGCTTCCCATTTCCATAATCAAAACTGAAAACAACCCTTAATTGAATTTAAACCAAATCAAAGTTTGAGAAAGTTACTTACCAAATGGTGTTCTTGAGAAATAAGAAGAAATATGAAGATGATGATTTTGATCCTTGCCAAAACCCTAATTATTATAGAAAGATGATTAATTTGCTTTGATTCCCCTTTGATTTCTCCTTGCCAGAAATGATTTAGAGTGTAAAGTGAAATGTGTGATGAACATGTTCTAGCTCCTTAGGTAAATCGAGCTTGTAAGCCACGGAACCAATTCTTTGAACAATTTCGAATGGTCCGATATAACGAGGACTAAGTTTCCCTCGTACGCCAAAACGTGCAGTGCCTTTCCAAGGTGACACTTTCAACATGACTTTGTCTCCCACTTGAAACTCAAGTGGTTTCCGTCTACGGTCGGCATAGCTCTTTTGACGATCTTGAGCCGCCTTCAGCCGTGCTCTAATTTCAACAATTTGATCAGTAGTCTTCTGAACTAGTCCATATTTAAATAAACGACGTTCTCCAGCATCAAGCCAACAGACTGGAGATCTACACTTTCGTCCATATAAAGCCTCATAAGGCGCGCATTTGATGCTAGTGTGATAGCTGTTGTTATATGAAAATTCAGCTAACGGCAAAAAGGTATCCCAACTACCTTTGAAGTCAATGACACATGCCCGGAGCATGTCTTCTAAAGTCTGGATGGATTGGATATTTAGATCGATGACTTTCGTTCATCAAGAGTTCTCTGAGTCCATTATATTTGGGAATCCACACCCTGTCTTTGACATGTCGGATCCCATCACCATCCACTTCAAATAAATGTTCGGTATTCCACAATGCTTCTTCCTCGATACGCCTGGTTGTAGGGCCTCTTTTTGATCATCCAAAACTCTATCCTTTCGTGGATTTTGAGCTGTCTTGAAGCGTAAGCAATGACTTTTCCCTGACTTGTCTCCTTACGCTATCAATGTTTCGTCATTCGGTAGAGGTATTCTCACAACCTTCTCGTAACAACTAATATCAGCGCGAACTCTAGACAACCAGTCTATATCGACTATCACGTCAAAACTTCCTAGTTCTATGGGAATAAGATCTATCTTAAAGGTTTTACCAGACAATGTTAAATTGCAATTTACCAGATGATCTTTAGCAACATACTTTTGACCGTTCACATATTTGACGATAAAATTTTCTTTCATGGGGATAGCTACTATATTGATTCGAGATTTAAATTCTAAGGATATAAAGCTTTTATTAGCACCGGAGTTGAATAACACAAAGACATAATGTTTATTGAGTATGAATGTACCTATCACAACATTTGGGACCACGTCATGCATCAGCAGCCTCCAAAGCAAAAACTCGACCTCTGCCTTGTCCTTCTTGATTCCTAGCTTGATTGTCCCTCGCATTGTTCCTCACGGGAACTATAGCATTGTTGTTCGGGTTTAGATTGAGTCGTGGACAATCGGGTCGCATATGGGTTTCGCTGCCACATTCGTAACATGAAGCCGGTGCATTGTTCTTACAAAACTTTGCCAGATGTCCTGTCCTTTTACAACGGTTACAAGTAGGACAATTTCCCCGGTGATGGAGACCACACCTGTTACATCTCGGGTCTGGACCAGTGTACCTCGTGACGTCCTGAGTGACTACTGCAAAGTTTCTAGCAGTCTTAAATCTCTTGCCATTTCCGTCGTCACCAAACCCACTACTAGAGGCCTGATCGTTTCTTCTCTTGATCCCCTCTGTTCCAACCGAAGAACCAGGGGTTCTTTTCAAGTCTATCACCATTCGGTTGGTTGCACTGACTGCCGCTTGAAGAGTCAAAGGATTAAAAGCGGCTACCAACCTTCGGACATCAGGTGACAAGCCATAACAGTATCTCTCGATCAATTTCTCCTCCGTATCTACCATTCGAGGAACTAGTCTAGCCAACTCATGAAAACGAGTTGTGTATTTCTCATTGTCTAGTCCAATCATACTATGATTCCAGAATTCGCCTTCCATTTTCTGTACTTCCTCACGAGGACAGTACTTTTCCATGAGCATCCTTTTAAAGTTCAACCAAGGTATGCTATATGCCGGCTCTCGGCCACGAGTCCTAATCTGCTCGTTCCACCATGACAGTGCGTGCTTTTGAAATTGAGCGGAAGCATATTCCACTTTGTGCTCTTCGGCACAACGGCTGATATGGAGCACTGCCTCAATGCTTTCCAGCCAATTGATTAGACCTACCGGACCCTCGGTACCATTAAATTCTTTTGGTTTACAATAAGTGAAGGTCTTGTAGTCAGTCCCGTGCAGATGCACTCGAGGAATAACCTGTTCAGTAGTAGGCTCGACATTGTTACTATTGTCAGCATGACGATTATTATTTGCGTTCAGGCTTGCCGTAATCTGTGCGACTAAAGTAGGCATAGCAGCCAACAACTGTTGTGTTACAAATGCTGCCATATTATTATCCCCGCCAGTATTTGGGGTAGGTCCAGGACCAGTGTTCACCTGGACAGGAGCAGCTTCCGGTCCTTGCTGAATCACAGGTTCTTCCTGTTCAGCTTCATTATTCAAAGGAGTGGATCGAGTAACTCTCTTTGGTGCAGTTTTCTTGACTGGAGCCTTTTTCTGAGCTTTGCTTTTCGTCTTAGGAGCCATAAGTCTAAGATATGAACAAAAATGTCGTTTAGAGATTTCCTTGATAGGTTAAATAGAAAGTAGCTTTGCAAGACAGATGACAGTACAATGCAAGTCACAAATTGCTGACTTGTATGAATTCATGTACTAGACAAGACAAGAAAATATGAAAAATCATATTTCTAGAGCTAAGAATAAGCAGTTGACATAGTCTGAACAAGTAAGTAAGCCAAAAGACAATCGTATTTCATTGATGTTCAAAATTTTACATAGTCTGGTATGTACAGTCCAAAAGCACGTGGGAAACTTCATCCACAACGATAGACTACATAGTCGGAGCAATACGATCTATAGACACGTGGGAAATACATCCACCAAAAAGATTACAACTCAAAGTACAGAAGTACGAGTTGTTATAAGTTCTAGGCTTACAATACAGAAAGATTATTACAAGATTACATCTTGCAAATGACAACGACTAGCAAAGCCACCACCAAAACCACCACCACAGACAGTATCCAGATCAACCTCCCAATAGTTTCCTTCCCCTCTCTAGCAACAGACATAGCCTCAGCCGCCTGTTGATAAGCTCCAGTCAACGCCTGAGCTTGATTCTCTATTTTCTCCCTTGTACAGATGAGGGAATTGTTCATCCTTGACAATTGTCGGCGATAATATTCCGACCTATCAGCTGCAGATGCAACTGGCGTAACAGCACTTGGATTGTAGACAGGCACTCTGGAGGGACCCGCCGCATATGGATCTCCCTGAAAGAATGAAAGACCAAGTCCACTGTTGCCCTGAACTGGTGCAGAAGGACCAGGAGCATAAGGGTCTCTAGGAGCATAAGGCAAATGAGCTCCCTCGGTAGTCCTCCTCTGATATGGAGATACCGGTGTTACAGATGATTGAACATGGATAGACACATGTTCGCCTCCAGATTCACTGGAAGATGAAACAAGGTTGATAGGGCGTGATTCATTGCCCGATTCCTCCATTGGTTCCTCTTCATAAGAGTCAGGAACATAAGGAATGGAGTTTGCCAAGACAGGAACTGGAGGTGTACAAGGTACAACAGCATTTGAGCTAACTCCATCCGACATGACTAGTCTGAAAAGATAGTCGAAGAATCCATATAAGTCAAATGGATAAGGCAGTACGTCTCAAATGGATGATTCAGTACGCAATTTGAGTTTTAAAGAAATCTTCGTCTAGATTACACACATTTGGTTTGGGTTTCTATTACCAACATATTTGAAATGCTTATATATAGGGTCACCCGCAGCCTTCCCACCACATTTTAAATATGCTGTTAATATAATCCAAACTATCACGTATATAAACCTTATGCATACACATACGGTTTGAGTTTCTATTCCTAACATACCTTCAATGTTTATATATAGGGTCACCCGCAGCCTTCCCACCACATTTTAAATATGCTGTTAATATAATCCAAACTATCACGTATATAAACCTTATGCATACACATACGGTTTGAGTTTCTATTCCTAACATACCTTCAATGTTTATATATAGGGTCACCCGCAGCCTTCCCACCACATTTTAAATATGCTGTTAATATAATCCAAACTATCACGTATATAAACCTTATGCATACACATACGGTTTGAGTTTCTATTCCTAACATACCTTCAATGTTTATATATAGGGTCACCCGCAGCCTTCCCACCACATTTTAAATATGCTGTTAATATAATCCAAACTATCACGTATATAAACCTTATGCATACACATACGGTTTGAGTTTCTATTCCTAACATACCTTCAATGTTTATATATAGGGTCACCCGCAGCCTTCCCACCACATTTTAAATATGCTGTTAATATAATCCAAACTATCACGTATATAAACCTTATGCATACACATACGGTTTGAGTTTCTATTCCTAACATACCTTCAATGTTTATATATAGGGTCACCCGCAGCCTTCCCACCACATTTTAAATATGCTGTTAATATAATCCAAACTATCACGTATATAAACCTTATGCATACACATACGGTTTGAGTTTCTATTCCTAACATACCTTCAATGTTTATATATAGGGTCACCCGCAGCCTTCCCACCACATTTTAAATATGCTGTTAATATAATCCAAACTATCACGTATATAAACCTTATGCATACACATACGGTTTGAGTTTCTATTCCTAACATACCTTCAATGTTTATATATAGGGTCACCCGCAGCCTTCCCACCACATTTTAAATATGCTGTTAATATAATCCAAACTATCACGTATATAAACCTTATGCATACACATACGGTTTGAGTTTCTATTCCTAACATACCTTCAATGTTTATATATAGGGTCACCCGCAGCCTTCCCACCACATTTTAAATATGCTGTTAATATAATCCAAACTATCACGTATATAAACCTTATGCATACACATACGGTTTGAGTTTCTATTCCTAACATACCTTCAATGTTTATATATAGGGTCACCCGCAGCCTTCCCACCACATTTTAAATATGCTGTTAATATAATCCAAACTATCACGTATATAAACCTTATGCATACACATACGGTTTGAGTTTCTATTCCTAACATACCTTCAATGTTTATATATAGGGTCACCCGCAGCCTTCCCACCACATTTTAAATATGCTGTTAATATAATCCAAACTATCACGTATATAAACCTTATGCATACACATACGGTTTGAGTTTCTATTCCTAACATACCTTCAATGTTTATATATAGGGTCACCCGCAGCCTTCCCACCACATTTTAAATATGCTGTTAATATAATCCAAACTATCACGTATATAAACCTTATGCATACACATACGGTTTGAGTTTCTATTCCTAACATACCTTCAATGTTTATATATAGGGTCACCCGCAGCCTTCCCACCACATTTTAAATATGCTGTTAATATAATCCAAACTATCACGTATATAAACCTTATGCATACACATACGGTTTGAGTTTCTATTCCTAACATACCTTCAATGTTTATATATAGGGTCACCCGCAGCCTTCCCACCACATTTTAAATATGCTGTTAATATAATCCAAACTATCACGTATATAAACCTTATGCATACACATACGGTTTGAGTTTCTATTCCTAACATACCTTCAATGTTTATATATAGGGTCACCCGCAGCCTTCCCACCACATTTTAAATATGCTGTTAATATAATCCAAACTATCACGTATATAAACCTTATGCATACACATACGGTTTGAGTTTCTATTCCTAACATACCTTCAATGTTTATATATAGGGTCACCCGCAGCCTTCCCACCACATTTTAAATATGCTGTTAATATAATCCAAACTATCACGTATATAAACCTTATGCATACACATACGGTTTGAGTTTCTATTCCTAACATACCTTCAATGTTTATATATAGGGTCACCCGCAGCCTTCCCACCACATTTTAAATATGCTGTTAATATAATCCAAACTATCACGTATATAAACCTTATGCATACACATACGGTTTGAGTTTCTATTCCTAACATACCTTCAATGCTTATATATAGGGTGTACCATCGGCGTACCCACCACGCTTACGGCATGTTGACAATAGTTTTGTCGCCCTTGTGATAATACCATTACACGAAATTATAAGACATGACTGTACAGACCGAAGTCTGACAAAGATAATATATGACTGTACAGACCGAAGTCTGACAAAGATAATATATGACTGTACAGACCGAAGTCTGACAAAGATAATATATGACTGTACAGACCGAAGTCTGACAAAGATAATATATGACTGTACAGACCGAAGTCTGACAAAGGTAATATATGACTGTACAGACCGAAGTCTGACAAAGGTAATATATGACTGTACAGACCGAAGTCTGACAAAGGTAATATATGACTGTACAGACCGAAGTCTGACAAAGGTAATATATGACTGTACAGACCGAAGTCTGACAAAGGTAATATATGACTGTACAGACCGAAGTCTGACAAAGGTAATATATGACTGTACAGACCGAAGTCTGACAAAGGTAATATATGACTGTACAGACCGAAGTCTGACAAAGATAATATATGACTGTACAGACCGAAGTCTGACAAAGGTAATATATGACTGTACAGACCGAAGTCTGACAAAGGTAATATATGACTGTACAGACCGAAGTCTGACAAAGGTAATATATGACTGTACAGACCGAAGTCTGACAAAGATAATATATGACTGTACAGACCGAAGTCTGACAAAGGTAATATATGACTGTACAGACCGAAGTCTGACAAAGGTAATATATGACTGTACAGACCGAAGTCTGACAAAGATAATATATGACTGTACAGACCGAAGTCTGACAAAGGTAATATATGACTGTACAGACCGAAGTCTGACAAAGGTAATATATGACTGTACAGACCGAAGTCTGACAAAGGTAATATATGACTGTACAGACCGAAGTCTGACAAAGATAATATATGACTGTACAGACCGAAGTCTGACAAAGGTAATATATGACTGTACAGACCGAAGTCTGACAAAGGTAATATATGACTGTACAGACCGAAGTCTGACAAAGGTAATATATGACTGTACAGACCGAAGTCTGACAAAGGTAATATATGACTGTACAGACCGAAGTCTGACAAAGGTAATATATGACTGTACAGACCGAAGTCTGACAAAGATAATATATGACTGTACAGACCGAAGTCTGACAAAGATAATATATGACTGTACAGACCGAAGTCTGACAAAGATAATATATGACTGTACAGACCGAAGTCTGACAAAGGTAATATATGACTGTACAGACCGAAGTCTGACAAAGATAATATATGACTGTACAGACCGAAGTCTGACAAAGATAATATATGACTGTACAGACCGAAGTCTGACAAAGGTAATATATGACTGTACAGACCGAAGTCTGACAAAGATAATATATGACTGTACAGACCGAAGTCTGACAAAGATAATATATGACTGTACAGACCGAAGTCTGACAAAGGTAATATATGACTGTACAGACCGAAGTCTGACAAAGGTAATATATGACTGTACAGACCGAAGTCTGACAAAGATAATATATGACTGTACAGACCGAAGTCTGACAAAGATAATATATGACTGTACAGACCGAAGTCTGACAAAGATAATATATGACTGTACAGACCGAAGTCTGACAAAGGTAATATATGACTGTACAGACCGAAGTCTGACAAAGATAATATATGACTGTACAGACCGAAGTCTGACAAAGGTAATATATGACTGTACAGACCGAAGTCTGACAAAGGTAATATATGACTGTACAGACCGAAGTCTGACAAAGGTAATATATGACTGTACAGACCGAAGTCTGACAAAGGTAATATATGACTGTACAGACCGAAGTCTGACAAAGATAATATATGACTGTACAGACCGAAGTCTGACAAAGATAATATATGACTGTACAGACCGAAGTCTGACAAAGGTAATATATGACTGTACAGACCGAAGTCTGACAAAGGTAATATATGACTGTACAGACCGAAGTCTGACAAAGATAATATATGATCCGAGCCAGTTACCACTGCGCCGCAGTGAGCCAGAACTATGCTCACTGCGCCGCAGTGGGCTAAATGAACAAAAGGGCCGAGAAATGACACTGCGCCGCAGTGAGCCATCGCCAAGCTCACTGCGCCGCAGTGAGCTAAAAATGCACAACCAGCCCTAGCCACTGCGCCGCAGTGACCAATTCCATGCCACTGCGCCGCAGTGAGCCAGAACTATGCTCACTGCGCCGCAGTGAGCCAGAACTATGCTCACTGCGCCGCAGTGAGCCAGAACTATGCTCACTGCGCCGCAGTGAGCCAGAACTATGCTCACTGCGCCGCAGTGAGCCAGAACTATGCTCACTGCGCCGCAGTGAGCCAGAACTATGCTCACTGCGCCGCAGTGAGCCAGAACTATGCTCACTGCGCCGCAGTGAGCCAGAACTATGCTCACTGCGCCGCAGTGAGCCAGAACTATGCCACTGCGCCGCAGTGAGCCAGAACTATGCTCACTGCGCCGCAGTGAGCCAGAACTATGCTCACTGCGCCGCAGTGAGCCAGAACTATGCTCACTGCGCCGCAGTGAGCCAGAACTATGCTCACTGCGCCGCAGTGAGCCAGAACTATGCTCACTGCGCCGCAGTGAGCCAGAACTATGCTCACTGCGCCGCAGTGAGCCAGAACTTGCTCACTGCGCCGCAGTGAGCCAGAACTATGCTCACTGCGCCGCAGTGAGCCAGAACTATGCTCACTGCGCCGCAGTGAGCCAGAACTATGCTCACTGCGCCGCAGTGAGCCAGAACTATGCTCACTGCGCCGCAGTGAGCCAGAACTATGCTCACTGCGCCGCAGTGAGCCAGAACTATGCTCACTGCGCCGCAGTGAGCCAGAACTAGCTCACTGCGCCGCAGTGAGCCAGAACTTGCTCACTGCGCCGCAGTGAGCCAGAACTAGCTCACTGCGCCGCAGTGAGCCAGAACTATGCTCACTGCGCCGCAGTGAGCCAGAACTATGCTCACTGCGCCGCAGTGAGCCAGAACTATGCTCACTGCGCCGCAGTGAGCCAGAACTATGCTCACTGCGCCGCAGTGAGCCAGAACTATGCTCACTGCGCCGCAGTGAGCCAGAACTATGCTCACTGCGCCGCAGTGAGCCAGAACTAGCTCACTGCGCCGCAGTGAGCCAGAACTATGGCTCACTGCGCCGCAGTGAGCCAGAACTATGCTCACTGCGCCGCAGTGAGCCAGAACTATGCTCACTGCGCCGCAGTGAGCCAGAACTATGCTCACTGCGCCGCAGTGAGCCAGAACTATGCTCACTGCGCCGCAGTGAGCCAGAACTTGCTCACTGCGCCGCAGTGAGCCAGAACTATGCTCACTGCGCCGCAGTGAGCCAGAACATGCTCACTGCGCCGCAGTGAGCCAGAACTAGCCACTGCGCCGCAGTGAGCCAGAACTATGCTCACTGCGCCGCAGTGAGCCAGAACTATGCTCACTGCGCCGCAGTGAGCCAGAAATGCTCACTGCGCCGCAGTGAGCCAGAACTATGCTCACTGCGCCGCAGTGAGCCAGAATAGCTCACTGCGCCGCAGTGAGCCAGAACTATGCTCACTGCGCCGCAGTGAGCCAGAATGCTCACTGCGCCGCAGTGAGCCAGAACTATGCTCACTGCGCCGCAGTGAGCCAGAACTATGCTCACTGCGCCGCAGTGAGCCAGAACTATGCTCACTGCGCCGCAGTGAGCCAGAACTATGCTCACTGCGCCGCAGTGAGCCAGAACTATGCTCACTGCGCCGCAGTGAGCCAGAACTATGCTCACTGCGCCGCAGTGAGCCAGAACATGCTCACTGCGCCGCAGTGAGCCAGAACTATGCCACTGCGCCGCAGTGAGCCAGAACTATGCTCACTGCGCCGCAGTGAGCCAGAACTATGCCACTGCGCCGCAGTGAGCCAGAACTATGCTCACTGCGCCGCAGTGAGCCAGAACTATGCTCACTGCGCCGCAGTGAGCCAGAACTATGCTCACTGCGCCGCAGTGAGCCAGAACTATGCTCACTGCGCCGCAGTGAGCCAGAACTATGCTCACTGCGCCGCAGTGGCAAAAGCCCACGTGGCTTCTTTTTGACCATCATCTATACCCTTAATTCGGTAAAATGCTTACGATTAAACATCGTTTGACCTAAAAGTCAAAAATGTAAAGTAAAGGTATTTTCCCTCGTCTCATTTTAGTCAAGACAAGCCAATAAAGTTTCGTCAAAGGGAACTTTATAATATTAAGTCTAGACAGTCTAATTATTTTGTTCAAGACATAACCTTTAAATATTAATTTAAAGTTATTTTAAAGACTCGGCATTCGTCTAGATAGCTAATAGTCTACGTCATCAAGATACGTCTAATTTGACTAAGTCAAAAGTCCAAAAGTCTAATAAGTTCCACGTCAAATGACAGTCTAAATTCGACGAGATTATGATAATGACTAATCTTAAACAAGATTAAGACTAACTCGTTGTTAATTAATTACGAGTTGTCACAGTCCGTAGCACATGACAGCTTTTTGAATATTTTATTGTATTTCGTTAATTCCTAGGTAGAGCATGTGGCTATAAATAGGGGTTTATTTTCCTTGTAAAAAAGGGCAGTTGATGTTGAATGAAAATTAATAGAGCAGCCTCTATTTCTTACAAAAATCTTCTTTTACCTTTATAGATCTTAGATCTTGGTGGTTAGGAGTGACCCCTTTATCAATATTTGTGGTGACTTGTTCTTTATCAAATATTGTGGTGAGGTCTTTTAAATCTTCGGTTTCCTTTATCTATAGTCGTGGTGGCTAGGCCTTTATCGATTGTAGTGGTGGGGCGGAGTGTTTCCTTTATCCTTGATTCCGGCGGCTTAGCCTTTACGAATCTTGGTGGTGGATCATTTTATTTTATTGTTTTGTTTATTGTTGTTTGTTTCATATAAAACCAGAAAATACCAAAAATAGTCTTCCGCTGTCATTTGTCGCGTGATTTACGCATCACATTCCTTTTGAAGAAGGTCAGTTACCGGTTCGCTATTTGGGAGTGCCTCTTATTTCATCCAGGTTGCTACATAAGGACTGCCGTGTACTTGTGGAAAGAATGGAAGCCTGGATTAATGACTGGAAGAATATGACTTTATCGTTTGCGGGCAGGTTACAACTCATTAATTCTGTTTTATCTTCGATGCATATCTATTGGGCTTCTGTTTTCATTCTTCCTGTTAGTATCACTAAAGACTTGGAGAAAAAGATGCGGGGATTTCTTTGGTGTCAAGGCCCTATGGCTAAAGGTAAAGCAAAAGTTTCATGGAAGTATGCTGCCTTCCTAAATATGAAGGGGGGCTTGGTGGGGGGGGGGGGGGGGGGGGGGGGGGGGGGGGGGGGGGGGGGGGGGGGGGGGGGGGGGGGGGGGGGGGGGGGGGGGGGGGGGGGGGGGGGGGGGGGGGGGGGGGGGGGGGGGGGGGGGGGGGGGGGGGGGGGGGGGGGGGGGGGGGGGGGGGGGGGGGGGGGGGGGGGGGGGGGGGGGGGGGGGGGGGGGGGGGGGGGGGGGGGGGGGGGGGGGGGGGGGGGGGGGGGGGGGGGGGGGGGGGGGGGGGGGGGGGGGGGGGGGGGGGGGGGGGGGGGGGGGGGGGGGGGGGGGGGGGGGGGGGGGGGGGGGGGGGGGGGGGGGGGGGGGGGGGGGGGGGGGGGGGGGGGGGGGGGGGGGGGGGGGGGGGGGGGGGGGGGGGGGGGGGGGGGGGGGGGGGGGGGGGGGGGGGGGGGGGGGGGGGGGGGGGGGGGGGGGGGGGGGGGGGGGGGGGGGGGGGGGGGGGGGGGGGGGGGGGGGGGGGGGGGGGGGGGGGGGGGGGGGGGGGGGGGGGGGGGGGGGGGGGGGGGGGGGGGGGGGGGGGGGGGGGGGGGGGGGGGGGGGGGGGGGGGGGGGGGGGGGGGGGGGGGGGGGGGGGGGGGGGGGGGGGGGGGGGGGGGGGGGGGGGGGGGGGGGGGGGGGGGGGGGGGGGGGGGGGGGGGGGGGGGGGGGGGGGGGGGGGGGGGGGGGGGGGGGGGGGGGGGGGGGGGGGGGGGGGGGGGGGGGGGGGGGGGGGGGGGGGGGGGGGGGGGGGGGGGGGGGGGGGGGGGGAGAATAGACTTTATCGTTTGCGGGCAGGTTACAACTCATTAATTCTGTTTTATCTTCGATGCATATCTATTGGGCTTCTGTTTTCATTCTTCTTGTTAGTATCACTAAAGACTTGGAGAAAAAGATGCGGGGATTTCTTTGGTGTCAAGGCCCTATGGCTAAAGGTAAAGCAAAAGTTTCCTGGAAGTATGTTGCCTTCCTAAATATGAAGGGGGGCTTGGAATTAGACGAATTTGGGATGTCAATAATGCTCTTATGACGTCTCATATTTGGAGTATTCTCAATAAACGACCCTCTATTTAGGTCAATTGGGTTTATTCGACCAAACTAAAAGGTCGAAATCTGTGGGATCTCCCGGTTCGATCAGGAAGTGCTTGGGGTTGGAGAAAACTGTTGTTACTGCGTTATTCTATTAGACCTTGTATTATACACCGCATTGGTGATGGTAAATCCACATCTGCTTGGTTTGATTCATGGCTGCCTTTCGGTCCCTTATGCAAGTATATCTCGAACAGAGATATTATTTGATGCGGAAATGTCCAGGTTCACTGAACTGAGAAACCCAGCAAACTGAAGAAGCTAACTGAACTGAAGGAAACTGAACTGATAATGCCATCTGAACAAGCCATGTTGATTCTGCCAGTAGTGGCCCATTTCAGACAAGTCTTTACTGAACCAGTCCAGTCACCAATAGTAACACTTCTCCAGTGGCAAGATTCTCCAGTGACCAACAGTGGTAATCCACCAGTGAAGATATCCACTGAAGCACTCCAGTGACTAGCTCCAGTCTAGTCTCCAGATGAATGCTCCAGATTTTGTCTCCAGTGGAAGTCCAGATTTTGTTTCCAGTTTCCAATCAATAAAGTCCCCACTGAAGTCCCATGTTTGTGGACCCAATAAAGAAGAATGACAGCTGTTGACAGGGATAAGGAAGGCACGTGTGACAACGATATTTCTAACGGTATTGTGGGACCACTTGCAGGGGAATGTTTCTAGAAACCTACTCTGTCCATTTCCTATTGGCCAAAAACAATTAGTGGCTTAGCACATGACAGCTTTTTATTTATTTTTATTATTGTATTTTCTTTTCCTAGAAAATAGCATGTGGCTATAAATAGAGGCTTTATTTCTCATTGTAAGGGAGTTTTTGATGTTGAATGAAATTAATAGAGCAACCTCTATTTCTTACAAAAATCTTCATTTACCTTTAGAGATCTAAGATCTTGGTGGTTTGAAGTGACCCCTTTATCTATAATTGTGGTGACTCGTTCTTTATCAATTATAGTGGTGAGGTCTTAAATCTTCGATTCCTTTATATGTGTTTGTGGTGGATAGACCTTTATCAAACATAGTGGTGGGTTGGAGTGTTTTCTTTATCCTTGATTCCGGTGGCCAGTCCTTTACGAATCTTGGTGGTGGATTCTTTATCTATCTTTTATTTTGTTGTTGTTTGTTTTCATTAAAAATCCAGAAAATACCAAAAATAGTCTTTTGCTGTCGTTTGTCGCGTGATTTACGCATCATTATTCGTGCAGGTTATAAATTGGATACTTGTGTTAGTGATCTGGTTGAAAATAACAGATGGACGTGGCCTTGTGCTTGGTATGATTTGTTCCCGGTTCTTATTAATACTACACCTCCGAACCTTCAATCAAATAAAATAGATATCATTTTTTGGAAGGATGGTGATGGGAATGATGTTTTATATTCATCATCCATTACATGGGATTCTATTCGACTTCGGCAACAAAAAGTGGATTGGGTATCTGATGTTTCTGAATGGTCCTTCAGCTCTTGGCATCAGGTTGTTCTTTCTTTTGGAAGGGAATCTTTCTTTTCTGAGGTGCATCCAAACAAGGTCGCCAGGTGCAAAACTGGGCTGCTGACGATGCTTGTTAGCTCTGGCCTTGTATTCTTCATTTGCCTTTTCAATTCTTGCCTTTACTTGCTGGTGTATTTTTTTGATTTCCTTAGCTTTCTCTTCAGCATCAACACTTACTCTCGGCTCAATTGAAAAGGGAATTAAATCAATGGGAGTTAAAGGATTGGTACCATAACAAACTTCAAATGGAGTCTTGCTGGTTGAGTGGTTGGGGGCTCTATTAAAAGCGAACTCAGCATGAGCAAGCTTTAGATCCCAATCTTTCAGCGTCTTGTTCACCAGCGTCCTTAATAACATCCCAATGGTCCTATTAGTAACTTCAGTCTGTCCATCAGTTTGGGGGTGATGAGAAGTGCTGAACAGGAGCTTAGTTCCCATCAATCTCCACAAAGTTTTCCAGAAATAACTCAGAAATTTTGTATCCCTATCAGAAACAATGGTTTTGGGAATTCCATGAAGATAGACGATTTCTTTAAAGAATAAATTTGCTACTGCCGAGGCATCATTAGTGGTGTTACAAGGAATGGAATGGGCCATTTTTGAGAATCTGTCAACCACCACCATGATAGAATCTTTTCCTCTCTGGGTTTTGGGTAAAGCAACAATGAAATCCATGCTCAGATCTTCCCACAGTTGACTTGGAACTGGGAGAGGAGTGTACAAACCTTTGTGAAAAATTGATTTGGCCTGATGACAAGTTGAGCATCTGCTGAGGATATTCTGGACGTCTTTCAGCAGACATGGCCAATAGAAATGTTCGCTGAGGATGTCCGCAGTCTTAGTAATACCAAAATGACCGGCGAGTCCTCCGCCATGAGCTTCTCTTATCAGCAAGTCTCGAATTGAACCCTTAAAAGGGGGGGGGGGGGGGGGGGGGGGGGGGGGGGGGGGGGGGGGGGGGGGGGGGGGGGGGGGGGGGGGGGGGGGGGGGGGGGGGGGGGGGGGGGGGGGGGGGGGGGGGGGGGGGGGGGGGGGGGGGGGGGGGGGGGGGGGGGGGGGGGGGGGGGGGGGGGGGGGGGGGGGGGGGGGGGGGGGGGGGGGGGGGGGGGGGGGGGGGGGGGGGGGGGGGGGGGGGGGGGGGGGGGGGGGGGGGGGGGGGGGGGGGGGGGGGGGGGGGGGGGGGGGGGGGGGGGGGGGGGGGGGGGGGGGGGGGGGGGGGGGGGGGGGGGGGGGGGGGGGGGGGGGGGGGGGGGGGGGGGGGGGGGGGGGGGGGGGGGGGGGGGGGGGGGGGGGGGGGGGGGGGGGGGGGGGGGGGGGGGGGGGGGGGGGGGGGGGGGGGGGGGGGGGGGGGGGGGGGGGGGGGGGGGGGGGGGGGGGGGGGGGGGGGGGGGGGGGGGGGGGGGGGGGGGGGGGGGGGGGGGGGGGGGGGGGGGGGGGGGGGGGGGGGGGGGGGGGGGGGGGGGGGGGGGGGGGGGGGGGGGGGGGGGGGGGGGGGGGGGGGGGGGGGGGGGGGGGGGGGGGGGGGGGGGGGGGGGGGGGGGGGGGGGGGGGGGGGGGGGGGGGGGGGGGGGGGGGGGGGGGGGGGGGGGGGGGGGGGGGGGGGGGGGGGGGGGGGGGGGGGGGGGGGGGGGGGGGGGGGGGGGGGGGGGGGGGGGGGGGGGGGGGGGGGGGGGGGGGGGGGGGGGGGGGGGGGGGGGGGGGGGGGGGGGGGGGGGGGGGGGGGGGGGGGGGGGGGGGGGGGGGGGGGGGGGGGGGGGGGGGGGGGGGGGGGGGGGGGGGGGGGGGGGGGGGGGGGGGGGGGGGGGGGGGGGGGGGGGGGGGGGGGGGGGGGGGGGGGGGGGGGGGGGGGGGGGGGGGGGGGGGGGGGGGGGGGGGGGGGGGGGGGGGGGGGGGGGGGGGGGGGGGGGGGGGGGGGGGGGGGGGGGGGGGGGGGGGGGGGGGGGGGGGGGGGGGGGGGGGGGGGGGGGGGGGGGGGGGGGGGGGGGGGGGGGGGGGGGGGGGGGGGGGGGGGGGGGGGGGGGGGGGGGGGGGGGGGGGGGGGGGGGGGGGGGGGGGGGGGGGGGGGGGGGGGGGGGGGGGGGGGGGGGGGGGGGGGGGGGGGGGGGGGGGGGGGGGGGGGGGGGGGGGCAACATATTCTCTACCCCAGCTTTATGTTTAGACACAAATGAATAGGACTGTAAAAATTCCACCCATTTTGCATGCCTTGAATTTAACTTATGCTGACCATTGATGTACTTCAGAGCTTCATGATCAGAATATAAAACAAACTGCTTGGGCTTCAGATAGTGTGACCAGTGATTGACAGCCCTGATGATAGCATAGAATTCTTTGTCATACGTACTGTACTTCAGCTTCGAACCATTCAACTTTTCACTGAAGTATGCAACTGGTCTCTTTTCTTGAACAAGGACCGCACCAATACCAACTCCACTGGCATCGCACTCCAGTTCGAATAACAATTCAAAATTTGGTAAGGACAAGACTGGTGCTGAGCTGAGTTTTCCTTTCAGTAATTCAAAGGCACTCTGAGCTGACTTAGGCCATTCAAACACACCTTTCTTTAGGCAATCAGTAATGGGAGCTACAACAATTGAGATATTCCTGATGAATCTTCTATAAAATGATGCCAGTCCGTGAAAACTTCTTGCCTCAGTAATCGTTGTAGGAGCTGGCCAGGACTTAATTGCTTCAACCTTTGAAGGATCCATTAAAATTCCATTTTTAGATACAACGTAACCAAGAAATATCACACTCTCCACCAAGAAATCACATTTCTCCTTATGAAGACTTGGGATATTACGGGAAAGGAGGTATGTCTTGCCATTCATGATTTCTTTAAGACTGGCAAAATTTTGAAAGAAATCAACCATACCTTCTTAGCATTGATTCCGAAAGTGTCCACTCCTAATAGAGTTACAGATTATCGCCCAATTTCTTGCTGCAATACAATATATAAATGCATTAGTAAAATTATTACTAATCGCATTAAGGATGGGTTGGACGATATTGTGGATATTAATCAATCCGCATTCATTCCTGGTAGGCTTATATCGGATAATATTCTTCTAACTCAAGAATTAATGCATAATTATCATCGTAAGATTGGCCCCCCACGATGTGCTGCTAAGGTTGACATTCAGAAAGCATATGATACTGTTAATTGGAGCTTCTTAAGAGCAACATTAATTGGTTTTGGATTCAATCCGACTATGGTACATTGGATCATGTCTTGTGTTACCAGTGTTTCTTTCTCTATCAGCCTGCATGGTAATATTCATGGTCATTTCCAAGGAAGACGTGGCCTTAGACAGGGTGATCCCATGTCCCCATATCTCTTTACTATGGTTATGGAGGTGTTAACCCTGATGTTACACAAATCTGTGCAACATTCTCCGGGCTTCAGGTTTCATAACTTGTGTGGAGAACAACGAATTATTAACATTTGTTTTGCAGATGATCTCTTTCTCTTTGGCCGAGGTGATCTTACTTCAGCCAAAGCTATTATGGACGGGCTTATGGAGTTTTCTAATGCCTCAGGACTTATGCCTAGTCTAGCTAAAAGCACGGCTTTCTTTTGTAATGTTCCTGATCGTATTAAGAGGGCTATTTTGGAGATCCTCCCATTTGAAGAAGGCTCTCTTCCGGTTCGTTATCTTGGTGTTCCACTTATTTCATCTAGACTTTTACACAAAGATTGCACAATTTTGGTTGAAAGGATGGAGGCTAGAATAAGTGATTGGAAGAACAAGTCTCTTTCGTTTGCTGGCAGGTTACAATTAATTAATTCAGTTCTCTCTTCCATGCATATTTATTGGGCTTCAGTTTTCATTCTCCCTGCTAGTATCATTTCTGATTTGGAAAAGAAGATGCGGGCTTTTTTATGGACTCAAGGTCCCATGAGCAAAGGTAAAGCTAAGGTGGCATGGAAGGATTGTTGCCTTCCTAAGTACGAGGGAGGAATTGGAATTAAAAGAATTTGTGATGTTAACAAAGCTCTTATGACTTCTCATGTATGGAGTATCTTGAATAATCGTAAGTCTCTTTGGGTACAGTGGATTAATGTGCATAAACTCAAGGGAAGAAATTTCTGGGACGTCCCTTTGAAAGCTGGCTCAACATGGGGATGGCGTAAGCTTCTTCAATTGCGAGAAGTAATCCGACCACATATTAAGTATCTGATAGGGGATGGGTGTACTACTTCAGCTTGGTTTGATAATTGGGCTTCTATTGGCCCTTTATGTAAGTTTATTACATATAGAGAGATGACTAGAGCGGGATTTCGTCTTGATGCAACTGTTAATGATGTTCTAACTAATGGACGCTGGAAATGGCCAATTGCCTGGTTTGATCTATTTCCAGTGCTTATAAATGTTACTCCTCCTGTTCTTCGTCCTGCTGTTTCTGATGTAATTACTTGGTATGATAATAATGGGAAGGAAACTGATTTTTCAGCCTCCTCCACATGGGAAACCATCCGAGTTAGAAGACCAGTTGTTCCTTGGGTTGATCTTGTTTGGTTTGCACACAGTATTCCGAGGCACTCATTTCATGTCTGGCTTATTATGAGAGAAAAACTAAAGACTCATGATAAGATGAAGCAATGGGATGTTAGTGGTTCTACTAACTTAAATCTACTTTGCTGTTCCCTCTGCAAGCGTGGACCTGATTCGCATCAACATTTATTTTTTGAATGTAATTACTCATTGCAGATTTGGAATTTGGTTCGCCCCTTAATGGGATTTCAAGCGGTTCCAAACCGATGGACTGATATCACTTCAATGCTATTGTTGACATCAAAGCCTAATCTTGCTAAGACGGTTATTGCTAAGCTCTTGATTGCTGCTTCGGCCTATTACTTATGGCAAGAGAGAAACTCCAGATTATTTTCTCCTAAAGAAAGATCGGTTGCTCAATTGCGTGATGTTATTGTGTCTACCGTTCGGATGAAGTTAGCCACTATGAAGTTCAAGAAAAAGATTCAAGGAAGAAGCATCCTAGAAGAATGGAAGTTGGATACCACGTAAACTTATATTAAACATCACTTTTATTGTTTGCCATTAAGATTTCAACCAGTCTTCTAAATGTGTCCCTCTGACAGGCCTTTGGATTTATCTAAGGGTAGGAGTCTCCATTTGGTTAGCCATTTTGAGCTCTTCACTGTGATGTGCATGTTTGAGATTTGGTTTCGATTTGGTAGAATGATAGAGGTTGATGTTTGATATTGGTTACTTACATATTAGGAGGTGTATTATTAATGCTTTTGATGTTTTTAGCCTTTTTTATGTATTGTTCAGCAAGGTCGCTTGTGACGTTATTGTTTCACATACATATGGCATGTCATATGTATGAATTAGTCTTGGTTCTTTGCCAAGCTACTTGTATAACCTTCTCTTTGGGTGATTTATAAAAGCTTACCGGGGTTTAAATTCCCCTTTACCCAAAAAAAAAGAAATCACATTTCTCCAGCTTCCCATACAACTGGTGCTTCCTCAGCAACATAAATACTTCTCTCAGATGATTAACATGCTCAGCTTCATTCTTCGAATATACTAGAATATCATCAAAATAAACTACCACAAAATGACCAATGAGTGGTTTGAGGACTTCATTCATCAGCCTCATGAAAGTACTTGGGGCATTCGATAAGCCAAAAGGCATTACTAACCATTCAAATAGACCCCCTTTAATCTTGAATGCAGTTTTCCATTCATCTCCATCCGAATCTGGTGATAGCCACTTCTCAGGTCGATTTTGGAAAATACATAGGAACCATGTAATTCATCAAGCATATCATCCAACCTGGGGATAGGATATCGATACTTGATGGTGATATTATTGATGGCTCTACTATCAACACACATACGCATTGAGCCATCTTTCTTTGGAACTAAGAGAGCTGGTACAGAACATGGACTCATACTTGCTCTCACATAACCCTTAGCAATCAGTTCATCGACTTGCCTTTGCAATTCTTCCAGAAATAACTTAAGAATTTTACATCTCTATCTGAAACAATCGATTTGGGAATCCCATGCAATCTGACAATTTCTTTGAAGAACAGATTCGCCACTGCTGAAGCATCATTTGTTGTATTACAAGCAACAAAATGTGCCATTTTTGAAAATCGATCAACCACCATCATAATTGAATCTTTTCCCCTCCTGGTTTTTGGCAGTGCAACAATAAAATCCATGCTGAGATCCTCCCATGGTTGGCTTGGGACTGGAAGAGGAGTATACAAACCCTTGTGAAAAGTCGTCTTGGCCTGGTGACAAGTTGGACAGCGACTGATAATATTCTGGACGTCCTTCAGTAGACTTGGCCAGTAGAAATGTTCAGTCAAGATCTCTCCAGTTTTGTTGATTCCAAAATGACCAGCTAGACCTCCTCCATGTGCTTCTCTAATCAGTAAATCTCTAATCGAACCTCTGGGAATGCACAATTTGCCATTCTTAAATAAGAAACCATCTTGTACAGTAAATGGTCCCTTCTGATTAGCTTCAGTGAACTTTTCAGAAAAATCTGGGTCTGCAGAATATAACTCTTTTATAAATGAAAACCCCAGCACTCTTGCTTCCAGGATAGACAACAGTGAATATCGTCTGGAAAGCGCGTCAGCAACAACATTACAAACTCCAGCTTTATGTTTTGAAACAAATGAATAAGACTGTATGAATTCTACCCATTTGGCATGTCTGGCATTAAGCTTGTGCTGACCGTTTATAAACTTCAGTGCTTCGTGATCAGAGAATAAGACAAACTGCTTTGGCTTCAGATAATGTGACCAGTGAGTGATAGCACGAATAATTGCATAAAATTCTTTATCATAAGTACTATACTTCAGTTTAGAGCCATTGTGCTTTTCAATGAAATATGCAACTGGACGCCCTGCTTGTACCAGGACTGCACCAATACCTACCCCACTTGCATCACATTCTAGCTCGAACAACATATCAAAATCTGGTAAGGATAAAACTGGAGCTGAACTGAGCTTATCCTTCAGTGCTTCAAACGCCAGTTGGGCTGAACTCGGCCAGTTGAACACGCCTTTCTTCAGACAGTCAGTAATTGGAGCTACAACTGTAGAGAAATTATTGATAAATCTTCTATAAAATGACGCCAGTCCATGAAAACTTCTTACTTCAGTGATTGTGGTTGGAACTGGCCATGATCTGATGGCATCAACCTTAGAGGGATCCATAGAAATTCCTTCTTTTGAAACAACATATCCCAGAAATATCACACTCTCCACCATAAAATCACATTTCTCCAGTTTGCCATACAACTGGTGTCTTCTCAACAGTTCAAATACCTTCTTCAGATGGCTAACATGTTCAGCTTCAGATTTTGAATACACCAGAATATCTTCAAAGTAAACAACAACAAACTGACCAATGAGTGGTCTGAGAACTTCATTCATCAGTCTCATGAAAGTACAGGGAGCATTAGATAAGCCAAAAGGCATAACTAACCATTCATACAAACCTCCCTTGATTTTGAAAGTAGTTTTCCACTCATCTCCATCTTTCATCCTTATCTGGTGGTAGCCACTTCTGAGATCAATCTTGGAAAATACTCTGGAGCCATGCAACTCATCAAGCATATCATCCAACCTGGGAATTGGATATCTATACTTAATGGTGATATTATTGATGTCCCTGCTATCAACACACATTCTCATTGTACCATCTTTCTTTGGAACCAGGAGAGTTGGTACTGAACAAGGACTCATACTTGCTCTCACATAACCCTTCTCAACCAACTCATCGACTTGCCTCTGCAACTCTTTAGCTTCATTAGGCGAACATCTGTAAGCAGCTTTGTTTGGAAGAACTGAACCTGGAACCAGGTCAATCTGGTGTTCAATTCCTCTTACTGGTGGTAAACCTTCAGGTAGGTCTTCTGGGAAAACGTCAGTGAATTCCTTCAGTAAAGTCTTCAGGAGACTGGGGACACCAGTGAACTCCTTTTCTACAGATTTTTCTACGACCAGTAACATCATAACTGGAGAGCCTTCAGATAACTCTTCTTCGACTTCAGCTTGAGACAAAAACAAAGGCTTACTGGGATGGTCTTTCTTGACTTTCATCAGTTCATTTGGCTTCAAAGAAGTCAGTGTGACCTTCTTTCCACTTATATTCAAAGAATACGAGTTCATACGACCATCATGAAGAACATAATTATCAAATAACCATGGTCGACCCAATAAAAAATGACAAGCATCCATAGGTACGACATCACAAACAATTTTGTCTTGATAAACTGACCCAATTGAAAACGGAATAGTAACTTGACGATTAACTTTTACCTCTGATCCTTCACTGAGCCATTGCAACTTGTAAGGTCGAGGGTGCTTAACTGTAGGTAGCACCAGTTTCTCTACCATGTAAGTTGAAGCAGCATTTGCACAACTCCCACCATCAATGATCAGATCACAAACTTTTTCTTTGACTGTGCATCTGGAGTGAAAAATGTTCTCCCTCTGGGCAGTATCAGTGGTAACTTCATCAGCATGCATCGCTCTTCTGACAACCAACATTTCTCCAACATCTACACCAACATAAGACTCTTCATCTTCTTCTTCATCTTCATTATACACTGGCTCACCTTCTTCAGTGTCGACATCTGGTAAACATTCAATTTCTCTGGCAGTCAAGGCTCTTTGATTAGGGCATTGGGCCTGGAAGTGACCAAAGCCATGGCACTTGAAACATTTTCTTCCAACTGGTTCTTTCGTTCCTCCAGTTTCCTTTTCTTTGCCTCTGAAGGATTTCTGGACAGTTTCAGTAAATTTGGGAACTGGTTGACTGGTAACTGGTTGACTTGTACTGGCAGGAACCTTACTGAATGACTTGTACGGAACCTTCTTCTTCAGTGTCGACATCTGGTAAACATTCAATTTCTCTGGCAGTCAAGGCTCTTTGATTAGGGCATTGGGCCTGGAAGTGACCAAAGCCATGGCACTTGAAACATTTTCTTCCAACTGGTTCTTTCGTTCCTCCAGTTTCCTTTTCTTTGCCTCTGAAGGATTTCTGGACAGTTTCAGTAAATTTGGGAACTGGTTGACTGGTAACTGGTTGACTTGTACTGGCAGGAACCTTACTGAATGACTTGTACGGAACCTTCTTCTTCAGTTGTCTTTCAATCTGGATAGCCATCTTGCATGCACCTTCATATGTCCAGATAGGCTGCAACTCAATCTTCTCAGTAATGACAGCGTTCAGACCACCAAGAAATCTGGCAATAGTGTGCTCTTCAGTCTCATTCACACCAGTTCTGGTCTTCAGATGCTCAAACTCTCTAATGTACTCCACAACTTCCTTGGCTCCTTGCTTTAGATTATTCATCAGTAGATACTGATCTTGCTTGTACGACTGGGGAACAAACCTCTTCTGCATAACCTCCTTCAGTTTGGACCAGGTCTTGATTTTACTTTTGCCCTTGTACTCTCTTTCAGATTTCATGTTATCATACCAAGATGAAGCATATTTCTTAAGTTTAATAATGGCAACTTTGAAGCTTTTTCTATCATCATAACCCTTTATTTCCATTATTCTGTCCATCACCTGGACCCATTCAAAATACTCTTCTGGGTTAGATGACCCATTAAAATCTGGTGGATCTATCTTAATATCCCTAGTATCATTACCCTTATGCCTCCTACGCCTTTCTCTGGGATGTGATTCATCAGAATCACTAGAGTGTCTAGGATTACTATCAGATCTTTCACCGGGGCCTTGAGATTCAGAATCTCTTTCACTGGCAACAACGTTTTCTCGATTAAATCATAAACCACCATCTTCTAACATATGAACAACTCTACCAAGTGCTTCTTGTAGATCTTCAATCTGTCTATCTCTCCTAGCATTATTAGCTTCGTCTAAAGTCATATTTCTTTTAAACGCCATTTATAACCAACAAATAACTCACAATCAATAGATCTAAGCAAATAACTAATAGATCTAAACAATCAATCAACAGATCAAAACAAAACCTCAACAGATCTAAACAAACAATACCCCAACGGGCAAAAGATTAAGAAACCTTTTTCAGATTGATCCTGGAATTAGATCAATCTGGTGCTCAATACCCCTGATAGGAGGCAACCCAGAAGGCATTTCTTCAGGAAATACGTCAGCATATTCTTTCAGCAAGGGCTTGACTAAACTGGAAATGTCAGCGAGCCCCTTCTTATCAGCAAGTTCAACCATCAGCAACATCATTACTGAGGTGCCATCAGCGAGTTCTTTCTCAACTTCGGTTTGGGTCATGAAGAAAGCCTTGTCGCGCTGGTCCATCACCTTGGTTTTTGAGTTCTCATCGGGTTTCAAAGAAGTTAGGGTGATCTTTTTCCCATTGACAAATAATGAATAAGAGTTTAAACGACCATTGTGGAATACATGCTTATCAAACAACCATGGCCTTCCCAACAACAAATGACACGCATCCATAGGGACAACATCACAAACAATCTCATCCTGATAAATAAGACCAATAGAGAATGGGATAGTAACTTGTCGAGTAACCTTTACCTCTGTTCCCTCGCTGAGCCATTGAAGCTTGTAAGGATGAGGATGCTTCAGTGTAGGTAACCCCAGTTTATCAACCATGTAAGTTGAAGCAGCATTAGCACAGCTGCCGCCATCAATGATAAGACTGCATACCTTTCCTTTGATGGTACATCTTGAGTGGAAGATATTCTCTCGCTGAGCCTTGTCAGCAGTGACTTCATCAGCGTGCATCATTCTTCTGACCACCAGCATCTCCCCAATATCAGCACCTACATATGTTTCTTCAGCGCCATCATCATCATCGTACACTGGTTCTTCTTCCTCAGTTTCAGCTTCTGGTAAACTTTCTATCTCCCTGATAGTCAGTGCTCGCTGATTGGGACACTGGGCCTGGAAATGACCAAATCCATGGCACTTGAAACATTTCTTCCCTACTGGTTCTTTTGATCCCCCAGTTTCTTTCTCCTTTTCCTCTGAAGGATTTCTGAACAGTTTCGTTGGGCCTGGTAGTTGGTTGACTGGAGCTGGAAGTAACCTTAGTGAAAGGTTTGTACTAGACCTTCTTCTTCAGCTGCTTTTCAATCTGGAGGGCCAGTTTGCATGCACCTTCATAAGTCCAGATGGGCTGCAATTCCATCTTCTCAGCAATGGTAGCATTCAACCCACCAAGGAATCTGGCGATAGTATGCTCTTCAGTTTCTTTGACACCAGTTCTTGTTTTTAGTTGCTCAAACTCCCTGATATACTCTACCACTTCTTTTTTTTTTTTTTTTGGGGTAAAGGGGAATTTAAACCCCGGTCAGCTTTTATACATCACCCAAAAAACAGTTATTACAAGTAGAATGACCGAAATGTCAAACTAATTCATACATAGGACAGGCCCATATGTATGTAGAACTCACTAACAAGCTATAACAAGCAAAAGCTAGCTTCTAGCGCTCTATCCATCATACTAGCTAAGGAAAATAGAACAATACAAACTATAGACTAATATGCAAACAATAAAAAATCAAAAAGCTACGTCTCTCTTAAATTCCAGCCATTGAGGACACTCAAGCCTTTGGTCTTCTTCTTGAACTTCAAGGTGAGTAATTTCAGGCGTACGGTATTCACTATACAATCCCGCAACTGTTGGACAGACCTTTTATGGGAAGTAAACAATCTATCATTACGTTCTTGCCATATAAAGTAAGCCGTCGCAGCAACAAGGAGCTTGCCAATAACAATCCTAGCAAGGTTCGAACCTTTGTTCATCAAATAAGTAGTAATGTCCTCCCATTTACACGAAACCTGCTGCATCAAAGCCAAGTGTTTTACTTGGTTCCACACCTGCAAAGCATAATTACATTCAAAGAATAAATGATCATGAGAGTCGGGGCCATGTTTGCAGAGAGAACAACACATCAGGTTGACATTAGTGGAACCACTAACGTCCCATTGCTTAATCTTGTCTTGTGTCTTGAGCCTCTTCTTCATAATCAACCAAACTAGAAAAGAATGTCTAGGAATGCAATGGGGAAACCATACCAAAGATACCCAATTAGAGCGTCTTTTAGTGAGAATACTCCAAATATGAGAAGTCATAAGAGCATTATTAACATCCCGAATCCGTCTAATACCAAGCCCCCCTTCATATTTAGGAAGGCAGCAATCCTTCCATGAAACTTTTGCTTTACCCTTAGCCATAGGTCCTTGACACCAAAGAAAACCCCTCATCTTTTTCTCTAAGTCTTTTATAATACTAACGGGGAGAATGAAAACAGAAGCCCAATAGATATGCATCGAAGATAAAACAGAATTAATGAGTTGTAACCTGCCCGCAAAAGATAGAGACTTGTTCTTCCAATCATTAATCCGGGCTTCCATTCTTTCCACAAGCACACGACAGTCCTTATGTAACAACCTGGATGAAATAAGAGGAACTCCCAGATAACGAACCGGTAACTGACCTTCTTCAAAAGGAATGATACTAGCAATACCCTGTTTGACCTATTCAGGAACGTGGCAAAAAAAGGCGGTGCTTTTAGCAAGACTAGGTTGCAATCCTGAAGCTTTGGCAAATCTATTTAGACCCTCCATGAGTATTGAAGCAGATGCAATATCACCTCTTGCAAAAAGAAACAGATCATCTGCAAAACAAATATTAATAATACGCTCCTTCATGCAGAGATTGTGAAATCTGAACGAAGGAGCCTCTTTGACCAGTTTCTGCAAAAGAAGTGAAAGAACCTCCATAACAAGAGTAAACAGATAAGGTGACATAGGGTCTCCCTGTCTTAAGCCTCTCTTTCCCCTAAAATACCCATGAATATTTCCATTTATGCTGAGTGAGAAAGAAACACTAGTAACACAGGTCATGATCCAGTGAACCATCCTACTATGGAAACCAAAACCCTCCAAAATGGACCGTGGAAATTTCCAATCCACAGTATCATACGCCTTTTGGATATCTACCTTGAAAGCACATCTTGGGGGACCTCTATCTAGATGATAGTTGTGCATTAACTCTTGAGTAAGCAAAATATTATCAGAAATACGCCGACCAGGTATAAAAGCAGATTGGTTAATGTCAACTAAATCATCTAATCCATCCTTAATTCTGTCCGTAATGATTTTGCTAATGCATTTGTACAAGACATTGCAACAAGAGATAGGTCTATAATCAGTAACAGAACCAGGAGTAGGTACCTTTGGGATAAGAGCCAAAAAAGTATGATTGATTTCCTTCAGAATGCAACCAGAAATGAAGAAGTCGTGAATGGCATTGCATACCTCTTTCCCGATGATATCCCAAGACTTCTTAAAAAACAAAGAAGAAAAACCATCTGGTCCAGTAGCTTTATTATCACCAATAGAAAACATAGCAGCCTTTATCTCTTCGTCGGTGACTGGTTCTATCATCTTCAATGCTTTTTGACTGTTAAGTTTACGAGTGAACACCCCTTCAGGCTCGAAAACAGTTTCCAGACCTGTTTTACCTAAAAAATTCTCATAGTGAGTAACAAGGGCTTTAGACACACCACTACCTTCATGAGCAACACCATTCAAATCAGTAATCTTTTCAATTCTAGCTCTGTGCTGTTTAACCTTCAAAGAATTATGAAAGTATCTAGTATTCGAATCTCCAACCTCCAGCCATTCAATTTTGGATTTTTGCTTCAGGAACCTCTCTTCATCTAAGACTGCATCTTTAAATTTAGTCAGCACATCAGCTTCCTGTTTTCTAAGTATCTCATCAACAGGATTAATATCAACATCTTTTTGCAAGCGGTCTAACTCATCTCGTAAAGAGGAAACTCGAGCATGAAGGTTGCACATAGGGTGTTTCAAAAGACGTAGCTTTTGGACCACCCTGTACATTTTGCAACCCGTAACACTCTCATTCCAGTACTTCTGAACAATACTACCAAATTCTTCCTTATGAACCAGAAAGTTTGCAAATTTGAAGGGCTTAGGCCGATCTCTAGATACATTGGGAAGTTTCAACACACATGGGGAGAGATCCGAGATTCTGTAAGGCTGAAACACAGCATGGGCAGCTTGAAACTCACGACAGAAGTGGATATTCCCCATAACCCTATCAATCTTTTTCAAGATCCCAGTTCCCTTTTTTGGTTTTTGAGTCCAAGTAAAGTGGAGTCTCGAACTATTAATATCCAAAACTTCAATATGATCAACATACTCTTTAAAATCACGCATACCAGGTCCAATGTTTGAAGAGCCAGAGAAATTGTCTTCCAGATTAAGAGCTGAATTGAAGTCTCCCATTAAAACCCAAGGTTTTCCTCGAACAAAAGATTTATGAGCAGACAAATTTGCCCATAATTCTCTACGTCATTTATAGTGATTCTCAGCATAGACGAAAGAACAGAAAAACGCCTTTTTATCAAGTTTATAAATAACTTGAACATGAATAACTTGATCTGTGTGGGCCAATACCATAACATCAACCACATTTGCATTCCATCCCAGAATTATTCTAGTACCCTTATCGCATGAACTAGCATTTGAAGACCAGTCCCAAGTACTAAAAACTTTCTTACATACTTCAAACAAACTAGTGATATTTACATGCGATTCCAAAATTGTAACATCCCGAAATTTTAAAGCAAATAAAATAAACCTTTATTATAGTTTTAACATTAAAATAGTTTCCTAGTATTTTATTTCTGAAAATAGGGTTAATTTAGTTGGACCTATAGCGGATAGCGGGTATTTTACCCACTTAACTTGGAGGGGGGTCGTGGCATATCAGGGAGGTGCCAGCCATTTTCCTTTCTCATACTCACCATTCCACTCCACCTAATCTCTTCTTGATGCTTCTATGATTCCAATCTCAATCAAATTCAATTCTTCAAGCAATTCAAGAATTCCTTTAAGATTAATGATAACAATCCTCTCCATAATCTTCATTCATCAAAATTAAAAGTTAGGGATTGTGTTGGTGATGGGGGCTGGCCGAATTTCAAGAGAGAAAAGGGAGAAAGAGGATATTTTAATTCAAGTCTAATTCTTTGAGTTCTTGAGGTAACAATCTCCATAACCTAATTCCAATTCTTGATTTCTTTAAGAATTAGGGTTCATGCAATCAATTGTATTTGGGAAATTGGGGGTTTTATTGAATTAAGTTAAATTGCTTCTATACAAGTTAGGGTTCTTGTAATTTAATCAAATTTAGGGTTTAATTGGGTTGCATGATAGATTTTGATGAATGGTAGTAAGAACAAAACTGGACAGATTCTGTCCCTGTATTTGCAACGTGTAAAACACCCCCATGTCAGAGTTTTCACTTGTTGAGTCCTAAAAAGAAAATGTAGGTTATTGTGTTAAGCAAATTTTGCCACTGGAATGAGGTCAAAATATTGTGTAGAACTCAAGTTATGGTCATTTGAAGTCAGTAAGGTCAAAGTTGTTTAACAGCAGCAGTTTTGGTTTTTAAAACGACCAGAAGTCACCTTTGAAGGACAATTCACATATTGGTCACTAAAGATAAAAGGTAGGTATATGTGTCATGTAAATTTGGCCACTGGAATCATGTTAAAAGAGTAAGTATAACTTGAGTTATGCTTGTTTGAAGTCTGCTAGGTCAAATATGAAAATGACGATTTTGATATGAAAGTAACTCTTGGCCAATTGAAAATGATATAAGAAGTACATGTTATGTGAACCAACCCAAGATTATTATAAGATTGTAAAAGTTGGGTTGGGCATTGAAATGCTAGTAAAGGTAGTAATGTATGGCTTGTTGGCCTTGTGTTTGAGATAATTGAGCTTGATGACCTTATATGTGTAATTTGTGAATTATTGCTAGGCGATAAGCATTATGATGGTTAGATGGTCATCATGGATTTGGTTGTCGCGAAGGAGGTGAGTGCTCTTGCATACGATTATATATACGTTGGGTCAATTGACCACATCATGTTGAAGTTGTTTATCCATGTGTGGAAAGACCACCATGTTGAAGTTGTTTATCCATGTGTGGAAAGACCACCATGTTGAAGTTATTTATCCATGTGTGGAAAGACCACCATGTTGAAGTTGTTTATCCATGTGTGGAAAGACCACCATGTTGAAGTTATTTATCCATGTGTGGAAAGACCACCATGTTGAAGTTGTTTATCCATGTGTGGAAAGACACCATGTTGAAGTTGTTTATCCATGTGTGGAAAGACCACCATGTTGAAGTTGTTTATCCATGTGTGGAAAGACCACCATGTTGAAGTTGTTTATCCATGTGTGGAAAGACACCATGTTGAAGTTGTTTATCCATGTGTGGAAAGACCACCATGTTGAAGTTATTTATCCATGTGTGGAAAGACACCATGTTGAAGTTGTTTATCCATGTGTGGAAAGACCACCATGTTGAAGTGTTATCCATGTGTGGAAAGACCACCATGTTGAAGTTGTTTATCCATGTGTGGAAAGACCACCATGTTGAAGTTGTTTATCCATGTGTGGAAAGACCACCATGTTGAAGTTATTTATCCATGTGTGGAAAGACCACCATGTTGAAGTTATTTATCCATGTGTGGAAAGACCACCATGTTGAAGTTGTTTATCCATGTGTGGAAAGACCACCATGTTGAAGTTGTTTATCCATGTGTGGTAATTGATTCGGCGTCAGGCCCATTTGGGGCATAGTATTGTTGAGGCCAAAGAACCTCCGGGGCCTAAGAATCCCGATAGTTGTTTATCCATGTGTGGAAAGACCACCATGTTGAAGTTGTTTATCCATGTGTGGAAAGACCACCATGTTGAAGTTGTTTATCCATGTGTGGAAAGACCACCATGTTGAAGTTGTTTATCCATGTGTGGAAAGACCACCATGTTGAAGTTGTTTATCCATGTGTGGAAAGACCACCATGTTGAAGTTGTTTATCCATGTGTGGAAAGACCACCATGTTGAAGTTATTTATCCATGTGTGGAAAGACCACCATGTTGTAGTTGTTTATCCATGTGTGGAAAGACCACCATGTTGAAGTTGTTTATCCATGTGTGGAAAGACCACCATGTTGAAGTTGTTTATCCATGTGTGGAAAGACCACCATGTTGAAGTTGTTTATCCATGTGTGAAAGGACCACCATGTTGAAGTGGATTATCCATGTGTGGAAAGACCACCATGTCGAAGTTGTTAATCCATATATGTTGTTTAGTGTGCAAGGTGAGCATGTAAATGTGGCATGACGGTGTCATAGGTTACATGTAAAAGTCCTTGTACTTTGCCCTCCTTCGTATGTATAAGCGTATGCAATGGTATTCACTAAGCTTTGGCTTATTCTTTTAGTTGTTTACCTTTTTATAGGTGGTCCCTGATGCGGAAGAAAGTTAAGCAATGTAAAGATTGAAGTTAAAGATGCTTTTTGGATATTGATTGCTTTATCTAAATGCGGATAATGGAATTGGTAATAGGACCCATAGCGACCCCTTTGAACTATCGGCTCTTTGTACTCTTGTTATGTCTTTTTGGAAAATTATTATGATGTCTAGTGTTAGACTCAAGTTTTGGGTGTTTTAAATGGGTCGTTTTGTAGCTGTAATGTATTGATTTTGTTCAAATGTGTTTTGGAGAAACTCATGATCCGTAACAGGTTTGGATGATGATTTTACGAATGGGTCATGCCGAAATTTCCAATTTTAAATGTTGTCTTTTGTAATGTGTCAACTTGGGTAAAATGACCCGTTTGGTTGTAAAATGAATGTTTGGTCAAAGGATACTTTTGTCATACTTATTTCCGAGTCTAAAACTTATTTGAACTTAGAAATGTGGTATTATGAAGTTTGGTTTTGAGCTAGGAAGTTACAAGTTGATTTTAAGTGTCAAGATGGAGTTTTGGAAAAATCTGGGCAGCAGGTACCCACTGCGCCGCAGTGGGGATAATCTGTAAAAAAAAAAAAAATTTCTCTTATTTTCCTAAAATGAGTTCGGGTTCTTTCAAGTGGTATCAGAGCCGTGGTTTAAGGGATTTAGGTATTTTATTATTACACGGATACCTAGACTTAAACCATAGATGTGACTTGACCTTATGTGCATAGTTTGGTTTCTAATGACATATGGAAGTATTTAGCGCAGTTCACTTGAGGTGTTATAATAAGTAATCATCATAATGACTGCAGCGTTATTATGATCACGTACTATAATAGCTCAAGTTAAGTCCGTTAAATATGGAAGTATGTTAGTGCGAAGCCATAGGTTGGAGACCTTATTTGGCAATGTGAATTATTTTATGTTTTTACTCGTTCATATCTAAGTATGATAGAATATGAGCTTTGCATGCTAACTGGTTTAATGAATGGTTAGAATTAAAATTTTGAGATTGGTTTATGAGTTTAATACATTGTTTGATGATAGTAAAGAAGAAGACATGATAAATACATGGTAAACGTGGAATGTATGCTAATGTGTAATTGCGCGTGGATATGCGAATGTGATATAGCATAAGATTTGCTTGAATAGTCGGTTATAAGGTAATAAAAGCGTTATTTTGAAATGATTTATAAGTTTAAGAGATGGTTTGTCGCTTATAAGGAAAAGTATGTTGAATAATTGATGAATGTTGAATGTATGCGATTGAGATGTGATATTTTTTGGTGTAAGACCATTGGGTAGTGAGACCCATGGCATCGTTATTATTTGGTGTAAGACCATTGGGTAGTGAGACCCATGGCATCGTTATTATCTGGTGTAAGACCATTAGGTAGTGAGACCCGTGGCATCATTATTGTGTTAAGAAGGCCATACGAGATATGGCGATGAGAATCAGTTGTGCAGTAATGTGATTTAATTGGCTGATTAAGGTTATTGATGCGTAAATCACGCGACAAACTACAGCGGAAGACTATTTTTGATATTTTCTGGATTATATATGAATTAAATAACAAACGAGACAATAAAAGTAAAAATGATCGATAAAGAATCCACCACCAAGACTCGTAAAGGCTATGCCACCGGAATCAAGGATAAAGGAAACACTCCGCCCCACCACTACAATCGATAAAGGTCTAGCCACCACGACTATAGATAAAGGAAACCGAAGATTTTAAAAGACCTCACCACAATATTTGATAAAGAACGAGTCACCACAAATATTGATAAAGGGGTCACTCCTAACCACCAAGATCAAAGATCTATAAAGGTAAAGAAGATTTGTAAGAAATAGAGGCTGCTCTATTAATTTTTCATTCAACATCAACTAACTTAGAATGAGAAATAAAGGCTGTATTTATAGCCACATACTCTTACCTAGGAATCAACGACAAATAATAAAATAATACAAAAGCTGTCATGTGCAAGCCACTAATTATTTTAGACCAATAGGAAATAGACACATAAGGCTTCTAGAAACAATCCTCGTCAAGTGGCCCACCATACCGTTAGGAATGTTAATGCTTTTGCACGCTTTTGCACGCTCCTCTTGGATCCACTAAAAAGCTGCCACGCATCCACTCCCACGTCCTTATTGACCCCACACAACCTTCAGTTAAAACAAACTTTATTATAGGCAACTGGAGCATTCATCTGGAACTGGAGACAAAAACTGGAGCACGTCATCTGGAGGACCTTCAGTAGTGGTCACTGGAGCACGTCATCTGGAAGACCTTCAGAGTTCATTTTCACTGGAACCCTTCAGATGCATCTGGAGCTCGTCAGATGCCACTGGTGATAATTCCCACTGGAGCAAGGTCACTACTAGAGACTGAGTTGTTTCAGTGAAAAGATGGTTAAAATGTGATACAGCTGGCAAAATTAACATTGCTTGTTCAGACTGCATGGTTCGCTCAGATTCCTTCTTCAGTTTAGTCAACTGCTTTTCTCCAGATTCCTCCAGTTCAGCTTCAGTCAAACTTGGTTCATTGAATCTGGACATTCCCGCATCATTCTCCCCCTCTAAAAAGAGACTTGTCCTCAAGTCTTCGAGATACTCATCCTCCAGGTAGGGCATCAGATCACCAACATTGAATGTACTAGAGACTGACATATCTCCAGGAAGTTCAACTTTGTAAGCATTTTCTCCATATCTCTCCAGAATCTTGAATGGACCGTCAGCTCTGGGCATCAGTTTGCTTTTTCTCTTGGCTGGAAATCTTTCCTTTCTGAGATGCACCCAAACAAGATCACCTGGTGAAAAAGTGGGTTGCTTCTTGTTCTTGTTTGCCTTGGCCTTGTAACTGGCATTTGCTTTCTCAATTCTGGTTTTCACTTGTTCATGAATCTTCTTGATTTCTTTTGCTCTGGTCTCTGCTTCAGCACTTGCCTTTGGCTCAATCGAAAAAGGAATCAAATCAATAGGAGTTAGTGGATTGACACCATAACAAACTTCAAATGGGGATTTACTGGTTGAATAATTTGGAGCTCTATTGAAGGCAAACTCAGCGTGAGCAAGCTTCAGATCCCAATCCTTCAGCGTCTTCTTCACCAGTGTTCTCAATAACATACCAATTGTTCTGTTCGTGACTTCAGTCTGTCCATCAGTCTGGGGATGGTGAGACGTACTGAACAACAATCTGGTACCCATCAGTCTCCATAGAGTCTTCCAGAAATAGCTTAAAAACTTCACATCTCGATCAGAAACAATGGATTTAGGAATTCCATGTAATCTGACAATCTTTTAAAGAACAAATTCGCCACAGCTGAAGCATCATTTGTTGTATTACAAGCAACAAAATGAGCCATTTTTGAGAATCTATCAACAACCACCATTATAGAATCTTTTCCCCTCTGGGTTCTGGACAGTGCAACAATAAAGTCCATACTGAGATCTTCCCAAGGTTGGTTTGGAACTGGAAGAGGAGTGTACAAACCTTTGTGAAAAGTTGTCTTTGCCTGGTGACAAGTTGGACAGCGATTGATAATACTTTGGACGTCCTTCAGTAGACTTGGCCAGTAGAAGTGTTCAGTTAGAATCTCTCCAGTTTTATTGATTCCAAAATGTCCAGCTAGTCCTCCTCCATGTGCTTCCCTTATTAATAAATCTCTTATTGAACCCCTTGGAATGCACAACTTACCATTCTTGAATAAGAAACCATCTTGAACAGTGAATGGTCCTTTCAGATTAGCTTCAGTAATTTTCTCAGAAAAATCTGGATCAGCAGCATATAACTCCTTTATGAAAGAAAATCCAAGTACTCTTGCTTCCAGAACTGATAATAAAGAATATCTTCGTGATAGTGCATCAGCAACAACATTGCAAACTCCAGCCTTGTGCTTTGAAACGAATGAATAAGATTGCAAAAATTCCACCCATTTTGCATGCCTGGCATTAAGCTTATGTTGACCATTAATGAACTTCAGTGCTTCATGATCAGAAAACAATACGAACTGTTTTGGCTTCAGATAATGTGACCAGTGAGTGATAGCACGAATAATTGCATAGAATTCTTTGTCATAAGTACTATACTTCAGTTTAGATCCATTCAGTTTCTCACTGAAGTATGCAACTGGACGACCACTTTGCACCAGTACTGCACCAATACCAACTCCACTAGCATCACATTCAAGTTCAAATAGCATATCAAAATCTGGTAAGGATAGAACTGGAGCTGAACTGAGCTTCCCCTTCAGTGCTTCGAACGCCAGTTGAGCTGAACTTGGCCAGTTGAACACACCTTTCTTTAGACAATCAGTGATAGGAGCCACAACTGTAGGAAAAGTTCTTTATGAACCTTCGATAGAATGATGCCAGTCCATGAAAACTTCTAACTTCAGTGATGGTTGTAGGAACTGGCCACGATCTGATGGCTTCTACCTTCGATGGATCCATTGAAATCCCATTTTTTGACACAACATACCCCAGAAATATCACACTATCCACCATAAAATCACACTTCTCCATTTTTCCATACAACTGGTGTCTTCTTAGCAGTTCAAATACTTTCTTCAGATGACCAACATGTTCAGCTTCAGATTTAGAGTACACCAGAATATCATCAAAGTAAACAACAACAAACTGACCTATAAGTGGCCTTAGAACTTCATTCATTAGCCTCATGAATGTACTGGGGGCATTTGACAAGCCGAAAGGCATCACTAACCATTCATATAAGCCTCCTTTGATTTTGAATGCAGTTTTCCACTCGTCTCCATCCTTCATTCTTATCTGGTGATAACCACTTCTGAGATCAATTTTTGAAAACACTCTGGAGCCATGTAACTCATCAAGCATATCATCCAATCTGGGAATAGGATATCTATACTTAATAGTTATATTGTTGATGGCTCTACTGTCAACACACATTCTCATCGTTCCATCTTTCTTTGGGACCAGTAGAGCAGGAACTGAACAAGGACTCATGCTTGCTCTGACATAACCCTTTTCGACCAGTTCATCTACTTGTCTTTGCAATTCTTTGGCTTCATTAGGAGAACAACGATAAGCTGCTTTGTTTGGAAGAACTGAGCCTGGAACCAAGTCAATCTGGTGCTCAATACCTCTAACTGGAGGTAAACCTTCAGGTAAATCTTCAGGAAAGACATCTCTGAACTCCTTCAGTAACGACTTCAGTAAACTGGGGACTTCAGTGGACTTCTTCTCTTCAGACTTTTCAACGACCAGTAGCATTAGAACTGGAGAGCCTTCAGTTAACTCTTCCTCAACTTCAGATTGAGATAAAAACAAAGGCTTACTGGGCTGATCTTTCTTGACTTTCATCAGTTCGGTGGGCTTCAAAGAAGTCAAGGTGACCTTCTTTCCACTTACATTTAGAGAATATGAGTTCATACGACCATCATGATGAACATAATTATCAAATAACCATGGTCGACCCAACAAAATGTGACAGGCATCCATGGGAACAACATCACATATAATTTTATCTTGGTAAACTGACCCAATTGAAAAGGGAATAGTGACTTGTCGATTTACCTTTACTTCAGAACCTTCGCTTAACCATTGCAACTTGTAAGGTCTGGGATGCTTCACTGTTGGTAGTTCCAGTTTCTCTACCATGTAAGTTGAAGCAGCATTTGCACAACTGCCACCATCGATGATCAGGTCACATACCTTGCCTTTCACTGTGCATCTGGAGTGGAAAATATTCTCTCTCTGAGCAGTATCAGCTGTAACTTCATCAGTATGCATCACTCTCCTGACAACCAACATCTCTCCCACATCTGCACCAACATAAGATTCTTCATCTTCTTCTTCATCGTACACTGGCTCACCTTCTTCAGTGTCTACATCTGGCAAACATTCAATTTCTCTTGTAGTCAATGCTCTTTGATTAGGACACTGGGCCTGGAAGTGACCAAAGCCATGACACTTGAAACATTTTCTTCCAACTGGTTCTTTAGAAGCTCCAGTTTCTTTCTCTTTCCCTCTGGAGGATTTCTGAGCAGCTTCAGTAAATCTGGCAACTGGTTGACTGGCAACTGGTTGACTGGCAACTGGTTGACTTGCACTGGCAGGAACCTTACTGAATGACTTGTACGGAACCTTCTTCTTCAGTTGTCTTTCAATCTGGATGGCCAGTTTACATGCACCTTCGTATGTCCAGATAGGCTGCAATTCAATCTTCTCAGTAATGGCAGCGTTCAGACCACCAAGAAATCTGGCTATAGTGTGCTCTTCAGTTTCATTCACACCAGTTCTGGTCTTCAGATGCTCAAACTCTCTAATGTATTCTACAACCTCCTTAACTCCTTGCTTCAGATTGTTCATCAGTAAGTACTGGTCTTGCTTGTACGACTGGGGAACAAATCTCCTTTGCATAACTTCCTTCAGTTTGGACCAGGTCTTGATTTTGCTTTTGCCTTTATATTCTCTTTCAGATTTCATGTTATCATACCAGGATGAAGCATATTTCTTCAGTTTAATAATGGCAACTTTGAAGCTTTTTCTATCATCATAACCTTTTATCTCCATAATCTTGTCCATCACCTGGACCCATTCAAAATACTCTTCTGGGTTAGAAGACCCATTAAAATCTGGTGGATCTATCTTAATATCCCTAGTATCATCACCCTTATGCCTCCTACGCCTTTCTCTAGGACGTGGTTCATCAGAATCACTAGAGTGTCTAGGATTACTATCAGATCTTTCACTACCACCTTGAGATTCAGTATCTCTCTCACTTGGAACAACATTTTCTCGATTAAACCTTAAACCACCATCTTCTAACATATGAACAACTCTACCAAGAGCTTCTTGTAGATCTTCTATCTGTTTATCTCCTAGCATTATTAGCTTCATCTAAAGTCATATTCCTTCTAAAAGCCATTTATAACCAGCAAACAACTCACAATCAATAGGTCGAAACAAATAACCAACAGATCTAAACGTTCAAACAACAGATCTAATCAAAACTTCAACAGATCTAAACAATCAAACAACGACAACCAAAAGATTAAGAAACCTTTTGCAAACCTGGCTCTGATACCAATTTGATGCGTAAATCACGCGACAAACTACAGCGGAAGACTATTTTTGATATTTTCTGGATTATATATGAATTAAATAACAAACGAGACAATAAAAGTAAAAATGATCGATAAAGAATCCACCACCAAGACTCGTAAAGGCTATGCCACCGGAATCAAGGATAAAGGAAACACTCCGCCCCACCACTACAATCGATAAAGGTCTAGCCACCACGACTATAGATAAAGGAAACCGAAGATTTTAAAAGACCTCACCACAATATTTGATAAAGAACGAGTCACCACAAATATTGATAAAGGGGTCACTCCTAACCACCAAGATCAAAGATCTATAAAGGTAAAAGAAGATTTGTAAGAAATAGAGGCTGCTCTATTAATTTTTCATTCAACATCAACTAACTTACAATGAGAAATAAAGGCTGTATTTATAGCCACATACTCTTACCTAGGAATCAACGACAAATAATAAAATAATACAAAAGCTGTCATGTGCAAGCCACTAATTATTTTAGACCAATAGGAAATAGACACATAAGGCTTCTAGAAACAATCCTCGTCAAGTGGCCCACCATACCGTTAGGAATGTTAATGCTTTTGCACGCTCCTCTTGGATCCACTAAAAAGCTGCCACGCATCCACTCCCACGTCCTTATTGACCCCACACAACCTTCAGTTAAAACAAACTTTATTATAGGCAACTGGAGCATTCATCTGGAACTGGAGACAAAAACTGGAGCACGTCATCTGGAGGACCTTCAGTAGTGGTCACTGGAGCACGTCATCTGGAAGACCTTCAGAGTTCATTTTCACTGGAACCCTTCAGATGCATCTGGAGCTCGTCAGATGCCACTGGTGATAATTCCCACTGGAGCAAGGTCACTACTAGAGACTGAGTTGTTTCAGTGAAAAGATGGTTAAAATGTGATACAGCTGGCAAAATTAACATTGCTTGTTCAGACTGCATGGTTCGCTCAGATTCCTTCTTCAGTTTAGTCAACTGCTTTTCTCCAGATTCCTCCAGTTCAGCTTCAGTCAAACTTGGTTCATTGAATCTGGACATTCCCGCATCATTCTCCCCCTCTAAAAAGAGACTTGTCCTCAAGTCTTCGAGATACTCATCCTCCAGGTAGGGCATCAGATCACCAACATTGAATGTACTAGAGACTGACATATCTCCAGGAAGTTCAACTTTGTAAGCATTTTCTCCATATCTATCCAGAATCTTGAATGGACCGTCAGCTCTGGGCATCAGTTTGCTTTTTCTCTTGGCTGGAAATCTTTCCTTTCTGAGATGCACCCAAACAAGATCACCTGGTGAAAAACTGGGTTGCTTCTTGTTCTTGTTTGCCTTGGCCTTGTAACTGGCATTTGCTTTCTCAATTCTGGTTTCACTTGTTCATGAATCTTCTTGATTTCTTTTGCTCTGGTCTCTGCTTCAGCACTTGCCTTTGGCTCAATCGAAAAAGGAATCAAATCAATAGGAGTTAGTGGATTGACACCATAACAAACTTCAAATGGGGATTTACTGGTTGAATAATTTGGAGCTCTATTGAAGGCAAACTCAGCGTGAGCAAGCTTCAGATCCCAATCCTTCAGCGTCTTCTTCACCAGTGTTCTCAATAACATACCAATTGTTCTGTTCGTGACTTCAGTCTGTCCATCAGTCTGGGGATGGTGAGACGTACTGAACACAATCTGGTACCCATCAGTCTCCATAGAGTCTTCCAGAAATAGCTTAAAAACTTCACATCTCGATCAGAAACAATGGATTTAGGAATTCCATGTAATCTGACAATCTCTTTAAAGAACAAATTCGCCACAGCTGAAGCATCATTTGTTGTATTACAAGCAACAAAATGAGCCATTTTTGAGAATCTATCAACAACCACCATTATAGAATCTTTTCCCCTCTGGGTTCTGGACAGTGCAACAATAAAGTCCATACTGAGATCTTCCCAAGGTTGGTTTGGAACTGGAAGAGGAGTGTACAAACCTTTGTGAAAAGTTGTCTTTGCCTGGTGACAAGTTGGACAGCGATTGATAATACTCTGGACGTCCTTCAGTAGACTTGGCCAGTAGAAGTGTTCAGTTAGAATCTCTCCAGTTTTATTGATTCCAAAATGTCCAGCTAGTCCTCCTCCATGTGCTTCCCTTATTAATAAATCTCTTATTGAACCCCTTGGAATGCACAACTTACCATTCTTGAATAAGAAACCATCTTGAACAGTGAATGGTCCTTTCAGATTAGCTTCAGTAATTTTCTCAGAAAAATCTGGATCAGCAGCATATAACTCCTTGATAAAAGAAAATCCAAGTACTCTTGCTTCCAGAACTGATAATAAAGAATATCTTCGTGATAGTGCATCAGCAACAACATTGCAAACTCCAGCCTTGTGCTTTGAAACGAATGAATAAGATTGCAAAAATTCCACCCATTTTGCATGCCTGGCATTAAGCTTATGTTGACCATTAATGAACTTCAGTGCTTCATGATCAGAAAACAATACGAACTGTTTTGGCTTCAGATAATGTGACCAGTGAGTGATAGCACGAATAATTGCATAGAATTCTTTGTCATAAGTACTATACTTCAGTTTAGATCCATTCAGTTTCTCACTGAAGTATGCAACTGGACGACCACTTTGCACCAGTACTGCACCAATACCAACTCCACTAGCATCACATTCAAGTTCAAATAGCATATCAAAATCTGGTAAGGATAGAACTGGAGCTGAACTGAGCTTCCCCTTCAGTGCTTCGAACGCCAGTTGAGCTGAACTTGGCCAGTTGAACACACCTTTCTTTAGACAATCAGTGATAGGAGCCACAACTGTAGGAAAGTTCTTTATGAACCTTCGATAGAATGATGCCAGTCCATGAAAACTTCTAACTTCAGTGATGGTTGTAGGAACTGGCCACGATCTGATGGCTTCTACCTTCGATGGATCCATTGAAATCCCATTTTTTGACACAACATACCCCAGAAATATCACACTATCCACCATAAAATCACATTTCTCCATTTTTCCATACAACTGGTGTCTTCTTAGCAGTTCAAATACTTTCTTCAGATGACCAACATGTTCAGCTTCAGATTTAGAGTACACCAGAATATCATCAAAGTAAACAACAACAAACTGACCTATAAGTGGCCTTAGAACTTCATTCATTAGCCTCATGAATGTACTGGGGGCATTTGACAAGCCGAAAGGCATCACTAACCATTCATATAAGCCTCCTTTGATTTTGAATGCAGTTTTCCACTCGTCTCCATCCTTCATTCTTATCTGGTGATAACCACTTCTGAGATCAATTTTTGAAAACACTCTGGAGCCATGTAACTCATCAAGCATATCATCCAATCTGGGAATAGGATATCTATACTTAATAGTTATATTGTTGATGGCTCTACTGTCAACACACATTCTCATCGTTCCATCTTTCTTTGGGACCAGTAGAGCAGGAACTGAACAAGGACTCATGCTTGCTCTGACATAACCCTTTTCGACCAGTTCATCTACTTGTCTTTGCAATTCTTTGGCTTCATTAGGAGAACAACGATAAGCTGCTTTGTTTGGAAGAACTGAGCCTGGAACCAAGTCAATCTGGTGCTCAATACCTCTAACTGGAGGTAAACCTTCAGGTAAATCTTCAGGAAAGACATCTCTGAACTCCTTCAGTAACGACTTCAGTAAACTGGGGACTTCAGTGGACTTCTTCTCTTCAGACTTTTCAACGACCAGTAGCATTAGAACTGGAGAGCCTTCAGTTAACTCTTCCTCAACTTCAGATTGAGATAAAAACAAAGGCTTACTGGGCTGATCTTTCTTGACTTTCATCAGTTCGGTGGGCTTCAAAGAAGTCAAGGTGACCTTCTTTCCACTTACATTTAGAGAATATGAGTTCATACGACCATCATGATGAACATAATTATCAAATAACCATGGTCGACCCAACAAAATGTGACAGGCATCCATGGGAACAACATCACATATAATTTTATCTTGGTAAACTGACCCAATTGAAAAGGGAATAGTGACTTGTCGATTTACCTTTACTTCAGAACCTTCGCCTAACCATTGCAACTTGTAAGGTCTGGGATGCTTCACTGTTGGTAGTTCCAGTTTCTCTACCATGTAAGTTGAAGCAGCATTTGCACAACTGCCACCATCGATGATCAGGTCACATACCTTGCCTTTCACTGTGCATCTGGAGTGGAAAATATTCTCTCTCTGAGCAGTATCAGCTGTAACTTCATCAGTATGCATCACTCTCCTGACAACCAACATCTCTCCCACATCTGCACCAACATAAGATTCTTCATCTTCTTCTTCATCGTACACTGGCTCACCTTCTTCAGTGTCGACATCTGGCAAACATTCAATTTCTCTTGTAGTCAATGCTCTTTGATTAGGACACTGGGCCTGGAAGTGACCAAAGCCATGACACTTGAAACATTTTCTTCCAACTGGTTCTTTAGAAGCTCCAGTTTCTTTCTCTTTCCCTCTGGAGGATTTCTGAGCAGCTTCAGTAAATCTGGCAACTGGTTGACTGGCAACTGGTTGACTTGCACTGGCAGGAACCTTACTGAATGACTTGTACGGAACCTTCTTCTTCAGTTGTCTTTCAATCTGGATGGCCAGTTTACATGCACCTTCGTATGTCCAGATAGGCTGCAATTCAATCTTCTCAGTAATGGCAGCGTTCAGACCACCAAGAAATCTGGCTATAGTGTGCTCTTCAGTTTCATTCACACCAGTTCTGGTCTTCAGATGCTCAAACTCTCTAATGTATTCTACAACCTCCTTAACTCCTTGCTTCAGATTGTTCATCAGTAAGTACTGGTCTTGCTTGTACGACTGGGGAACAAATCTCCTTTGCATAACTTCCTTCAGTTTGGACCAGGTCTTGATTTTGCTTTTGCCTTTATATTCTCTTTCAGATTTCATGTTATCATACCAGGATGAAGCATATTTCTTCAGTTTAATAATGGCAACTTTGAAGCTTTTTCTATCATCATAACCTTTTATCTCCATAATCTTGTCCATCACCTGGACCCATTCAAAATACTCTTCTGGGTTAGAAGACCCATTAAAATCTGGTGGATCTATCTTAATATCCCTAGTATCATCACCCTTATGCCTCCTACGCCTTTCTCTAGGACGTGGTTCATCAGAATCACTAGAGTGTCTAGGATTACTATCAGATCTTTCACTACCACCTTGAGATTCAGTATCTCTTTCACTTGGAACAACATTTTCTCGATTAAACCTTAAACCACCATCTTCTAACATATGAACAACTCTACCAAGAGCTTCTTGTAGATCTTCTATCTGTTTATCTCTCCTAGCATTATTAGCTTCATCTAAAGTCATATTTCTTCTAAACGCCATTTATAACCAGCAAACAACTCACAATCAATAGGTCTAAACAAATAACCAACAGATCTAAACGTTCAAACAACAGATCTAATCAAAACTTCAACAGATCTAAACAATCAAACAACGACAACCAAAAGATTAAGAAACCTTTTGCAAACTTGGCTTTGATACCAATTTGATGCGTAAATCACGCGACAAACTACAGCGGAAGACTATTTTTGATATTTTCTGGATTATATATGAATTAAATAACAAACGAGACAATAAAAGTAAAAATGATCGATAAAGAATCCACCACCAAGACTCGTAAAGGCTATGCCACCGGAATCAAGGATAAAGGAAACACTCCGCCCCACCACTACAATCGATAAAGGTCTAGCCACCACGACTATAGATAAAGGAAACCGAAGATTTTAAAAGACCTCACCACAATATTTGATAAAGGGGTCACTCCTAACCACCAAGATCAAAGATCTATAAAGGTAAAAGAAGATTTGTAAGAAATAGAGGCTGCTCTATTAATTTTTCATTCAACATCAACTAACTTACAATGAGAAATAAAGGCTGTATTTATAGCCACATACTCTTACCTAGGAATCAACGACAAATAATAAAATAATACAAAAGCTGTCATGTGCAAGCCACTAATTATTTTAGACCAATAGGAAATAGACACATAAGGCTTCTAGAAACAATCCTCGTCAAGTGGCCCACCATACCGTTAGGAATGTTAATGCTTTTGCACGCTCCTCTTGGATCCACTAAAAAGCTGCCACGCATCCACTCCCACGTCCTTATTGACCCCACACAACCTTCAGTTAAAACAAACTTTATTATAGGCAACTGGAGCATTCATCTGGAACTGGAGACAAAAACTGGAGCACGTCATCTGGAGGACCTTCAGTAGTGGTCACTGGAGCACGTCATCTGGAGGACCTTCAGAGTTCATTTTCACTGGAACCCTTCAGATGCATCTGGAGCTCGTCAGATGCCATTGGTGATAATTCCCACTGGAGCAAGGTCACTACTGGAGACTGAGTTGTTTTAGTGAAAAGATGGTTAAAATGTGATACAGCTGGCAAAATTAACATTGCTTGTTCAGACTGCATGGTTCGCTCAGATTCCTTCTTCAGTTTAGTCAACTGCTTTTCTCCAGATTCCTCCAGTTCAGCTTCAGTCAAACTTGGTTCATTGAATCTGGACATTCCCGCATCAGTTATGGAGGCACATTATGTATGTTAATATAAGGTTGTAAAGTTGGAGACTCATAGTCTAAATAAGTTTGCGTAGATTATATGTCGAAAGACCATGCGAAGTATGATAAAAAGCAATTGAGCAGTAACATGTTTAAATTGATAAGTTTAATGTGATGAATACATGTTACATGGTAGTATAAAGTCGTAGAGATTGGGACTTCTATTATCAAGATGATTGTATAGTAGATGTTAAAAGACCATACGGAGTATGGCGAATGTGTTTTTGATTTTGATTGACATGCTTTCTTGAACGAGTATTTGACTACTTGAAGTATGATGATAGAAGTTAAGATGAAATAAGCATTGTAAGAACGTGAGGATATTATGGCAACAAGGAACTTGTAAACGATAAGTATGGTAGTTATAAAAGCTAAAGCCTAATCTAAAATCTTTTGAGCCAATTTGTTTTCTTTCACTTCGGGAGCATGCGATATAATGTTGAGAAAAGATCGTTTATATGTGAAGGACGCCAAATTTCATGGAAGGAGAAGGCGACCTAGTTGAGAATCCCTGTTGTAATATTACAATTGTCTTCGTCGGAAGAAATGAAGCGGTCAGTTGATACTTTCGCTTGTGCGTTATGACAGTCATGGTATGGCAGTTAAGTCTCTTATTGTTGAATCATCAATGCCAAATGGAATCACGGTCTATGGAGAATCTTCTTGCTATTCGTGATTATCCCAAATACTTTTACGTGAATTGTATTCGTTCTAGCCGTTTCAAGTGATTCCCTTCGTTCCAAGAGGTGCGATTATGTAATTAAAGGAAGCAGGAGGCGTGTGCGTTTAGTCACTTGTGAGCTCAATAAAGTAATAATCAGAGACGAGTACCCGTGGTCAAGATCTGATATCCTATTCGATCAAGTAGAAGCAATTTCTTATCATTTTAAGACGAATTTTCATTTCAGTTTCCATCAACTTATAGCACGCAATGGAGATGTTCCCGAAAATGTTATCTATACTTGTATGGGCACTTTGAAATTCGTAGTATACCCTTCGATTGTATTAAAGGTTTTCCAACCCCCGCGAGTCTTTTGAACCACACTTGTCGTTTGTTGTGAAATAAATCCGTATTGTTTTCATTGACAACGTTTTGTTTATCTTAAAAGTCAATCCGGCCAGAAAAGTTCTTTTACGTGAAGTCTTGGAGATACGACGAAAGTGAAAGTTCCATGTCAATTCGTTAAATGATCAGTCTGATTAGGAGAAGTGAAATCATCTCGATCGTGTGATCACCAAGAGAGAGAGTGTGGTTAACCCGGATTGGATTGGTGTTGTGTCGAAATGGAGACAACTCACAAGATCAACTTAAATTAGAAGTTTCGTGGGTGACGGGTGGCAAGTGTTGTTTTAATTTTTCCGCCCTTTTGAAGATAGTCTCACCGTTGACCAAATTAATTAGAAAGAATGTGAAGCAAGCTTGAAGAAAAGAATGAGAAGTCGAACGAGGTACTAATTGAAATCAAGACGAATCGTTCCATTCGCGGTTTAAAGTCCACCGGAATCATTTTCACTTTAAAATTTTGGTGTTTTTCTTTCTCTATAGCGTCAAATATATCGGTCTTACTCAATCATATCAACTTTCTTTTCTTATCAATCAACGAAAATCTCACCATTGTCAAAGAAGTTGGTTAACTCTCTCGAAAGATTATGTCTACGAAGTTTAAGTGTCGTCCCGGTAAGCCCATGTAGTGGCGGATGTTGTTAGCCTGAAAAGTTTTCACCTTTCTTTATGTGTTTCACCGGTGTACATGCTAATCAATTGATTTCTCCAATCATTTAGAAGAGGTTCAAGAGAAAATTTGCGACGGGAACCTAAGCAAGCGAAGAGCCAGATCACGCGAAATACTTTCTAAAGATTTTTGCGGACTTACTAGACGTCATGATAGAACTTATAATCCTCTCCTTAACGGAACCAAATCGAATTTGCTCCATGAAACCTATAAAATTTGAATACTTCTTTCGTTCGGTATAACAAAGATGTGTCAAGATCTAAAGAGAGATTATTAGTGACCCCAAATGAAGTGGAATGTTGTTTGATAGGAAATGTCAATTCCCTATTCTTTTTAGAAAAGCCGGACACCAAGAGTTGTGTAGCACGAATGTAGTGATAAAGATTCCTAAGAAGATTGAAATGATAAAATAACGACCTAATAGTCAAGGTTGCCAAGAATTTTATGCGGATAAAGGAGGGAGACTTATCGAGTTCAATTTTGGTGATTGTGTAATATGAAGAATTTATTTTACGAGTTGCATATGAGGTAAATCTAAGGTCTTAGTTTTCGATTCTTTCAAAATACCTGCTCGGGTTGTCAAGGTTACTTATTGTTGGAATTGCTCGAAGAACTTCCGGGAATTTATTTTACGAGTTGCATATGAGGTAAATCTAAGGTCTTAGTTTTCGATTCTTTCAAAATACCTGCTCGGGTTGTCAAGGTTACTTATTGTTGGAATTGCTCGAAGAACTTCCGGGAATTTATTCTACCCTGCACGATTCTCGCTTTATAAAGTTTTATACCGTAAAGGTTTTACGTGTACTTTTAAAAAAAATTGAACTCCAAAATGAGTTTATATAAGACAATGTCGGGGAGTCTTTAGCCTTATGATGAAATATTTAAGAAGAGTGTAAATCGAGACTATATTATGGTGCAAAGTGCTATGGAAGCATGGAAGAATGTTGTATGTGTTAATGAGAATTTAAGAGAAAAGCTTTTTTTACAACTTCATCACTAGATGCGGCTTGGATCACGAGGTCGTGATCCGTTCCAAGTGGGGGAGAGTTGTAACATCCCGAAATTTTAAAGCAAATAAAATAAACCTTTATTATAGTTTTAACATTAAAATAGTTTCCTAGTATTTTATTTCTGAAAATAGGGTTAATTTAGTTGGACCTATAGCGGATAGCGGGTATTTTACCCACTTAACTTGGAGGGGGGTCGTGGCATATCAGGGAGGTGCCAGCCATTTTCCTTTCTCATACTCACCATTCCACTCCACCTAATCTCTTCTTGATGCTTCTATGATTCCAATCTCAATCAAATTCAATTCTTCAAGCAATTCAAGAATTCCTTTAAGATTAATGATAACAATCCTCTCCATAATCTTCATTCATCAAAATTAAAAGTTAGGGATTGTGTTGGTGATGGGGGCTGGCCGAATTTCAAGAGAGAAAAGGGAGAAAGAGGATATTTTAATTCAAGTCTAATTCTTTGAGTTCTTGAGGTAACAATCTCCATAACCTAATTCCAATTCTTGATTTCTTTAAGAATTAGGGTTCATGCAATCAATTGTATTTGGGAAATTGGGGGTTTTATTGAATTAAGTTAAATTGCTTCTATACAAGTTAGGGTTCTTGTAATTTAATCAAATTTAGGGTTTAATTGGGTTGCATGATAGATTTTGATGAATGGTAGTAAGAACAAAACTGGACAGATTCTGTCCCTGTATTTGCAACGTGTGAAACACCCCCATGTCAGAGTTTTCACTTGTTGAGTCCTAAAAAGAAAATGTAGGTTATTGTGTTAAGCAAATTTTGCCACTGGAATGGGTTAAAAATACGAAGTAGAACTCCAGTTATGAATTTTTGAATTCAGTAGCGTCATGCTGGTCTTTCAGCAAAAATGATTCTGTGTCAGTTTTTAAAACGAGTAAAACTCACGTATATGAGTCAAATCTTGTGTTGGTCACTGAAGATAAAATGTGCTAAAATGTGTTAAGAAGAAGTGCCACTGGAATGGGTTAAAAATACGAAGTAGAACTCCAGTTATGAATTTTTGAATTCAGTAGCGTCATGCTGGTCTTTCAGCAAAAATGATTCTGTGTCAGTTTTTAAAACGAGTAAAACTCACGTATATGAGTCAAATCTTGTGTTGGTCACTGAAGATAAAATGTGCTAAAATGTGTTAAGAAGAAGTGGCCACTGGAATGGGTTAAAAATACGAAGTAGAACTCCAGTTATGAATTTTTGAATTCAGTAGCGTCATGCTGGTCTTTCAGCAAAAATGATTCTGTGTCAGTTTTTAAAACGAGTAAAACTCACGTATATGAGTCAAATCTTGTGTTGGTCACTGAAGATAAAATGTGCTAAAATGTGTTAAGAAGAAGTGGCCACTGGAATGGGTTAAAAATACGAAGTAGAACTCCAGTTATGAATTTTTGAATTCAGTAGCGTCATGCTGGTCTTTCAGCAAAAATGATTCTGTGTCAGTTTTTAAAACGAGTAAAACTCACGTATATGAGTCAAATCTTGTGTTGGTCACTGAAGATAAAATGTGCTAAAATGTGTTAAGAAGAAGTGGCCACTGGAATCATGTTAAAAGAGTAAGTATAACTTGAGTTATGCTTGTTTGAAGTCTGCTAGGTCAAATATGAAAATGACGATTTTGATATGAAAGTAACTCTTGGCCAATTGAAAATGATATAAGAAGTACATGTTATGTGAACCAACCCAAGATTATTATAAGATTGTAAAAGTTGGGTTGGGCATTGAAATGCTAGTAAAGGTAGTAATGTATGGCTTGTTGGCCTTGTGTTTGAGATAATTGAGCTTGATGACCTTATATGTGTAATTTGTGAATTATTGCTAGGCGATAAGCATTATGATGGTTAGATGGTCATCATGGATTTGGTTGTCGCGAAGGAGGTGAGTGCTCTTGCATACGATTATATATACGTTGGGTCAATTGACCACATCATGTTGAAGTTGTTTATCCATGTGTGGAAAGACCACCATGTTGAAGTTGTTTATCCATGTGTGGAAAGACCACCATGTTGAAGTTGTTTATCCATGTGTGGAAAGACCACCATGTTGAAGTTGTTTATCCATGTGTGGAAAGACCACAATGTTGAAGTTGTTTATCCATGTGTGGAAAGACCACCATGTTGAAGTTGTTTATCCATGTGTGGAAAGACCACCATGTTGAAGTTGATTATCCATGTGTGGAAAGACCACCATGTTGAAGTTGATTATCCATGTGTGGAAAGACCACCATGTTGAAGTTGTTTATCCATGTGTGGAAAGACCACCATGTTGAAGTTGTTTATCCATGTGTGGAAAGACCACCATGTTGAAGTTATTTATCCATGTGTGGAAAGATCACCATGTTGAAGTTGTTTATCCATGTGTGGAAAGACCACCATGTTGAAGTTGTTTATCCATGTGTGGAAGGACCACCATGTTGAAGTTGTTTATCCATGTGTGGAAAGACCACCATGTTGAAGTTATTTATCCATGTGTGGAAAGACCACCATGTTGAAGTTGTTTATCCATGTGTGGAAAGACCACCATGTTGAAGTTGTTTATCCATGTGTGGAAAGACCACAATGTTGAAGTTAGTTTATCCATGTGTGGTAATTGATTCGGCGTCAGGCCCATTTGGGGCATAGTATTGTTGAGGCCTAAGAACCTCCGGGCCTAAGAATCCCGATAGTTGTTTATCCATGTGTGGAAAGACCACCATGTTGAAGTTGTTTATCCATGTGTGGAAAGACCACCATGTTGAAGTTGTTTATCCATGTGTGGAAAGACCACCATGTTGAAGTTGTTTATCCATGTGTGGAAGGACCACCATGTTGAAGTTATTTATCCATGTGTGGAAAGACCACCATGTTGAAGTTGTTTATCCATGTGTGGAAAGACCACCATGTTGAAGTTATTTATCCATGTGTGGAAAGACCACCATGTTGAAGTTGTTTATCCATGTGTGGAAGGACCACCATGTTGAAGTGGATTATCCATGTGTGGAAAGACCACCATGTTGAAGTTGTTTATCCATGTGTGGAAAGACCACCATGTTGAAGTTGTTTATCCATGTGTGGAAAGACCACCATGTTGAAGTGGATTATCCATGTGTGGAAAGACCACCATGTTGAAGTTGTTTATCCATGTGTGGAAAGACCACCATGTTGAAGTTATTTATCCATGTGTGGAAAGACCACCATGTTGAAGTTGTTTATCCATGTGTGGAAAGACCACCATGTTGAAGTTATTTATCCATGTGTGGAAAGACCACCATGTTGAAGTTGTTTATCCATGTGTGGAAAGACCACCATGTTGAAGTTGTTTATCCATGTGTGGAAAGACCACCATGTTGAAGTTGTTTATCCATGTGTGGAAAGACCACCATGTTGAAGTTGTTTATCCATGTGTGGAAAGACCACCATGTTGAAGTTATTTATCCATGTGTGGAAAGACCACCATGTTGAAGTTATTTATCCATGTGTGGAAAGACCACCATGTTGAAGTTATTTATCCATGTGTGGAAAGACCACCATGTTGAAGTTGTTTATCCATGTGTGGAAAGACCACCATGTTGAAGTTGTTTATCCATGTGTGGAAAGACCACCATGTTGAAGTTGTTTATCCATGTGTGGAAAGACCACCATGTTGAAGTTGTTTATCCATGTGTGGAAAGACCACCATGTTGAAGTTATTTATCCATGTGTGGAAAGACCACCATGTTGAAGTTGTTTATCCATGTGTGGAAAGACCACCATGTTGAAGTTATTTATCCATGTGTGGAAAGACCACCATGTTGAAGTTGTTTATCCATGTGTGGGAAGACCACCATGTTGAAGTTGTTTATCCATGTGTGGAAAGACCACCATGTTGAAGTTGTTTATCCATGTGTGGAAAGACCACCATGTTGAAGTTGTTTATCCATGTGTGGAAAGACCACCATGTTGAAGTTGTTTATCCATGTGTGGAAGACCACCATGTTGAAGTTGTTTATCCATGTGTGGAAAGACCACCATGTTGAAGTTGTTTATCCATGTGTGGAAGACCACCATGTTGAAGTTGTTTATCCATGTGTGGAAAGACCACCATGTTGAAGTTGTTTATCCATGTGTGGAAAGACCACCATGTTGAAGTTATTTATCCATGTGTGGAAAGACCACCATGTTGAAGTTGTTTATCCATGTGTGGAAAGACCACCATGTTGAAGTTGTTTATCCATGTGTGGAAAGACCACCATGTTGAAGTTGTTTATCCATGTGTGGAAAGACCACCATGTTGAAGTTGTTTATCCATGTGTGGAAAGACCACCATGTTGAAGTTATTTATCCATGTGTGGAAAGACCACCATGTTGAAGTGGATTATCCATGTGTGGAAAGACCACCATGTTGAAGTTGTTTATCCATGTGTGGAAAGACCACCATGTTGAAGTTGTTTATCCATGTGTGGAAAGACCACCATGTTGAAGTTATTTATCCATGTGTGGAAAGACCACCATGTTGAAGTTGTTTATCCATGTGTGGAAGGACCACCATGTTGAAGTGGATTATCCATGTGTGGAAAGACCACCATGTTGAAGTAATTATCCATGTGTGGAAAGACCACCATGTTGAAGTTGATTATCCATGTGTGGAAAGACCACCATGTTGAAGTATTTATCCATGTGTGGAAAGACCACCATGTTGAAGTTGTTTATCCATGTGTGGAAAGACCACCATGTTGAAGTTATTTATCCATGTGTGGAAAGACCACCATGTTGAAGTTGTTTATCCATGTGTGGAAAGACCACCATGTTGAAGTTGTTTATCCATGTGTGGAAAGACCACCATGTTGAAGTTATTTATCCATGTGTGGAAAGACCACCATGTTGAAGTTGTTTATCCATGTGTGGAAAGACCACCATGTTGAAGTTGTTTATCCATGTGTGGAAAGACCACCATGTTGAAGTTGTTTATCCATGTGTGGAAGGACCACCATGTTGAAGTGGATTATCCATGTGTGGAAAGACCACCATGTTGAAGTTTTATCCATGTGTGGAAAGACCACCATGTTGAAGTTGTTTATCCATGTGTGGAAAGACCACCATGTTGAAGTTATTTATCCATGTGTGGAAAGACCACCATGTTGAAGTTGATTATCCATGTGTGGAAAGACCACCATGTTGAAGTTATTTATCCATGTGTGGAAAGACCACCATGTTGAAGTTGTTTATCCATGTGTGGAAGGACCACCATGTTGAAGTTGTTTATCCATGTGTGGAAAGACCACCATGTTGAAGTTGTTTATCCATGTGTGGAAAGACCACCATGTTGAAGTTATTTATCCATGTGTGGAAAGACCACCATGTTGAAGTTGTTTATCCATGTGTGGAAAGACCACCATGTTGAAGTTGTTTATCCATGTGTGGAAAGACCACCATGTTGAAGTTGTTTATCCATGTGTGGAAAGACACCATGTTGAAGTTGTTTATCCATGTGTGGAAAGACCACCATGTTGAAGTTGTTTATCCATGTGTGGAAAGACCACCATGTTGAAGTTGTTTATCCATGTGTGGAAAGACCACCATGTTGAAGTTGTTTATCCATGTGTGGAAAGACCACCATGTTGAAGTTGTTTATCCATGTGTGGAAAGACCACCATGTACCCACTGCGCCGCAGTGGGCAGGTTTAGCCCCACTGCGCCGCAGTGGGGATAATCTGTAAAAAAAAAAAAAAAATTTCTCTTATTTTCCTAAAATGAGTTCGGGTTCTTTCAAAAATAGCACAAATATTCAAATGATTTTCACTTACCACCTGTCGAACCTCCTTTTGCTTTAAGGGGCGGTTCAAACCCCTTATATTCCAAGCTGCTAGACTACCCATTGGAAACAGTAGGTCCGGGAGTGCTTGCCCCCTCAGTAGTGGTATTGGGATGAGTTCCAGCTGCCATAAAATGGTCATTTTCAATAATTATAGTTTCGACCTCATCCTCTTCATCAGTGTCAACTTCATCCAAGAAAGTATTTTTCTGAGCATTGGCAATCCTTTCAGACTCACTAACCTCCTGAAGTAATGGTTCACTAGGCTGCGTCCCATAATCAGTTAGCGGATCATATGAGGTTTTAACAGTGTCACTGACTTTAATTTTGTCTCCATCCCCATCATTTTCGTCCAGCGCACCAAATGAGTTATTAAGTCTAATATTCGAATTATTTGGTGCAGATGAGGTGCTAGCAATATTCGACTTGTCCTTTGTTTTAACAAATCGGTCGATACTCAAATCTTGGTTTTGGTTTATTAACATTGAGTCCCTGCTTCTTTTGAGATTTTTCCTACCTGTAACCTGAGTAAAACCATCTTCATCAACTTTATCTTTAGTTTTAGGTGCACGAATATGTTTGGGACATGCATCAGATACATGCCCAAACACACAGCAATGCATACATCGTGGGGGTTTCCACTCATATTCAACCTGCATAACTTCCTTTGTATAACCAGTTCCATCCACTTCTGGGATGGCAATCGACAATTGTTCCCTTAAAGCCTGTTCAGCTGAGATTTCAATAAGTGCTCTAGCATAACTACTACGCCCCCATGCATCAATACACATTGAACTAGTATAAGCATCAAGTAATTTAGGAGTACCTAGCTTGGAAGCAAGCATACTCAAGCCATCATCAGAATAAGCAGCAATAGGTACATTATGAATTTTAAACCAAACTGTAACCTCTTTTATTTCTTCTTTCATTAATTTGGTAGTTAGTGTCCAGACTTTGAGAAATAATGGCATACCACGTATCACCCAAGGTCCCCCATTTAATACATTTAGCAAACCAGCCTTGTCCGCAAATTTGAAGAAAAAGAATCCATTAGAGTTAACATAATACTCCACCACAGGATATGCTAGCCTTTCACCCAAGAAATAACCAAATAAGGTGTTAGCAAACTTGTTATGTACAAGTCGAACAGATTCTCTTGGTAGTACCACATCAACACCCTCACCTTCCACCATATTCTCAATCTTTCTGAAATTTACGACTGGTTTAATAGACCCAGCCTTTAACTTAGCAGCATAGGATTGAGGTGCATTCGTAGCAGGAGGATCCTCCTTTTCACCCCCATCTATTTGACCATCTCCTTGTGTTACTGGAGTACTATCCAGTTTCGATTCAGAATTATTAGAAGTTTTGGCAGAATCACTTAAATCCACAGGAGGAGCTTGAGACTTATTTGGTTGTTCCTCAACATTCCCAGGTATAATCGGATCATTAATATAATCATCAGACTTAGCCGATGCAATATTCTGAGATTTTTCATTAGTTTCATTTGTTTTATCAATATGTTCAGTTTCGGCAGCACCAAAAAATTCACTAGCTTTTTCCGGCGACAATGGACTATCCCTTTTGTCATAGCCTGAATCACGTGGAGTTTTATTGGTGGTAAGAGAACCACCACCACGGCTGTCATCATCAACAGATACCCTAGATGGGTTAGCAGGCATCGCACCCTTGTTAGGGTTTTTCAAATTACCACGTACCGGCAAACGTTTACCATCAATATTCTTGATCTTGGCAGCAAGACCGCCACCAGGATCAGTCCCTTTACCAGTTTTCGATCTCTCCATATACTAATAAACCATGCACACAAAAAAGCAAGACCAGCAACTCAATTAACTACGTGAAGAACAAACCCTAGAAGACAGAAGCAGTAAAAACACGAAACCCTAGCCCTAAAAAGCCAAAAACCCTAGATGTCTATTACCCTAAATCCGATAAAGAGTGATCAGCGATCTAGCTAAACTACAGACGTAGCCGCGATCAAATCACACGCTAAAGGATCCGAATAACAGAGATCAGAGGATTAATGGAGAAGAAACAATCAAAACGGATGAAACGAGTGAAACCCTTCTCTACCACTTCTTTAGCACCTTGCTTCAGATTATTCATCAGTAGATACTGATCTTGCTTGTACGTCTGAGGAACAAATCTCTTTAGCATAACTTCCTTTGTATAACCAGTTCCATCCACTTCTGGGATGGCAATCGACAATTGTTCCCTTAAAGCCTGTTCAGCTGAGATTTCAATAAGTGCTCTAGCATAACTACTACGCCCCCATGCATCAATACACATTGAACTAGTATAAGCATCAAGTAATTTAGGAGTACCTAGCTTGGAAGCAAGCATACTCAAGCCATCATCAGAATAAGCAGCAATAGGTACATTATGAATTTTAAACCAAACTGTAACCTCTTTTATTTCTTCTTTCATTAATTTGGTAGTTAGTGTCCAGACTTTGAGAAATAATGGCATACCACGTATCACCCAAGGTCCCCCATTTAATACATTTAGCAAACCAGCCTTGTCCGCAAATTTGAAGAAAAAGAATCCATTAGAGTTAACATAATACTCCACCACAGGATATGCTAGCCTTTCACCCAAGAAATAACCAAATAAGGTGTTAGCAAACTTGTTATGTACAAGTCGAACAGATTCTCTTGGTAGTACCACATCAACACCCTCACCTTCCACCATATTCTCAATCTTTCTGAAATTTACGACTGGTTTAATAGACCCAGCCTTTAACTTAGCAGCATAGGATTGAGGTGCATTCGTAGCAGGAGGATCCTCCTTTTCACCCCCATCTATTTGACCATCTCCTTGTGTTACTGGAGTACTATCCAGTTTCGATTCAGAATTATTAGAAGTTTTGGCAGAATCACTTAAATCCACAGGAGGAGCTTGAGACTTATTTGGTTGTTCCTCAACATTCCCAGGTATAATCGGATCATTAATATAATCATCAGACTTAGCCGATGCAATATTCTGAGATTTTTCATTAGTTTCATTTGTTTTATCAATATGTTCAGTTTCGGCAGCACCAAAAAATTCACTAGCTTTTTCCGGCGACAATGGACTATCCCTTTTGTCATAGCCTGAATCACGTGGAGTTTTATTGGTGGTAAGAGAACCACCACCACGGCTGTCATCATCAACAGATACCCTAGATGGGTTAGCAGGCATCGCACCCTTGTTAGGGTTTTTCAAATTACCACGTACCGGCAAACGTTTACCATCAATATTCTTGATCTTGGCAGCAAGACCGCCACCAGGATCAGTCCCTTTACCAGTTTTCGATCTCTCCATATACTAATAAACCATGCACACAAAAAAGCAAGACCAGCAACTCAATTAACTACGTGAAGAACAAACCCTAGAAGACAGAAGCAGTAAAAACACGAAACCCTAGCCCTAAAAAGCCAAAAACCCTAGATGTCTATTACCCTAAATCCGATAAAGAGTGATCAGCGATCTAGCTAAACTACAGACGTAGCCGCGATCAAATCACACGCTAAAGGATCCGAATAACAGAGATCAGAGGATTAATGGAGAAGAAACAATCAAAACGGATGAAACGAGTGAAACCCTTCTCTACCACTTCTTTAGCACCTTGCTTCAGATTATTCATCAGTAGATACTGATCTTGCTTGTACGTCTGAGGAACAAATCTCTTTAGCATAACTTCCTTCAGTTTGGACCAGGTCTTGATTTTACTCTTACCCTTATATTCCCTTTCAGATTTCATATTATCATACCAAGATGAAGCATACTTTTTAAGCTTAATAATGGCAACTTTAAAACTCTTTTTATCATCATAACCTTTTATTTCCATAATTCTATCCATTACCTGAACCCATTCAAAATATTCTTCTGGGTTTGATGAACCAACAAAATCTGGTGGATCTATCTTAATATCTTTAGTATCATCAACCTTATGTCTCCTTCGCCTTTCTCTGGGCTGTGGAACATCAGAATCACTAGAGTTTCTGGGCGTACTATCAGATCTTTCACTAGGACCTTGAGATTCAGAATCTCTTTCACTAGACCTTGAGATTCAGAATCTCTTTCACTAGCAACAACATGGTCTCTATTAAACCTTAAACCACCATCTTCTAACATATGAACAACCCTACCAAGTGCTTCTTGTAGATCTTCAATCTGCCTATCTCTCCTAGCATTATGAGCCTCTTCTAATGTCATATTTCTTCTAAAAGCCATTTTTATTTAATCAATCTTAATAGATCTATATTAGTAACAACTAGATCTAAACAACCAACAAACAGATCTGACTAAATCAAAATGAGATCTAAACAAACAATACCCCAACGGACAAAAAGATTAAGAAACCTTTTTAAAACTTGGCTCTGATACCAAATTGATGTGATATTTTCAAAAACACAGCGGAATGTAATAAATTTTATGAGGATTTTCTGATTTATAAGACAACAAAACGAACAAGACAATTAAATGCAAAAAATAGATAAGAATCTAATACTTGATTCGTAAAGGAAACGATCCACCGGAATCAAATAATAGAAACACTCCAACCTACCACTATAATCTATAAAGGACAAAGCCACCAAGAATATAGATAAAGGAATCGAAGATTTTAAGATCTCACCACTTTAATTGATAAAGGATGAACCACCACAATTAAAGATAAAGGGATCTGATGCGAAAATGTCCAGGGTCACTGAACTGGAGGATCCCAGTGAACTGAAGAAGTCAACTGAGCTGATCATGCCATCTGAACAAGCCATGTTAATTCTACCAGCAGTGTCCCATTTCAGACAAGTCTTTTCTGAACCAATCCAGTCGCCAGTAGTAACACTCCTCCAGTGGCAAGTCTCTCCAGTGACCAATATTGGTAATCCACCAGTGAAACTCTCAACTGAAGTGCTCCAGATGACTGCTCCAGATAAATGCTCCAGTGACAACTACTGAAGGCCACCAGTGAAGCGCTCCAGATTGTGTCTCCAGTAGAAGTCCAGATATTTGTCTCCAGTTTCCAGTCAATAAAGTATCCACTGAAGTCCCATGTTTGTGGACCTAATAAAGAAGAATGACAGCTGTAAAGGAAGGCGCGTGTGACGATGACATTTCTAACGGTATTGTGGGACCCCTTGCAGAGGAATGTTCCTAGAAACCCCACGCTGTCCATTTCCTATTGGTCAAAATAAGTTAGTGGCTTAGCATTTTACAGCTTTTATGTATTATTTATTATGTCGTTAATTCCTAGAAAATAGCATGTGGCTATAAATAAAGGTTGTATTTCTCATTGTAAAGTAGTTGATGTTGAATGAAATTAATAGAGCAGCCTCTATTTCTTACAAATCTTCTTTTACCTTTATAGATCTTTGATCTTGGTGGTTAGGAGTGACCCATTTATCAATATTTGTGGTGACTTGTTCTTTATCAAATATTGTGGTGAGGTCTTTTAAATCTTCGGTTTCCTTTATATATAATCGTGGTGGCTAGACCTTTATCGGTTATAGTGGTGGGGCGGAGTGTTTCCTTTATCCTGGATTCCGGTGGCTTGGCCTTTACGAATCTTGGTGGTGGATTCTTTATCTATCATTTCAATTTTATTGTCTTGTTTGTTGTTTGTTCATATAAAATCCAGAAAATACCAACAATAGTCTTCCGCTGTCGTTTGTCGCGTGATTTACGCATCACAATCCTTCCTAACAAAGCTGCTTATAGGTGTTCACCCACTGAAGCTAAAGAATTGCAAAGGCAAGTCGATGAACTGATTGCTAAGGGTTATGTGAGAGCAAGTATGAGTCCATGTTCTGTACCAGCTCTCTTAGTTCCAAAGAAAGATGGCTCAATGCGTATGTGTGTTGATAGTAGAGCCATCAATAATATCACCATCAAGTATCGATATCCTATCCCCAGGTTGGATGATATGCTTGATGAATTACATGGTTCCTGTGTATTTTCCAAAATCGACCTGAGAAGTGGTGGGGCGGAGTGTTTCCTTTATCCTTGATTCCGGTGGCTTAGCCTTTACGAGTCTTGGTGGTGGATTCTTTTATCTATCATTTTACTTTATTGTCATGTTTTGTTGTTTATTTCATATAAAATCCAGATGATACCAAAAATAGTCTTCCGTTGTCGTTAGTCGCGTGATTTACGCATCAAATTTGGTATCAGAGACAGGTTTAAAAAAAGGTTTCTTAATCTTTTGTCCGTTGGGGTATTGTTTGTTTAGATCTCATTTCGATTTAGTCAGATCTGTTTGTTGGTTGTTTAGATCTAGTTGTTGCTGATATAGATCTATTAAGTTTGTTGAATATAAATGGCATATAGACGAGATATGACTTTAGAAGAAGCTCATAATGTTAGAAGTGGAAGATGGTGGTTTACGATTTAATCGAGAAAATATTGTTACTAGTGAAAGAGACTCTGAATCTCAAGGTCCTAGTGAAAGGTCTGATAACACCCCTAGGAACTCTAGTGATTCTGATGAACCACATCCTAGAGAAAGGCGTAGGAGGCATAAGGGTAATGATACTAGGGATATTAAGATAGATCCACCAGATTTTAATGGGTCTTCTAACCTAGAAGAGTATTTTGAATGGGTCCAGGTGATGGACAGAATAATGGAAATAAAGGGTTATGATGATAGAAAAAGTTTCAAGGTTGCCATTATTAAACTTAAGAAATATGATTCATCATGGTATGATAACATGAAGTCTGAAAGGGAGTACAAGGGCAAAAGTAAAATCAAGACCTGGTCCAAGCTAAAGGAGGTCATGCAGAAGAGGTTTGTTCCCCAGACAAGCAAGATCAGTATCTACTAATGAACAATCTGAAGCAAGGAGCCAAGGAAGTTGTGGAGTACATTAGAGAGTTTGAGCATCTGAAGACCAGAACTGGTGTGAATGAAACTGAAGAGCACACTATTGCCAGATTTCTTGGTGGTCTGAACACTGCCATCACTGAGAAGATTGAATTACAGCCTATCTGGACATATGAAGGTGCATGCAAGATGGCTATCCAGATTGAAAGGCAACTGAAGAAGAAGGTTCCGTACAAGTCATTCAGTAAGGTTCCTGCCAGTGCAAGTCAACCGGTTACCAGTCAACCAGTTCCCAAATTTACTGAAGCTGTCCAGAGATCCTTCAGAGGAAAGGAAAAAGAAACTGGAGGATCGAAAGAACCAGTTGGAAAGAAATGTTTTAAGTGTCATGGCTTTGGTCACTTCCAGGCCCAGTGTCCTAATCAAAGAGCCTTGACTGCCAATGAGATTGAATGTTTACCAGATGTCGACACTGAAGAAGGTGAGCCAGTGTATGATGAAGATGAAGAAGAAGATGAAGAGTCTTATGTTGGTGCAGATGTGGGAGAAATGTTGGTTGTCAGAAGAGTGATGCATGCTGATGAAGTTACCACTGATACTGCCCAGAGGGAGAACATTTTTCACTCCAGATGCACAGTCAAAGGAAAAGTTTGTGATCTGATCATTGACGGTGGGAGTTGTGCTAATGCTGCTTCAACTTACATGGTAGAGAAACTGGCGCTACCTACAGTTAAGCACCCTCGACCTTACAAGTTGCAATGGCTCAGTGAAGGATCAGAGGTAAAAGTTAATCGTCAAGTTACTATTCCGTTTTCAATTGGATCAGTTTATCAAGACAAAATGTTTGTGATGTTGTACCTATGGATGCGTGTCATATATTACTGGGTAGATCTTGGTTATTTGACAATAATGTTTTTCATAATGGTCGTAGGAATTCATATTCAGTATTTGTAAGTGGGAAAAAGGTCACCCTGACTTCTTTAAAACCCAATGAAATATTGAAAATTAATAAGAAGGACCAGCCCAGTAAGCCTTTGTTTTTGTCTCAAACTGAAGTAGAAGAAGAGTTAACTGGAGGCTCTCCAGTTATGATGTTACTGGTGCTTGAGCGTACTGAAGAGAAGGAGTTCACTGGTGTCCCCAGTCTCCTGAAGTCTCTACTGGAGGAATTCACTGATGTTTTCCCAGAAGACCTACCTGAGGGTTTGCCACCAGTAAGATGAATTGAACACCAGATTGACCTGGTTCCAGGTTCAGTTCTTCCAAACAAAGCTGCTTATAGATGTTTACCTACTGAAGCAAAGGAGTTGCAAAGGCAGGTAGATGAGTTGGTTGCCAAAGGTTATGTCAGAGCAAGCATGAGTCCTTGTTCAGTTCCAGCTCTCCTGGTTCCAAAGAAAGATGGTACAATGAGAATGGGTGTTGATAGCAGGGCCATCAACAATATAACCATTAAGTATAGATATCCCATTCCCAGATTGGATGATATGCTTGCTGAGTTACATGGCTCCAGAGTATTTTCCAAGATTGATCTCAGAAGTGGCTATCACCAGATAAGAATGAAAGATGGAGATGAGTGGAAAACTGCTTTCAAAATCAAGGGAGGTTTGTATGAATGGTTAGTTATGCCTTTTGGCTTATCTAATGCTCCCAGTACCTTCATGAGACTAATGAATGAAGTTCTCAGACCACTCATTGGCCAGTTTGTTGTTGTTTACTTTGATGATATTCTGGTGTATTCAAAATCTGAAGCTGATCATGTTAGCCACCTGAAGAAGGTATTTGAACTGTTGAGAAGACACCAGTTGTATGGCAAACTGGAGAAATGTGATTTTATGGTGGAAAGTGTGATATTTTTGGGATATGTCGTGTCTAAAAATGGAATTTCTATGGATCCCTCTAAGGTTGATGCCATCAGATCATGGCCAGTTCCAACTATAATCACTGAAGTTAGGAGTTTTCATGGGCTGGCATCATTTTATAGAAGATTTATCAAGAATTTCTCTACAGTTGTGGCTCCAATTACTGACTGTCTGAAGAAAGGCGTGTTCAACTGGCCGAGTTCAGCCCAACTGGCGTTTGAAGCACTGAAGGATAAGCTCAGTTTAGCTCCAGTCTTTTCCTTACCAGATTTTGATATGTTATTTGAGCTAGAATGTGATGCAAGTGGGGTAGGTATTGGTGCAGTTTTAGTACAAGCAGGGAGACCAGTTGCATACTTTAGTGAGAAGCTGAATGGATCTAAACTGAAGTACAACACTTATGATAAAGAATTTTATGCCATTATTCGTGCTATCACTCACTGGTCACATTATCTGAAGTCAAAGTAGTTTGTCTTATTCTCTGATCACGAAGCACTGAAGTTTATAAATGGTCAGCACAAGCTTAATGCCAGACATGCCAAATGGGTAGAATTCTTACAGTCTTATTCATTTGTCTCAAAACATAAAGCTGGAGTTTGTAATGTTGTTGCTGATGCACTGTCCAGACGTTATTCACTGTTATCTATCCTAGAAGCAAGAGTGCTTGGGTATTCATTTATAAAGGAGTTATATGCTGCAGACCCATATTCTTCTGAAAAATTCACTGAAGCTAATCAGAAGGGGTCATTTACTGTACAAGATGGTTTCTTATTTAAGAATGGAAAGTTGTGCATTCCCAGAGGTTCGATTAGAGATTTACTGATAAGAGAAGCACATGGAGGAGGTCTAGCTGGTCATTTTGGAATCAACAAGACTGGAGAGATCTTGACTGAACATTTCTACTGGCCCAGTCTACTGAAGGACGTCCAGAATATTATCAGTCGTTGTCCAACTTGTCACCAGGGAAAGGAAACTTTTCACAAAGGATTATACACTCCTCTTCCAGTTCCAAACCAACCTTGGGAGGATCTCAGCATGGATTTTATTGTTGCACTGCCCAAAACCCAGAGGGGAAAAGATTCAATTATGGTGGTGGTTGATCGATTTTAAAAAATGGCACATTTGTTGCTTGTAATACAACAAATGATGCTTCAGCAGTGGCGAATCTTTTCTTTAAAGAAATTGTCAGATTGCATGGGATTCCCAAATCGATTGTTTCAGATAGAGATGTAAAATTTTTAAGTTATTTCTGGAAGACATTATGGAGACTGATGGGTACCAGATTGTTGTTCAGTACGTCTCACCATCCTCAGACTGATGGGCAGACTGAAGTCACTAACAGAACGATTGGTATGCTGTTAAGAACACTGGTAAAGAAGACACTGAAGGATTGGGATCTGAAGCTTGCTCATGCTGAGTTTGCTTTCAACAGAGCTCCTAACTATTCTACCAGTAAATCACCGTTTGAAATTTGTTATGGTGTCAATCCACTGACCCCCATTGATTTAATCCCATTTTCGATTGAACCAAAAGCAAGAATTGAAGCTGAGGCCAGAGCGAAAGAGGTCAAGAAAATTCATGAAGAAGTGAAGGCCAGAATAGAGAAAGCAAATGCTAGTTACAAGGCCAGAGCAAACAAGGATAGAAAGCAGCCCAGTTTTTCACCAGGTGATCTTGTGTGGGTGCATCTGAGAACAGAAAGGTTTCCAGCGAAGAGAAAGAGTAAACTGATGCCCAGAGCTGAAGATCCGTTCAAGATTCTGGAGAGATATGGAGATAATGCTTACAAGGTTGAATTACCTGGAGATATGGCAGTTTCTAGCACGTTTAATGTGGGAGATCTGATGCCTTATCTGGAGGATGAGTACCTCCAAGACTTGAGGACAAGTCTCTTTTAAGAGGGGGAGAATGATGCGGAAATGTCCAGGGTCACTGAACTGGAGGAACCTAGTGAACTGAAGAAGTCAACTGAGCTGATCATGCCATCTGAACAAGCCATGTTAATTCTACCAGTAGTGTCCCATTTCAGACAAGTCTTTTCTGAACCAACCAGTCGCCAGTAGTAACACTCCTCCAGTGGCAAGTCTCTCCAGTGACCAATATTGGTAATCCACCAGTGAAACTCTCAACTGAAGTGCTCCAGATGACTGCTCCAGATAAATACTCCAGTGACCACTACTGAAGGCCACCAGTGAAGCGCTCCAGATTGTGTCTCCAGTTTCCAGTCAATAAAGTATCCACTGAAGTCTCATGTTTGTGGACCCAATAAAGAAGAATGACAGCTGTAAAGGAAGGCGTGTGTGACGATGACATTTTTAACGGTATTGTGGGACCCCTTGCAGAGGAATGTTCCTAGAAACCCCACGCTGTCCATTTCCTATTGGTCAAAATAAATTAGTGGCTTAGCAATTTACAGCTTTTATGTATTATTTTATTATGTCGTTAATTCCTAGAAAATAGCATGTGGCTATAAATAGAGGTTGTATTTCTCATTGTAAAGTAGTTGATGTTGAATGAAATTAATAGAGCAGCCTCTATTTCTTACAAATCTTCTTTTACCTTTATAGATCTTAGATCTTGGTGGTTAGGAGTGACCCCTTTATCAATATTTGTGGTGACTTGTTCTTTATCAAATATTGTGGTGAGGTCTTTTAAATCTTCGGTTTCCTTTATCTATAATCGTGGTGGCTAGACCTTTATCGATTGTAGTGGTGGGGCGGAGTGTTTCCTTTATTCTTAATTCCGGTGGCTTAGCCTTTACGAGTCTTGGTGGTGGATTCTTTTATCTATCATTTTACTTTATTGTCATGTTTTGTTGTTTATTTCATATAAAATCCAGAAAATACCAAAAATAGTCTTCCGCTGTCGTTAGTCGCGTGATTTACGCATCAGGATCACTCCAAACACCTAAATAAATAATGATTTATGAAGGTAATATGAAGATTTGATAGGAAAAGAAAGTGTTCTTTTCATTCCATTTTATAACCAAAAAAAACTCCTTACAGATTGATTGTTGATGTGCTTTTATAGCCCACAATTCCTATTTTTCTAGAATAAAGAAATACAATAAAATAAACAAATAATAGCTGTAACACATGGGAAAAGGACAATCAACCAATGGTAGAGGGGACACGTGTTGTATTCTGCCTCAGAAAATATTCCTTTCATCTGACATGGGCCCCAAAAACCGTTAGACAACGTTATTCTCATGCACACATCCTTATCCCAGACCTTCTAGAACTTGAGACGTGGCAGCTTTTTATTGAATAAAACAATTTCCTGACTGAACAACTTCTATTGAAGGTTGCTGACTGGAGTTGCTCGCTGATGCTATCCGCTGATGAGTTTTATTGATCAGGGAGGGACTTGCCACTAGAGTAAAGTAACAATTGGAGGTTGTTTGTCAGCGAAGGCTTGTCCATAATGGGCTATGGCTGGCAAGATGAGCATGGCTTGTTCTGGAGGCATCTTCAGTCCACTGCTCGCTGCCAATTGATTGCTGCCAGGTAGTTCAGCGACCCCCTCAGCGACCCCTTCTAGCTGACTGGAATTAGTCAGTTCAGCGAGTGGGATCATATTCGCATCAGTATCTTTGGTGTGGTTTCCCCATTGCATTTCTAGACATTCTTTTCTGGTTTGGTTGATTATGAAGAAGAGGCTAAAGACTCAAGACAAGATTAAGCAATGGGACGTTAGTGGTTCCACTAATGTTAACCTGCTTTGTTGTTCCCTCTGCAAACATGGTCCCGATTCTCATGATCATTTATCTTTGAATGTAATTATGCTTCGCAGGTTTGGAATCAAGTAAAATACTTGGCTATGATGCAGCTTGTTTCATGTAAATGGGAGGACATTACTAATTATTTGATGAACAAAGGTTCGAAGCTTGCTAGGATTGTTATTGGCAAGCTCCTTGTTGCTGCGACGGCTTACTTTATATGGCAAGAACGTAATGATAGATTGTTTACTTCCCATAAAAGGTCTGTCCAACAGTTGCGGGATTGTATTGTGAATACCGTACGCCTGAAGTTACTTACCTTGAAGTTCAAGAGGAAGACCACAGGCTTGAGTGTTCTTGATGGCTGGAATTTACGAGAGACGTAGCTTTATTGAATACTGTTTGCGTATTAGTCTCGTGTTTTGTATTGTTTATTTTCCTTAGCTAATATGTATTGTAGGGCATTAGAAGCTAGTTTTGCTTTGTTATAGCTTGATAGCGAGTTCCACATACATATGGGCCTGTCCTATGTATGAATTAGTTTGACATTTCGGTCATTCTACTTGTATTAACTGTTTTTGGGTGATGTATAAAAGCTGACCGGGGTTTAAATTCCCCTTTACCCAAAAAAAAAACATCTTTCCCAACAATGGATCAAGAACTCTTAAAGAAAGCCGAAGTGAAACCATCCGGACCTGGAGCCTTATTTTCGCCTATAGAGAACATAGCAGCGTTAATTTCTGCATCCATCACCTCACTTATCATATCAATAGCAACTTGTTCATCCAAGGTATTCGTGAACAACTCAGGTGACGGCTGGGACACAATATCACCTTCACATCCCAAAAAATTCTGATAGTGATTAACAAAAGCCATCTGAACACTCCCTCCTTCATGAACCACACCTTGTACATCCTTTATAATATCAATATGACTTCTATGGTTCTTGCGCTTAAGAGAATTATGGAAATAAGAAGTATTAGCATCTCCAACAGCTAGCCATTCCACCTTAGATTTTTGCTTTAAAAACCGTTCCTCATCTAGAATAGCTTCTTGGAATTTCTTGTCACATTCACTTTCTTGCTCACGTAACAAGGCATTAGACGGATATTCATCAATCTTTTTTTGTAATTCGTCCAGCTCATCTCTTAGTCTATCAACTTGTCTATGCAGATTACCCTGTTTAAATAAAAGACTTCGAAGTGGTGTTTTGAGTTGCTTTAACTTTTTTACCACACGAAATTGATTTACCCCATAAACATTAGTATCCCAAGCCTTCTCAACCAGTTCCTGAAAGCCAACCTTATGTACCAAGAAATTAGCAAATTTGAAAGGTTGCGCACGTACTCTAGCAACACTAGGGAGTTTCAAAACACATGGAGAGTGATCCGAGACTCTATAGGGTTGAAAAATAGCACATGAAGCTGGAAAAAGGTCCGTGAACTGAATATTACCCATAACACGATCAATTTTCTTGAGAATACCCACCCCTTTTTTGGGTTTCTGGTTCCATGTGTAGTGCAAGCCCATGCTATTTATATCAAACAATTCTAACATTTCAACACACTCCTTAAACTCCCTCATGCCTTTGAAGAAGACCAGCTTCCGGTTCGTTATTTAGGTGTTCCATTAATAGGCTTGTTTATCAGGATTGTGTCGTCCTTGTTGAAAAAATGCAAAATAGGATAACCAACTGGATGAATAAGACTCTCTCTTTTGCGGGTAGGCTGCAATTGATTCATTCAGTCCTTTCTTCTATGCATATTTATTGGGCGTCTGTCTTCATTCTCCCATCTCGTATTATAAAGGATTTGGAACAGAAAATGAGAAGTTTTTTGTGGTCACAAGGTGCTGTTGCTAATGGGAAGGCAAAGGTAGCTTGGAAACTAGTTTGTACTCCTAAGGATGAGGGTGGACTTGGTATTAGGAGAATTTTTTATATGAATAAGGCTCTTATGACTACCCTGTAGGATTCAGGCCCCTTACTTACACACTCACAAAATATATATGTATATGAAAAGTGAAAAGGAGATAATATGGAGAAAGTTTCTGTATTTCTTTCTTAATAGGATACAAGGAACTTACTGCCTATTACATGCTATATATACTAGTAAAACAAAAGACACATGCCTAAAACATAAAACTATCTATCTAAAACTGCCATGTACTCCATGAAGTCCCCATTACTCGTTCAAACTTGCTGGACCACTTCTCCACCCATTATGCACATACTTTACCTTGTAACTTCCTGTCATGAAATACGATTCCTAAAACATGCTACCAACCAAATTAAACATACTTAAATCAAGATTAGACCCAACATTTACCCCCTTAATCTTGATTTCGACCTTGCTCCAATCTCCTTGCCACGTGCTCTTGCTTGTAACTTGTCTTGTTATAACCGGAATCGTTTGTCATCCTAAACTTGCCACTTCCGAAGTCATACTTACTTTCTTAGGATCTCCTTATCTTTCATTCCACCTCAAAAATACACCCCTTTTTATTACAGAACCTTAAAGCTTCAAAACAAATTCATCTTCACGTGATGGAGGGGATGTAGATGTGGACACTTCATGCTCTTCCATAGAATTTACTTGTCTACCCTTAGAACCTTTCATTACATGTGATCTTGTGTACTAGCTTTCTTACTTGTCTTTTGGAGTGTAGTATCACATGCTACTGATGTATATTCTCCACATCAAAACTCCATACACGTGCTTGACTGCTTCATCATTTTTATTCCATTCAACATCACTTATCATTCCAATGGAGTATTTTCCATAATCCACATGCTGGACTACATCACTATTCCTTATTCTTTCAAGAGTGCTGGTGGTTGCTTTCAATTTCAGTATTTCCTAATGTACATAATCCATCTCTCATTTCATGCAACAGTACTAGACCTTGATCACCAATATGAGTTCATTAACAAGTCCAATGATTTGGCCAGAATCATGGCTTGTCTTTGAACCCATTTGATCGCTTAGAACCGAAGCCGTCAAAGTTGGTAACTTGCATCCATATGAAAACTTTGATCAAGAGCCCTCATATGGTCGTCACTCAACCCAAACAACCACACTATCTTCACCCATTGCTTCATCGTTTTCAGTTTCTTGTGACCACGAACATTTCACTTTCACTTATCAAGAAACTGATTTTACATCCTTCTCCATTCATCATGCCAACATTCAAACGATTCCACCACCAAAACTTTCTTTTGGTCTTGCTACTTGCTATTCATACCGCTGCAGCCCGGTATCTTGCTTCTTGCTCTTGCTATGACGCGTCTTTTGCTACATACTCTTGCTACTTGCTTCTTGTTTCTTTCTTGCGGGATCCCTTCTTTCTTTCTGCTTGCTGTCATTCTTTCTTTCTTTCTTGCTGATTTAATCAGCCTTACTTGCTATCTTTCTGCTGCATTTTTCCCCACAGCCATGGGCCGCTCTCTTTCTCGCCAACGACTCTCAAACCGGCCCTTTTCTCGCCCCTTGCTCTGATACCACGTGTAGGATTCAGGCCCCTTACTTACACACTCACAAAATATATATGTATATGAAAAGTGAAAAGGAGATAATATGGAGAAAGTTTCTGTATTTCTTTCTTAATAGGATACAAGGAACTTACTACCTATTACATGCTATATATACTAGTAAAACAAAAGACACATGCCTAAAACATAAAACTATCTATCTAAAACAGCCATGTACACCATGAAGTCCCCATTATTCGGTCAAACTTGCTGGACCACTTCTCCACCCATTATGCACATACTTTACCTTGTAACTTCCTGTCATGAAATACGATTCCTAAAACATGCTACCAACCAAATTAAACATACTTAAATCAAGATTAGACCCAACATTCACCCCCTTAATCTTGATTTCGACCTTGCTCCAATCTCCTTGCCACGTGCTCTTGCTTGTAACTTGTCTTGTTATAACCGGAATCGCTTGTCATCCTAAACTTGCCACTTCCGAAGTCATACTTACTTTCTTAGGATCTCCTTATCTTTCATTCCACCTCAAAAATACCCCCCTTTTTATTACAGAACCTTGAAGCTTCAACACAAATTCATCTTCACGTGATGGAGGGGATGTAGATGTGGACACTTCATGCTCTTCCATAGAATTTACTTGTCTACCCTTAGAACCTTTCATTACATGTGATCTTGTGTACTAGCTTTCTTACTTGTCTTTTGGAGTGTAGTATCACATGCTACTGATGTATATTCTCCACATCAAAACTCCATACACGTGCTTGACTGCTTCATCATTTTTATTCCATTCAACATCACTTATCATTCCAATGGAGTATTTTCCATAATCCACATGCTGGACTACATCACTATTCCTTATTCTTTCAAGAGTGCTGGTGGTTGCTTTCAATTTCAGTATTTCCTAATGTACATAATCCATCTCTCATTTCATGCAACAGTACTAGACCTTGATCACCAATATGAGTTCATTAACAAGTCCAATGATTTGGCCAGAATCATGGCTCGTCTTTGAACCCATTTGATCGCTTAGAACCGAAGCCTTCAAAGTTGGTAACTTGCATCCATATGAAAACTTTGATCAAGAGCCCTCATATGGTCGTCACTCAACCCAAACAACCACACTATCTTCACCCATTGCTTCATCGTTTTCAGTTTCTTGTGACCACGAACATTTCACTTTCACTTATCAAGAAACTGATTTTACATCCTTCTCCATTCATCATGCCAACAATCAAACGATTCCACCACCAAATCTTGCTTTGGTCTTGCTACTTGCTATTCATACCGCTGCAGCCCGGTATCTTGCTTCTTGCTCTTGCTATGACGCGTCTTTTGCTACATACTCTTGCTACTTGCTTCTTGTTTCTTTCTTGCGGGATCCCTTCTTTCTTTCTGCTTGCTGTCATTCTTTCTTTCTTTCTTGCTGATTTAATCAGCCTTACTTGCTATCTTTCTGCTGCATTTTTCCCCACAGCCATGGGCCGCTCTCTTTCTCGCCAACGACTCTCAAACCGGCCCTTTTCTCGCCCCTTGCTCTGATACCACGTGTAGGATTCAGGCCCCTTACTTACACACTCACAAAATATATATGTATATGAAAAGTGAAAAGGAGATAATATGGAGAAAGTTTCTGTATTTCTTTCTTAATAGGATACAAGGAACTTACTACCTATTACATGCTATATATACTAGTAAAACAAAAGACACATGCCTAAAACATAAAACTATCTATCTAAAACAGCCATGTACACCATGAAGTCCCCATTATTCGGTCAAACTTGCTGGACCACTTCTCCACCCATTATGCACATACTTTACCTTGTAACTTCCTGTCATGAAATACGATTCCTAAAACATGCTACCAACCAAATTAAACATACTTAAATCAAGATTAGACCCAACATTCACCCCCTTAATCTTGATTTCGACCTTGCTCCAATCTCCTTGCCACGTGCTCTTGCTTGTAACTTGTCTTGTTATAACCGGAATCGCTTGTCATCCTAAACTTGCCACTTCCGAAGTCATACTTACTTTCTTAGGATCTCCTTATCTTTCATTCCACCTCAAAAATACCCCCCTTTTTATTACAGAACCTTGAAGCTTCAACACAAATTCATCTTCACGTGATGGATGGGATGTAGATGTGGACACTTCATGCTGTTCCATAGAATTTACTTGTCTACCCATAGAACCTTTCATTACATGTGATCTTGTGTACTAGCTTTCTTACTTGTCTTTTGGAGTGTAGTATCACATGCTACTGATGTATATTCTCCACATCAAAACTCCATACACGTGCTTGACTGCTTTATCATTTTTATTCCATTCAACATCACTTATCATTCCAATGGAGTATTTTCCATAATCCACATGCTGGACTACATGACTATTCCTTATTCTTTCAAGAGTGTTGCTGGTTGCTTCAATTTCAGTATTTCCTAATATACATAATCCATCTTTCATTTCATGCAACAGTACTAGACCTCGATCACCAATATGAGTTCATTAACAAGTCCAATGATTTGGCCAGAATCATGGCTTGTCTTTGAACCCATTTGATCGCTTAGAACCGAAGCCGTCAAAGTTGGTAACTTGCATCCATATGAAAACTTTGATCAAGAGCCCTCATATGGTCGTCACTCAACCCAAACAACCACACTATCTTCACCCATTGCTTCATCGTTTTCAGTTTCTTGTGACCACGAACATTTCACTTTCACTTATCAAGAAACTGATCGCCTCACTGAAGCTAATCAGAAAGGACCATTTGTTGTTCAAGATGGTTTCTTATTTAAAAATTCGATAAGAGATTTACTGATAAGAGAAGCACATGGAGGAGGTCTAGCTGGCCATTTTGGTATTAACAAAACTGGAGAGATTCTCACTGAACACTTCTACTGGCCAAGTTTACTGAAGGATGTTCAGAATATCATCAGTCGCTGTCCAACTTGTCACCAGGCGAAGGCTACTTTTCACAAAGGATTGTATACTCCTCTTCCAGTTCCAAGCCAGCCATCGGAAGATCTCAGTATGGATTTCATTGTTGCACTGCCCAGAACTCAAAGAGGAAAAGTGATGCGAATATGATCCCACTCGTTGAACTGACTAATTCCAGTCAGCTAGAAGGGGTCGCTAAAATACCTGGCAGCAATCAACTGGCAGCGAGCATTGGACTGAAGATGCCTCCAGAACAAGCCATGCTCATCTTGCCAGCCATAGCCCATTATGGACAAGCCTTCGCTGACAAACAACCTCCAATTGTTACTTTACTCCAGTGGCAAGTCCCTCCCTGATCAAATGAAAGTCATCAGCGAATAGCATTAGCGAGCAACTCCAGTCAGCATACTTCAGCAGAGTTTTGTTCAGTCAAGAAGTTGCTTTATTCAATAAAAGGCTGCCACGTCACCAGTTCTATAAGGTCATGGATAAGGATGTGTGCATGAGAATAAAGTGTCCACTGAAGTCCCATGTTTGTGGGCCAAATAAAGAAGAATGACAGCTGTAAAGGAAGGCGCGTGTGACAATGACATTTCTAACGGTATTGTGGGACCACTTGTAGGGGAATGTTTCTAGAAGCCCACGCTGTCCATTTCCTATTGGCCAAATTCAATTAGTGTCTAGCATTTGACAGCTTTTATGTATTATTTTATTATTTTGTCGTTAATTCCTAGGTAGAGCATATGGCTATAAATAGAGGTTTTATCTCTCATTGTAAAGTAAGTTGATGTTGAATGAAAATTAATAGAGCAGCCTCTATTTCTTACAAATCTTCTTTTACCTTTATAGATCTTTGATCTTGGTGGTTAGGAGTGACCCCTTCATCAATATTTGTGGTGATTTATTCTTTATCAAATATTGTGGTGAGGTCTTTTAAATCTTCGATTTCCTTTATCTATAGTCGTGGTGGCTAGACCTTTATCGATTGTAGTGGTGGGGCGGAGTGTTTCCTTTATCCTTGATTCCGGTGGCTTAGCCTTTACGAGTCTTGGTGGTGGATTCTTTTATCTATCATTTTATTTTATTGTTTGTTTCATATAAAATCCAGAAAATACCAAAAATAGTCTTCCGCTGTCGTTTGTCGCGTGATTTACGCATCAATTTGGTATCAGAGCCAGGTTTCCAAAAGGTTTCTTAATCTTTTAGTCCTTGGGTTTTTGTTATTTTGTTTGTTGGTTGTTTAGATCTAGTTGTTGCTGGTATAAATCTATTGTTTGTTGAATATAAATGGCTTTTAGAAGAAACATGACATTAGAAGAAGCTCATAATGCTAGGAGAGATAAGCAGATTGAAGATCTACAAGAGGCACTTGGTAGAGTTGTTCATATGTTAGAAGATGGTGGTTTAAGATTTAATCGAGAAAATATTATTACTAGTGAAAGAGATTCTGAATCTCAAGATCCTAGTGAGAGATCTGATAGTACGCCCAGAAACTCTAGTGATTCTGATGTTCCACAGCCCAGAGAGGCGCGAAGGAGACATAAGGTCGATGATACTAAGGATATTAAGATAGATCCACCAGATTTTGTTGGTTCATCAAACCCAGAAGAATATTTTGAATGGGTTCAGGTGATGGATAGAATTATGGAAATAAAAGGTTATGATGATAAAAAGAGTTTTAAGGTTGCCATTATTAAGCTTAAAAGGTATGCTTCATCTTGGTATGATAATATGAAATCTGAAAGGGAATATAAGGGTAAGAGTAAAATCAAGACCTGGTCTAAACTGAAGGAAGTTATGCAGAAGAGATTTGTTCCTCAGACGTACAAGCAAGATCAGTATCTACTGATGAATAATCTGAAGCAAGGTGCTAAAGAAGTGGTAGAGTATATCAGGGAGTTTGAGCAGCTGAAGACAAGAACTGGTGTCAAAGAAACTGAAGAGCATACTATCGCCAGATTCCTTGGGGGGTTGAATGCTATCATTGCTGAGAAGATGGAATTACAGCCCATCTGGACTTATGAAGGTGCATGCAAACTGGCCCTCCAGATTGAAAAGCAGGTGAAGAAAAAGGTTCAGTACAAACCTTTCACTAAGATTACTTCTAGCTCCAGTCAACCAGCTACCAGGCCCGGTGAAACTGTTCAGAAACCCTTCAGAGGAAAGGAGAAAGAAACTGGAGGATCAAAAGAGCTAGTAGGAAAGAAATGTTTCAAGTGCCATGGATTTGGTCATTTCCAGGCCCAGTGTCCCAATCAGTGAGCACTGACTATCAGGGAGATAGAAAATTTACCAGAAGCTGAAACTGAGGAAGAAGAACCAGTGTACGATGATGATGATGGCGCTGAAGAAACATATGTAGGTGCTGATATTGGGGAGATGCTGGTGGTCAAAAGAATGATGCACGCTGATGAAGTAACTACTGACAAAGCTCAGCGAGAGAATATCTTCCACTCAAGATGTACCGTCAAAGGAAAGGTATGCAGTCTTATCATTGATGGAGGAAGCTGTGCTAATGCTGCTTCAACTTATATGGTTGATAAACTGGGGTTACCTACACTGAAGCATCCCCGTCCTTACAAGCTTCAATGGCTCAGTGAGAGAACAGAGGTAAAGGTTACTCAACAAGTTACTATTCCATTTTCTATTGGTCTTATTTATCAGGATGAGATTGTTTGTGATGTTGTCCCTATGGATGCGTGCCATTTGATGTTGGGAAGGCCATGGTTGTTTGATAAGCATGTATTCCACAATGGCCGTTTAAACTCTTATTCATTATTTGTAAATGGGAAAAAGATCACCCTAGCTTCTTTGAAACCCGATGAGCACTCAAAAACCAAGGTGATGGATTAGCGAGACAAGGCTTTGTTCATGACCCAAACCGAAGTTGAGATAGAACTCGCTGATGGCACCTCAGTAATGATGTTGCTGATGGTTGAACTTGCTGATAAGAAGGGGCTCGTTGACATTTCCAGTTTAGTCAAACCCTTGCTGAAAGAATATACTGACGTATTTCCTGAAGAAATGCCTTATGGTTTGCCTCCTATCAGGGGTATTGAACACCAGATTGATCTAATTCCAGGATCAATCCTTCCTAACAAAGCTGCTTATAGGTGTTCACCCACTGAAGCTAAAGAATTGCAAAGGCAAGTCGATGAACTGATTGCTAAGGGTTATGTGAGAGCAAGTATGAGTCCATGTTCTGTACCAGCTCTCTTAGTTCCAAAGAAAGATGGCTCAATGCGTATGTGTGTTGATAGTAGAGCCATCAATAATATCACTATCAAGTATCGATATCCTATCCCCAGGTTGGATGATATGCTTGATGAATTACATGGTTCCTGTATATTTTCCAAAATCGATCTGAGAAGTGGCTATCACCAGATTCGAATGAAGGATGGAGATGAATGGAAAACTGCATTCAAGATTAAAGGGGGTCTATTTGAATGGCTAGTAATGCCTTTTGGCTTATCGAATGCCCTAAGTACTTTCATGAGGCTGATGAATGAAGTCCTCAGACCACTCATTGGTCATTTTGTGGTAGTTTATTTTGATGATATTCTAGTATATTCGAAGAATGAAGCTGAGCATGTTAATCATCTGAGAGAAGTATTTATGTTGCTGAGGAAACACCAGTTATATGGGAAGCTGGAGAAATGTGATTTCTTGGTGGAAAGTGTGATATTTCTTGGATACGTTGTATCTAAAAATGGAATTTCAATGGATCCTTCGAAGGTTGAAGAAATTAAGTCCTGGCCAGCCCCTACAACGATTACAGAGGCAAGAAGTTTTCACGGTCTGGCATCATTTTATAGAAGATTCATCAGAAATTTCTCAACTGTTGTAGCTCCCATTACTGATTGCCTAAAGAAAGGTGTGTTTGAATGGCCTAAGTCAGCTCAGAGTGCCTTTGAATTGCTGAAAGAAAAGCTCAGCTCAGCACCAGTCCTGTCCTTACCAAATTTTGAGTTATTATTCGAATTGGAATGTGACGCCAGTGGAGTTGGTATTGGTGCAGTCCTTGTTCAAGAAAAGAAACCAGTCGCATACTTCAGTGAAAAGTTGAATGGTTCGAAGCTGAAGTACAGTACGTATGACAAAGAATTCTATGCTATCATCAGGGCTGTCAATCACTGGTCACACTATCTGAAGCCCAAGCAGTTTGTTTTATATTCTAATCATGAAGCTCTGAAGTACATCAATGGTCAGCATAAGTTAAATTCAAGGCATGCAAAATGGGTGGAATTTTTGCAGTCTTATTCATTTGTGTCTAAACATAAAGCTGGGGTAGAGAATGTTGTTGCTGATGCACTCTCAAGAAGATATTCATTACTTTCCATTTTGGAAGCAAGGGTTCTTGGGTTCTCTTTTATCAAAGATTTGTATGCTGCTGATACAGATTTGGCTGGTCACTTCACTGATGGTCCCTCCAAAGGATCATATTTAGTGCAAGATGGGTTTTTATTTAAAAGTGGAAGGTTGTGTATCCCTAAGGGCTCAATTCGAGACTTGCTGATAAGAGAAGCTCATGGCGGAGGACTTGCTGGTCATTTTAGTATTACTAAGACTGCTGACATCCTCAGCGAACATTTCTATTGGCCATGTCTGCTGAAAGACGTCCAGAATATCATCAGCAGATGCTCAACTTGTCATCAGGCCAAGGCAATTTTTCACAAAGGTTTGTACACTCCTCTTCCAGTTCCAAGTCAACCATGGGAAGAACTGAGCATGGATTTTATTGTTTTTATTGTTGCTTTACCCAAAACCCAGAGAGGAAAAGATTCTATCATGGTGGTGGTTGACAGATTCTCAAAAATGGCCCATTTCATTCCTTGTAACACCACTAATGATGCCTCAGCAGTAGCAAATTTATTCTTCAAAGAAATTGTCCGTCTTCATGGAATTCCCAAAACCATTGTTTCTGATAGGGATACGAAATTTCTGAGTTATTTCTGGAAAACTTTGTGGAGATTGATGGGAACTAAGCTCCTGTTCAGACTGAAGTTACTAATAGGCCAGACTGAAGTTACTAATAGGACCATTGGGATGTTATTAAGGACGCTGGTGAACAAGACGCTAAAAGATTGGGATCTAAAGCTTGCTCATGCTAAGTTCGCGTTTAATAGAGCCCCCAACCACTCAACCAGCAAGACTCCATTTGAAGTTTGTTATGGTACCAATCCTTTAACTCCCATTGATTTAATTCCTTTTTCAATTGAGCCAAGAGTAAGTGTTGATGCTGAAGAGAAAGCTAAGGAAATCAAAAAATTACACTAGCAAGTAAAGGCTATTGAGAAAGCAAATGAAGAATATAAGGCCAGAGCTAATAAGCATCGTCAGCAGCCTAGTTTTGCACCTGGCGATCTTGTTTGGGTGCATCTCAGAAAAGAAAGATTTCCTTCCAAGAGAAAGAACAAACTAATGCCAAGAGCTGAAGGACCATTCAGAATACTGGAAAAGTTCGGTGACAGCGCTTACAAGGTTGAATTACCAGGAAGCATGTCGGTTTCAAGCACTTTTAATGTTGGAGATTTGATGCCTTACCTTGAAGATGAATATCTCGAGGACTTGAGGACAAGTCCTATTTTAGAGGGGGAGAATGATGCGAATATGATCCCACTCGCTGAACTGACTAATTCCAGTCAGCTAGAAGGGGTCGCTGAAATACCTGGCAGCAATCAACTGGCAGCGAGCATTGGACTGAAGATGCCTCCAGAACAAGCCATGCTCATCTTGCCAGCCATAGCCCATTATGGACAAGCCTTCGCTGACAAACAACCTCCAATTGTTACTTTACTCCAGTGGCAAGTCCCTCCCTGATCAAATGAAAGTCATCAGCGAATAGCATCAGCGAGCAACTCCAGTCAGCATACTTCAGCAGAGTTTTGTTCAGTCAAGAAGTTGCTTTATTCAATAAAAGGCTGCCACGTCACCAGTTCTATAAGGTCTTGGATAAGGATGTGTGCATGAGAATAAAGTGTCCACTGAAGTCCCATGTTTGTAGGCCAAATAAAGAAGAATGATAGCTGTAAAGGAAGGCGCGTGTGACAATGATATTTCTAACGGTATTGTTGGACCACTTGCAGAGGAATGTTTCTAGAAGCCCACGCTGTCCATTTCCTATTGGCCAAATTCAATTAGTGGCTAGCATTTGACAGCTTTTATGTATTATTTTATTATTTTGTCGTTAATTCCTAGGTAGAGCATATGGCTATAAATAGAGGTTTTATCTCTCATTGTAAAGTAAGTTGATGTTGAATGAAAATTAATAGAGCAGCCTCTATTTCTTACAAATCTTCTTTTACCTTTATAGATCTTTGATCTTGGTGGTTAGGAGTGACCCCTTTATCAATATTTGTGGTGATTTATTCTTTATCAAATATTGTGGTGAGGTCTTTTAAATCTTCGGTTTCCTTTATCTATAGTCGTGGTGGCTAGACCTTTATCGATTGTAGTGGTGGGGCGTAGTGTTTCCTTTATCTATAGTCGTGGTGGCTAGACCTTTATCGATTGTAGTGGTGGGGCGTAGTGTTTCCTTTATCCTTGATTCCGGTGGCTTAGCCTTTACGAGTCTTGGTGGTGGATTCTTTTATCTATCATTTTATTTTATTGTTTGTTTCATATAAAATCCAGAAAATACCAAAAATAGTCTTCCGCTGTCGTTTGTCGCGTGATTTACGCATCAAAAAGGCTCAATAATGGTGGTTGTTAATCGATTTTCAAAAATGGCACATTTTGTTCCCTGCAACACCACAAATGATGCTTCAACAGTTCCAAATCTATTTTTCAAAGAAATTGTTCGTTTGCATGGGATTCCAAAAACAATTGTTTCAGATAGAGATGTGAAGTTTCTAAGTTATTTCTGGAAGACCTTATGGAGACTAATGGGTACCAGATTAATGTTCAGTACGTCTCACCATCCTCAGACTGATGGACAGACTGAAGTCACAAACAGAACAATTGGTATGTTATTAAGAATACTGGTGAAGAAGACACTGAAAGATTGGGATCTGAAGCTTGCTCATGCTGAGTTTGCTTTCAACAGAGCTCCTAACTATTCTACCAGTAAATCCCCGTTTGAAATTTGTTATGGTGTCAATCCACTGACTCCCATTGATTTAATTTCATTTTCAATTGAACCAAAAGCAAGTATTAAAGCTGAGGCCAGAGCGAAAGAAATCAAGAAAATTCATGAACAAGTGAAGGCCAGAATAGAGAAAGCAAATGCCAGTTACAAGGCAAGAGCAAACAAGCATCGAAAGCAGTCCAGTTTTGCTCCAGGTGATCTAGTTTGGGTATACCTCAGAAAAGAAAGATTTCCAGCAAAAAGGAAGAACAAGTTGATGCGAAGAGCTGAGGGACCATTCAAAATTTTGGAAAGGTATGGTGATAATGCTTATAAAGTTGAGCTACCTGAAGATATGTCAGTTTCAAGTACTTTTAATGTTAGGGATCTGATGCCTTATCTGGAGGATGAGTACCTCGAGGACTTGAGGACAAGTCCTTCTTTAGAGGAGGAGAATGATGCAGAAATGTCCAGGCTCACTGAACTAACTGACACCAGTGAACTGGAGAAGTCAACTGAACTGAAGGATAGAACTGAACGAATAATGCCATTTGAGCAGGCCATGCTAATTCTGCCAGCAATAGCCCATTTCAGACAAGTGTTCACTGAACCAGTCCAGTCGCCAGTAGTAACACTTCTGCAGTGGAAAGAGTCTCCAGTGACAACCAGTAGTGATCCACCAGTGAAGTTCTCCACTGAAGCGCTCCAGTAACCAGCTCCAGTCTAGTCTCCAGATGGATGCTCCAGATTTACGTTCCAGTTTTCATTATTAAAGTTTGTTCCAGTCACGTGTGTGTGGACCCAATAAAGAAGGAATGACAGCTGTCAAAGAAGATAGTGTGACAACGTTAATCCTAACGGTTTTGTGGGCCCTTGTGCAGAAGGAATCTTTCTAGAAGCTTTGTTTGTCCATTCCCTATTGGTTGATAAATTAGTGGCTGTCCTTTGCACATGACAGCTTTTTGATTATTTTATTGTATTTCGTTAATTCCTAGGTAATAGCATGTGGCTATAAATAGGGGCTCTTTTTCATTGTAAAAAGGATGTTATGTTGAATTGAATGAAATTAATAGAGCAACCTCTATTTCTTAAAATCTTCTTTTACCTTTAGAGATCTTTGATCTTGGTGGTTAGGAGTGACCCCTTTATCAATATTTGTGGTAGTTCGTCCTTTATCAAATATTGTGGTGAGGTCTAAATCTTCGGTTTCCTTTATTTGTAATCGTGGTGGCTAGACCTTTATCGATTATAGTGGTGGGGCGGAGTGTTTCCTTTATCCTTGATTCCGGTGGCTTGGCCTTTACGAATCTTTGTGGTGGATTCTTTTATCTATCATTTTTATTTTATAAGTCTTGTATTATTGTTTGTTTCATGTTAAAATCCAGAAATACCAAAAATAGTCTTCCGCTGTCGTTTGTCGCGTGATTTACTCATCAAAAGATGTGGCTTACATGGAACGTTCTTCATGAAAATGGGATGATATTGTTGCTGACTTCTTATGTTCTCTCAAGAATAATTCAGTCGTATGTTTAGCAACCATTCAAAACCGCATGAAAAGATTAGAGACATTATTACGGAGACTGTTCGTTATAGACTGGTCAAGATGCGGTTCAAGAATAATGCAAGGACTTCTAACCTGCTGGCTGCTTGGAATCTACCAAAGGCTTTGCTCATGAATGATGCGTGTAACTAGAGTTTCTTGTTATTGTTTGTAGTGTTATGGGTACCTTGTAAATGTGTCCCTCTCATTGGTACTCGGATAGGTTGATGTGCATGTTTGAGGTAACTTCGGTTTCCTTGTAAATATGTCCCTCTCACTTGTCTTTGTATTAGTTGATGTGCATGTTTGAGGTTGCCTATCCCACTCAAATGGTTTCGTTGTAGTTGCCTTAGTTTAGTTGTTGCTTGGTTTGCTTCTTGTATGGCTAGGATAGCTTGTTCACCCTATATGGCATGTCATATAGGGAACTAATGTGGCATTCTGCCACATTACTTGCGATGTACTGTTAATTGTTGTTGGTATAAAATTTTAAACAGGGTAATCCCTTTTACCCAAAAAATAAACTCCCTCATGCCAATATTAATAGAAGAAGCTCCAAAAATAACTATCTTCAAGATTTAAAGACGTATTAAAATCACCCAGGACAACCCATGGTCTATCTTTTACAAACGTCTTATGGAAGCAGATGTTCTGCAATAAATCTCTTCTTGTCTTGTAGTGATTATCAGCATATACAAATGAGCAGAACATACCTTTTTTTATCAATCTTAAAGATTACCTGAACATGCATAACTTGGTCCGTCTGAGATAACACCATCACATCCACAACATCAGAATTCCATCCAAGTATAATACGTGTTCCTTTACTACATAATCCACCATTAGATGTCCAATCCCATGATCTACATATCTTTTCACAGACATTAAATAACTTGGACACACATATGCGACTCCAAAATGGCACACACATTAAGCTGATTCTCCTTAACTACCTCACTTTGTTTCAGGGGGTGGTTCAACCCCCTTATATTCCATGAGGCTAGACTACCCATTAGAAACTTTAGAAGCAGGAGTGCTTGCCCCTGTTGTAGTTTCCGAGGGTTTGGTACTTGATGTCATAAAGGCTGCAGTCTCGTTATCAATAACTTCGATCACCTCCTTACCATCTGAGTCGACTGTGATATTAAATGATGAATTAAAACTAGAATCTTTGCTACCCATGTTACCAGCACTATTCTCTCTTGTCTCGTCCTCCATGTTCAACACACCAAATGAGTTACTGGTATTAACAGTAGCTTGACGTACTAGCACCCATTCGTGAAGAGGGAGCATCCTTAGAAGGCTTCTGAACAGGCCTATATTCAACCCTTGTTTTTTGCTTATTCATATGAAATCCAGGTTTAATCGGGCCCTTCTTCCTTCCTTTTACCTCCGTAAACCCATCATCATCAACTTTGGCTTTATTCTTTGGAAGTCGAACCTGTTTAGGAGACCCATCTGATTGATGTCCAAAAATATAACAATGAACACAACGAGATGGCTTCCATTCATATTCGATTCAAATGGTCTCCTTAGTATAACCATCACCCTCCATAAACGGAACCCCAATAGTTAACTCGTCCTTAAAATCATTCATATCCGAAATTTCAATAAGTGCTCGAGCATAACTACTCCTACTCCACGATTCAGTACACATTGAGCTAGTATACGAATCAAGTAGCTTTGGCGTACCTAATTTAGTAGCCAACACACTTAACCCATCATCAGTGTAAGCAGCTAGAGGGACATTATGGAGTTTGACCCAAACCACCACTTCCTTTATCTCTTATTTCTTCAAACTTGCATTCGGTGACCAAACATCAAGAAAAATAGGCATAGCTCGAATCATCCAAGGTCCCCCTTCCAAAACTTCCATCATACCCTTCCTTTCTGAAAATTTAAAGAAGAAAAACCCATTTGCATTCATCATCACTTTTTGTAAACCAAACTTTGTGATGCGTAAATCACGCGACAGACAACAGCGGAAGACTAATTTTGGTATTTTCTGGATTTTATATGGAATAAACAATCAAACAAGACAATAAAATAAAAAAGATAGATAAAGAATCCACCACCAAGACTCGTAAAGGCTAAGCCACCGGAATCAAGGATAAAGGAACACTCCGCCCCACCACTACAACCGATAAAGGTCTAGCCACCACGATTATAGATAAAGGAAACCGAAGATTTAAAAGACCTCACCACAATATTTGATAAAGGACGAACCACCACAAATATTGATAAAGGGGTCACTCCTAACCACCAAGATCAAAGATCTATAAAGGTAAAGAAGATTTGTAAGAGATAGAGACTGCTCTATTAATTTTCATTCACCATCAACTACCTTACAATGAGAAATAAAACCTATATTTATAGCCACATGCTCTACCTAGGAATTAACGACATAATAATAAAATAATACAAAGAGATGTCACGTGCTAAGCCACTAATCAAGTTGGACCAATAGAAAATGGACAGCGTGGGCTTCTAGAATTATTCCTCTGCAAGTGGTCCCACAATACCGTTAGACACACGCTCCTTCCCTGACAGCTGTCATTCCTTCTTTATTGGACCCACAGACAAAGGACTTCAGTGGGGACTTTATTATCTGGACAATGGAACATACATCTGGACTGCATCTGGAGACAACATCTGGACCTTCACTGGAGACAACATCTGGAGCGCTTCACTGGTGGCCTTCAGTAGTGGTCACTGGAATATCTATCTGGAGCAGTCATCTGGAGCGCTTCACTGGTGGCCTTCAGTAGTGGTCACTGGAATATCTATCTGGAGCAGTCATCTGGAGCGCTTCAGTTGAGAGCGTCACTGGTGGCTTACCAGTATTTGTTACTGGAGAGACTTGCCACTGGAGGAGTGTTACTACTGGAGATTGGACTGGTTCAGAAAAGACTTGTCTGAAATGGGCCATTGCTGGCAGAATCAACATGGCTTGTTCAGATGGCATGATCAGCTCAGTTGACTTCTTCAGTTCACTGGGTTCCTCCAGTTCAGTGAATCTGGACATTTTCGCATCATTCTCCCCCTCTGAAAAGAGACTTGTCCTCAAGTCTTCGAGGTACTCATCCTCCAGATAAGGCATCAGATCTCCCACATTAAACGTGCTAGAAACTGCCATATCTCCAGATAATTCAACCTTGTAAGCATTATCGCCATATCTCTCCAGAATCTTGAACGGACCTTCAGCTCTGGGCATCAGTTTACTTTTTCTCTTCGTTGGAAACCTTTCTTTTCTAAGATGCACCCACACAAGATCACCTGGTGAAAAACTGGGCTACTTTCTATTCTTGTTTGCTCTGGCCTTGTAACTGGCATTTGCCTTCTCTATTCTGGCCTTCACTTCTCCATGAATTTTCTTTATTTCTTTTTGATGCGAATATGATCCCACTCGCTGAACTGACTAATTCCAGTCAGCTAGAAGGGGTCGTTGAAGGGGTCGCTGAAATACCTGGCAGCGAGCATTGGACTGAAGATGCCTCCAGAACAAGCCATGCTCATCTTGCCAGCCATAGCCCATTATGGACAAGCCTTCGCTGACAAACAACCTCCAATTGTTACTTTACTCCAGTGGCAAGTCCCTGCCTGATCAAATGAAAGTCATCAGCGAATAGCATCAGCGAGCAACTCCAGTCAGCATACTTCAGCAGAGTTTTGTTCAGTCAAGAAGTTGCTTTATTCAATAAAAGGCTGCCACGTCACCAGTTCTATAAGGTCTTGGATAAGGATGTGTGCATGAGAATAAAGTGTCCACTGAAGTCCCATGTTTGTGGGCCAAATAAAGAAGAATGACAGCTGTAAAGGAAGGCGCGTGTGACAATGACATTTCTAACGGTATTGTGGGACCACTTGCGGGGGAATGTTTCTAGAAGCCCACGCTGTCCATTTCCTATTGGCCAAATTCAATTAGTGACTAGCATTTGACAGCTTTTATGTATTATTTTATTATTTTGTCGTTAATTCCTAGGTAGAGCATATGGCTATAAATAGAGGTTTTATCTCTCATTGTAAAGTAGTTGATGTTGAATGAAAATTAATAGAGCAGCCTCTATTTCTTACCAATCTTCTTTTACCTTTATAGATCTTTGATCTTGGTGGTTAGGAGTGACCCCTTTATCAATATTTGTGGTGATTTATTCTTTATCAAATATTGTGGTGAGGTCTTTTAAATCTTCGGTTTCCTTTATCTATAGTCGTGGTGGCTAGACCTTTATCGATTGTAGTGGTGGGGTGGAGTGTTTCCTTTATCCTTGATTCCGGTGGCTTAGACTTTACGAGTCTTGGTGGTGGATTCTTTTATCTATCATTTTATTTTATTGTTTGTTTCATATAAAATCCAGAAAATACCAAAAATAGTCTTCCGCTGTCGTTTGTCGCGTGATTTACGCATCAATTTGGTATCAAAGCCAAGTTTGAAAAGGGTTTCTTAATCTTTTTCATCCGTGGGTTTTTGTTATTTTGTTTGTTGAATATAAATGGCTTTTAGAAGAAACATGACATTAGAAGAAGCTCATAATGTTAGGAGAGATAAGCAGATTGAAGATCTACAAGAGGCACTTGGTAGAGTTGTTCATATGTTAGAAGATGGTGGTTTAAGATTTAATCGAGAAAATATTATTACTAGTGAAAGAGATTCTGAATCTCAAGATCCTAGTGAGAGATTCTGAATCTCAAGATCCTAGTGAGAGATCTGATAGTACGCCCAGAAACTCTAGTGATTCTGATGTTCCACAGCCCAGAGAGGCGCGAAGGAGACATAAGGTCGATGATACTAAGGATATTAAGATAGATCCACCAGATTTTGTTGGTTCATCAAACCCAGAAGAATATTTTGAATGGGTTCAGGTGATGGATAGAATTATGGAAATAAAAGGTTATGATGATAAAAAGAGTTTTAAGGTTGCCATTATTAAGCTTAAAAAGTATGCTTCATCTTGGTATGATAATATGAAATCTGAAAGGGAATATAAGGGTAAGAGTAAAATCAAGACCTGGTCTAAACTGAAGGAAGTTATGCAGAAGAGATTTGTTCCTCAGACGTACAAGCAAGATCAGTATCTACTAATGAATAATCTGAAGCAAGGTGCTAAAGAAGTGGTAGAGTATATCAGGGAGTTTGAGCAGCTGAAGACAAGAACTGGTGTCAAAAGAAACTGAAGAGCATACTATCGCCAGATTCCTTGGGGGGTTGAATGCTATCATTGCTGAGAAGATGGAATTACAGCCCATCTGGACTTATGAAGGTGCATGCAAACTGGCCCTCAAGATTGAAAAGCAGCTGAAGAAAAAGGTTCAGTACAAACCTTTCACTAAGATTACTTCTAGCTCCAGTCAACCAGCTACCAGGCCCGGTGAAACTGTTCAGAAACCCTTCAGAGGAAAGGAGAAAGAAACTGGAGGATCAAAAGAGCTAGTAGGAAAGAAATGTTTTAAGTGCCATGGATTTGGTCATTTCCAGGCCCAGTGTCCCAATCAGCGAGCACTGACTATCAGGGAGATAGAAAATTTACCAGAAGCTGAAACTGAGGAAGAAGAACCAGTGTACGATGATGATGATGGCGCTGAAGAAACATATGTAGGTGCTGATATTGGGGAGATGCTGGTGGTCAGAAGAATGATGCACGCTGATGAAGTAACTGCTGACAAAGCTCAGCGAGAGAATATCTTCCACTCAAGATGTACCGTCAAAGGAAAGGTATGCAGTCTTATCAGTGATGGAGGCAGCTGTGCTAATGCTGCTTCAACTTATATGGTTGATAAACTGGGGTTACCTACACTGAAGCATCCCCGTCCTTACAAGCTTCAATGGCTCAGTGAGAGAACAGAGGTAAAGGTTACTCAACAAGTTACTATTCCATTTTCTATTGGTCTTATTTATCAGGATGAGATTGTTTGTGATGTTGTCCCTATGGATGCGTGCCATTTGTTGTTGGGAAGGCCATGGTTGTTTGATAAGCATGTATTCCACAATGGTCGTTTAAACTCTTATTCATTATTTGTAAATGGGAAAAAGATCACCCTAACTTCTTTGAAACCCGATGAGCACTCAAAAACCAAGGTGATGGATCAGCGAGACAAGGCTTTGTTCATGACCCAAACCGAAGTTGAGAAAGAACTCGCTGATGGCACCTCAGTAATGATGTTGCTGATGGTTGAACTTGCTGATAAGAAGGGGCTCGTTGACATTTCCAGTTTAGTCAAACCCTTGCTGAAAGAATATACTGACGTATTTCCTGAAGAAATGCCTTCTGGTTTGCCTTCTATCAGGGGTATTGAACACCAGATTGATCTAATTCCAGGATCAATCCTTCCTAACAAAGCTGCTTATAGGTGTTCACCCACTGAAGCTAAAGAATTGCAAAGGCAAGTCGATGAACTGATTGCTAAGGGTTATGTGAGAGCAAGTATGAGTCCATGTTCTGTACCAGCTCTCTTAGTTCCAAAGAAAGATGGCTCAATGCGTATGTGTGTTGATAGTAGAGCCATCAATAATATCACTATCAAGTAATATCAATAATATCACTATCAAGAATATGATCCCACTCGCTGAACTGACTAATTCCAGTCAGCTAGAAGGGGTCGCTGAAGGGGTCATTGAAATACCTGGCAGCAATCAACTGGCAGCGAGCATTGGACTGAAGATGCCTCCAGAACAAGCCATGCTCATCTTGCCAGCCATAGCCCATTATGGACAAGCCTTCGCTGACAAACAACCTCCAATTGTTACTTTACTCCAGTGGCAAGTCCCTCCCTGATCAAATGAAAGTCATCAGCGAATAGCATCAGCGAGCAACTCCAGTCAGCATACTTCAGCAGAGTTTTGTTCAGTCAAGAATTTGCTTTATTCAATAAAAGGCTGCCACGTCACCAGTTCTATAAGGTCTTGGATAAGGATGTGTGCATGAGAATAAAGTGTCCACTGAAGTCCCATGTTTGTGGGCCAAATAAAGAAGAATGACAGCTGTAAAGGAAGGCGCGTGTGACAATGACATTTCTAACGGTATTATGGGACCACTTGCAGGGGAATGTTTCTAGAAGCCCACGCTGTCCATTTCCTATTGGCCAAATTCAATTAGTGACTAGCATTTGACAGCTTTTATGTATTATTTTATTATTTTGTCGTTAATTCCTAGGTAGAGCATATGGCTATAAATAGTGGTTTTATCTCTCATTGTAAAGTAGTTGATGTTGAATGAAAATTAATAGAGCAGCCTCTATTTCTTACAAATCTTCTTTTACCTTTATAGATCTTTGATCTTGGTGGTTAGGAGTGACCCCTTTATCAATATTTGTGGTGATTTATTCTTTATCAAATATTGTGGTGAGGTCTTTTAAATCTTCGGTTTCCTTTATCTATAGTCGTGGTGGCTAGACCTTTATCGATTGTAGTGGTGGGGCGGAGTGTTTCCTTTATCCTTGATTCCGGTGGCTTAGCCTTTACGAGTCTTGGTGGTGGATTCTTTTATCTATCATTTTATTTTATTGTTTGTTTCATATAAAATCCAGAAAATACCAAAAATAGTCTTCCGCTGTCGTTTGTCGCGTGATTTACGCATCACTTTTGCTCTGGTTTCAGCTTCAATGCTTGCTTTTGGTTCAATCGAAAATGGAATTAAATCAATGGGAGTCAGTGGATTGACACCATAACAAACTTCAAATGGGGATTTACTGGTAGAATAGTTAGGAGCTCTGTTGAAAGCAAACTCAGCATGAGCAAGCTTCAGATCCCAATCCTTCAGTGTCTTCTTCACCAGTGTTCTTAACAGCATACCAATCGTTCTGTTAGTGACTTCAGTCTGTCCATCAGTCTGAGGATGGTGAGACGTACTGAACAACAATCTGGTACCCATCAGTCTCCATAATGTCTTCCAGAAATAACTTAAGAATTTTACATCTCTATCTGAAACAATCGATTTGGGAATCCCATGCAATCTGACAATTTCTTTGAAGAACAGATTCGCCACTGCTGAAGCATCATTTGTTGTATTACAAGCAACAAAATGTGCCATTTTTGAAAATCGATCAACCACCACCATAATTGAATCTTTTCCCCTCTGGGTTTTTGGCAGTGCAACAATAAAATCCATGCTGAGATCCTCCCATGGTTGGCTTGGGACTGGAAGAGGAGTATACAAACCCTTGTGAAAAGTCGTCTTGGCCTGGTGACAAGTTGGGCAGCGACTGATAATATTCTGGACGTCCTTCAGTAGATTTGGCCAGTAGAAATGCTCAGTCAAGATCTCTCCAGTTTTATTGATTCCAAAATGACCAGCTAGACCTCCTCCATGTGCTTCTCTTATCAGTAAATCTCTAATCGAACCTCTGGGAATGCACAACTTTCCATTCTTAAATAGGAAGTCATCTTGTACAGTAAATGGTCCTTTCTGATTAGCTTCAGTGAACTTTTCAGAAAAATCTGGGTCTGCAGCATATAACTCCTTTATAAAGGAAAACCCAAGCTGATGCGGAAATGTCCAGATTCACTGAACTAGAGGAACCCAGTGAACTGAAGAAGTCAACTGAGCTGAAGGAAACTGAGCTGATCATGCCATCTGAACAAGCCATGTTGATTCTGCCAGCAGTGGCCCATTTCAGACTAGTCTTTTCTGAACCAGTCCAGTCACCATTAGTAACACTCCTCCAGTGGCAAGTCTCTCCAGTAGCAAATACTGGTAAGCCACCAGTGACGCTCTCAACTGAAGCGCTCCAGATGTTGTCTCCAGTGAAGGTCCAGATGTTGTCTCCAGTGAAGGTCCAGATGTTGTCTCCAGATGCAGTCCAGATGTTGTCTCCAGTGAAGTCCAGATGTTGTCTCCAGTGAAGTCCAGATGTTGTCTCCAGTGAGTCCAGATGTTGTCTCCAGTGAAGTCCAGATGTTGTCTCCACTGAGTCCAGATTGTACCAGTGAAGCGCTCCAGATGTTGTCTCCAGTGAAGGTCCAGATGTTGTCTCCAGTGAAGGTCCAGATGTTGTCTCCAGATGCAGTCCAGATGTATGTTCCATTGTCTAGATAATAAAGTCCCCACTGAAGTCCTTTGTCTGTGGGTCCAATAAAGAAGGAATGACAGCTGTCAAGGAAGGAGCGTGTGTCTAACGGTATTATGGGGCCACTTGCAGAGGAATAATTATAGAAGCCCACGCTGTCCATTTTCTATTGGTCCAACTTGATTAGTGGCTTAGCACGTGACAGCTCTTTGTATTATTTTATTATTATGTCGTTAATTCCTAGGTAGAGCATGTGGCTATAAATATAGGTTTTATTTCTCATTGTAAAGTAGTTGATGTTGAATGAAAATTAATAAAGCAGCCTCTATTTCTTACAAATCTTCTTTTACCTTTATAGATCTTTGATATTGGTGGTTAGGAGTGACCCCTTTATCAATATTTGTGGTGACTTGTTCTTTATCAAATATTGTGGTGAGGTCTTTTAAATCTTCGGTTTCCTTTATCTATAATCGTGGTGGCTAGACCTTTATCGATTGTAGTGGTGGGGCGGAGTGTTTCCTTTATCCTTGATTCCGGTGGCTTGGCCTTTACGATTCTTGGTGGTGGATTCTTTATCTATCATTTTAATTTTTATTGTCTTGTTTGTTGTTTGTTTCGTATAAAATCCAGAAAATACCAAAAATAGTCTTCCGCTGTCGTTTGTCGCGTGATTTACGCATCACAAGCACTCTTGCTTCTAGAATAGATAATAATGAGTATCTTCGTGACAGTGCATCAGCAACAACATTACAAACTCCAGCTTTATGCTTTGAAACAAAGGAATAAGACTGTAAGAATTCTACCCATTTGGCATGTCTGGCATTAAGCTTGTGTTGACCGTTTATAAACTTCAGTGCTTCATGATCAGAGAATAAGACAAACTGCTTTGGCTTCAGATAATGTGACCAGTGAGTGATAGCACGAATAATTGCATAAAATTCTTTATCATAAGTACTATACTTCAGTTTAGAGCCATTGAGCTTTTCACTGAAATATGCAACTAGACGCCCTGCTTGTACCAGAACTGCACCAATACCTACTCCACTTGCATCACATTCTAGCTCAAATAGCATATCAAAATCTGGTAAGGATAAGACTGGAGCTGAACTGAGCTTATCCTTCAGTGCTTCAAACGCCAGTTGGGCTGAACTCGGCCAGTTGAACACACCTTTCTTCAGACAGTCAGTAATTGGAGCTACAACTGTAGAGAAATTCTTGATAAATCTTCTATAAAATGACGCTAGTCCATGAAAACTTCTTACTTCAGTGATTGTGGTTGGAACTGGCCATGATCTGATGGCATCAACCTTAGAGGGATCCATAGAAATTCCTTCTTTTGAAACAACATATCCCAAAAATATCACACTCTCCACCAAAAAATCACATTTCTCCAGTTTGCCATACAACTGGTGTCTTCCCAACAGTTCAAATACCTTCTTCAGAAGGCTAACATGTTCAGCTTCAGATTTTGAATACACCAGAATATCTTCAAAGTAAACAACAACAAACTGACCAATGAGTGGTCTGAGAACTTCATTCATCAGTCTCATGAAAGTACAGGGAGCATTAGATAAGCCAAAAGGCATAACTAACCATTCATACAAACCTCCCTTGATTTTGAAAGTAGTTTTCCACTCATCTCCATCTTTCATCCTTATCTGGTGGTAGCCACTTCTGAGATCAATCTTGGAAAATACTCTGGAGCCATGCAACTCATCAAGCATATCATCCAACCTGGGAATGGGATATCTATACTTAATTGTGATATTATTGATGGCCCTGCTATCAACACACATTCTCATTGTACCATCTTTCTTTGGAACCAGGAGAGTTGGTACTGAACAAGGACTCATACTTGCTCTCACATAACCCTTCTCAACCAACTCATCGACTTGCCTCTGCAACTCTTTAGCTTCATTAGGCGAACATCTGTAAGCAGCTTTGTTTGGAAGAACTGAACCTGGAACCAGGTCAATCTGATGTTCAATTCCTCTTACTGGTGGTAAACCTTCAGGTAGGTCTTCTAGGAAAACGTCAGTGAATTCCTTCAGTAAAGTCTTCAAGAGACTGGGGACACCAGTTAACTCCTTTTCTACAGATTTTTCTACGACCAGTAACATCATAACTGGAGAGCCTTCAGATAACTCTTCTTCGACTTCAGCTTGAGACAAAAACAAAGGCTTACTGGGCTGGTCTTTCTTGACTTTCATCAGTTCATTAGGCTTCAAAGAAGTCAGTGTGACCTTCTTTCCACTTACACTCAAAGAATACGAGTTCATTCGACCATCATGAAGAACATAATTATCAAATAACCATGGTCGACCCAATAAAATATGACAAGCATCCATAGGTACAACATCACAAATAATTTTGTCTTGATAAACCGACCCAATTGAAAACGGAATAGTAACTTGACGATTAAGTTTTACCTCTGATCCTTCACTGAGCCATTGCAACTTGTAAGGTCGAGGGTGCTTAACTGTAGGTAGCGCCAGTTTCTCTACCATGTAAGTTGAAGCAGCATTAGCACAACTCCCACCATCAATGATCAGATCACAAACTTTTCCTTTGACTGTGCATCTGGAGTGAAAAATGTTCTCCCTCTCGGCAGTATCAGTGGTAACTTCATCAGCATGCATCACTCTTCTGACAACCAACATTTCTCCAACATCTGCACCAACATAAGACTCTTCATCTTCTTCTTCATCTTCATCATACACTGGCTCACCTTCTTCAGTGTCGACATCTGGTAAACATTCAATTTCTCTGGCAGTCAAGGCTCTTTGATTAGGACACTGGGCCTGGAAGTGACCAAAGCCATGGCACTTGAAACATTTCCTTCCAACTGGTTCTTTCGTTCATCCAGTTTCTTTCTCTTTCCCTCTGAAGGATTTCTGGACAGTTTCAGTAAATCTGGGAACTGGTTGACTGGTAACTGGTTGACTTGCACTGGTAGGAACCTTACTGAATGACTTGTACGTAACCTTCTTCTTCAGTTGTCTTTCAATCTGGATAGCCATCTTGCATGCACCTTCATATGTCCAGATAGGCTGTAATTCAATCTTCTCATTAATGGCAGCGTTCAGACGACCAAGAAATCTGGCAATAGTGTGCTCTTCAGTCTCATTCACACCAGTTCTTGTATTCAGATGCTCAAACTCTCTAATGTACTCCACAACTTCCTTGGCTCCTTGCTTCAGATTGTTCATCAGTAGATACTGATCTTGCTTGTACGACTGGGGAACAAACCTCTTCTGCATAACCTCCTTCAGTTTGGACCAGGTCTTGATTTTACTTTTGCCCTTGCCCTTGTACCCTTTATTTCCATTATTCTGTCCATCACCTGGACCCATTCAAAATACTCTTCTGGGTTAGATGACCCATTAAAATCTGGGTGATCTATCTTAATATCCCTAGTATCATTATCCTTATGCCTCCTACGCCTTTCTCTGGGATGTGATTCATCAGAATCACTAGAGTGTCTAGGATTACTATCAGATCTTTCACTAGGGCCTTGAGATTCAGAATCTCTTTCACTGGCAACAACATTTTCTCGATTAAATCGTAAACCACCATCTTCTAACATATCAACAACTCTACCAAGTGCTTCTTGTAGATCTTCAATTTGCCTATCTCTCCTAGCATTATTAGCTCTAACGTCATATTTCTTCTAAAAGCCATTTATATTCAATAAACAATAGATCTATACTAGCAACAACTAGATCTAAACAACAAACAAACAGATCTAACTAAATCGAAATGAGATCTAGACAAACAATACCCTAACGGACAAAAAGATTAAGAAACCTTTTTAAACCTGTCTCTGATACCAAATTTGATGCGTAAATCACGCGACAAACGACAGCGGAAGACTATTTTTGGTATTTTCTGGATTTTATACGAAACAAACAACAAACAAGACAATAAAAATTAAAATGATAGATAAAGAATCCACCACCAAGACTCGTAAAGGCCAAGCCACCAGAATCAAGGATAAAGGAAACACTCCGCCCCACCACTACAATCGATAAAGGTCTAGCCACCACGATTATAGATAAAGGAAACCGAAGATTTAAAAGACCTCACCACAATATTTGATAAAGAACAAGTCACCACAAATATTGATAAAGGGGTCACTCCTAACCACCAAGATCAAAGATCTATAAAGGTAAAAGAAGATTTCTAAGAAATAGAGGCTGCTCTATTAATTTTCATTCAACATCAACTACTTTACAATGAGAAATAAAACCTATATTTATAGCCACATGTTTTACCTAGGAATTAACGACATAATAATAAAATAATACAAAGAGCTATCACGTGCTAAGCCACTAATCAAGTTGGACCAATAGAAAATGGACAGCGTGGGCTTCTAGAATTATGCCTCTGCAAATGGTCCCACTATACCGTTAGACACACGCTTCTTCCTTGACAGCTGTCATTCCTTCTTTATTGGACCCACAGACAAAGGACTTCAGTGGGGACTTTATTATCTGGAAAACGGAACATACATCTGGACTGCATCTGGAGACAACATCTGGACCTTCACTGGAGACAACATCTGGAGCGCTTCACTGGTGGCCTTCAGTAGTGGTCACTGGAATATCTATCTGGAGCAGTCATCTGGAGCGCTTCAGTTGAGAGCATCACTGGTGGCTTACCAGTATTTGTTACTGGAGAGACTTGCCACTGGAGGAGTGTTACTACTAGTGATTGGACTGGTTCAGAAAAGACTTGTCTGAAATGGGCCACTGCTGGCATAATCAACATGGCTTGTTCAGATGGCATGATCAGCTCAGTTGACTTCTTCAGTTCGCTGGGTTCCTCCAGTTCAGTGAATCTGGTCATTTCCGCATCACTTTGTCTAGTTACTCTTCGCATAATATTCCACAACAGGATAAGCTTGTCTTTCCCCTAAGAAGTAACCAAACAATGTGTTTGAAAATCTATCTTGAACAACACGAACAAATTCTCTAGGTAATACCACATCTATACCATCTTGTGACTCCTTATTCTCAGGTTTCCTGAAATTTACAACCTGTTTAATCGATCCTGTTTTTAATTTTGCTGCATATGATTATGTTTCTTTATCTTTCCCAGCATCAGTAGTGATGCGTAAATCACGCGACAAACGACAGCGGAAGACTATTTTTGGTATTTTCTGGATTTTATATGAAACAACAACAATAAACAAGACAATAAAAATTAAAATGATAGATAAAAGAATCCACCACCAAGATTCGTAAAGGCCAAGCCACCAGAATCAAGGATAAAGGAAACACTCCGCCCCACCACTACAATCGATAAAGGTCTAGCCACGACGATTATAGATAAAGGAAACCGAAGATTTAAAAGACCTCACCACAATATTTGATAAAGAACAAGTCACCACAAATATTGATAAAGAGGTCACTCCTAACCACCAAGATCAAAGATCTATAAAGGTAAAAGAAGATTTTTGTAAGAAATAGAGTCTGCTCTATTAATTTCATTCAACATCAAAAACTGTCTTTACAAAGAGAAATGAAGTCCCTATTTATAGCCACAAGCTATTTCCTAGAAATTAACGAAACAATAAAATAATACATAAAAGCTGTCATGTAAGGACAACCACTAATTAATTGACCAATAGAAAATAGACAGAGTGGGTTTCTAGAAACATTCCCCTGCAAGTGGTCCCACAATACCGTTAGAAATGTCATCGTCACACGCGCCTTCCTTAACAGCTGTCATTCTTCTTTATTGGGCCCACAAACGACTTCAGTGGGGACTTTATTAAATGGAAACTGGAGACAAACTTCTGGACCTCCACTGGAGACAAAATCTGGAGCATTCATCTGGAGCTGATCACTGGAGCTTGTCACTGGAGTACTTCACTGGTGGATGACCAGTGTTGGTCACTGGAGCTGGTCACTGGTGGATGACCAGTGTTGGTCACTGGAGGATCTTGCCACTGGAGAAGTGTTACTACTGGTGACTGGACTGGTTCATTAAAAACTTGTCTGAAATGGGCCATTACTGGCAAAATCAACATGGCTTGTTCAGATGGCATTATCAGTTCAGTTTCCTTCAGTTCACTGGGTTTCTCCAGTTCAGTGAACCTGGACGTTTCTGCATCAAGTAGCCTTTGTATCCTCCTTCGTCCCACTAGATGGCATTGTGTTATCTGAAGTCCCACATGAAGAAACCTCTATAGGAATGGAGCTATCCGTTACATCCTTTGCAGAATCAGTGCCATCTAGATTACCATCTCCTTCATTCACACTTGAAGAAATCCATGCAAGTTACCATTAATACTTAAAGAATAGGAAGTAGTAGAAACACACTCCATAATCCAGTGAACCATCGATCATGAAACCCGAAACACTGAAGAATACATCTCAAAAAGCCCAAATCCACCGTATCATACGCCTTCTAAATATCAACTTTAAAAGCAGCTCGAGGTGGGCCTCTATCCAAATGATAATTATGCATGAGCTCTTGAGTAAGAAGAATATTATCAGTAATCCTTCTGCCCGGGACAAACGCAGATTGATTAATACTAACCAAATCCTCCAAGCATCCTTTGATCCTGTTTGACAAAATCTTCGTAATACATTTAAAGATAATATTACAAAGAGAAATGGGTCGGTAGTCATTTATGCGAGATGGTGAAGAAACCTTAGGAATAAGAGAGTTGATGATTGATGCGAATATGATCCCACTCGCTGAACTGACTAATTCCAGTCAGCTAGAAGTGGTCGCTGAAGAGAGTCAGCTAGAAGGGGTCGCTGAAGAGAGTCAGCTAGGAGGGGTCGCTGGCAACAATCTACTGGCAGCGAGCATTGGACTGAAGATGCCTCCAGAACAAGCCATGCTCATCTTACCAGCGATAGCCCATTATGGACAAGCCTTCGCTGACAAACAACCTCCAATTGTTACTTTACTCCAGTGGCAAGTCCCTCCTTGATCAATGAAAGTCATCAGCGAGCAATTCCAGTCAGCATACTTCAGCTGCCACGTCACCAGTTCTAGAAGGTCTTGGATAAGGATGTGTGCGCGTGTGACAGTAACATCTCTAACAGTATTATGGGACCACTTGCAGGGGAATGTTTCTAAAAAGCCACGTTGTCCTTTTCCTATTGGCCAAACCCAATTAGTGGCTAGCATTTGACAGCTTTTTTTTATTGTATTTTCGTTAATTCCTAGGTAGAGCATGTGGCTATAAATAGGGGTTTATTTCCTTGTAAAAGTCAGTTTTTTGGTTATCAAGTTGAATGAAAAGAACACTTTCTTTTCCTTATTAAATCTTCTTATTACCTTCATAAATCGTTGTTTTATTTGGGTGTTTGGAGTGATCCCTTTATCTTTAATTGTGGTGGTTCGTCCTTTATCAATTAAAGTGGTGAGATCTTAAATCTTCGATTCCTTTATCTTTAATCGTGGTGGTTCGTCCTTTATCGATTATAGTGGTGGGTTGGAGTGTTTCTATTATTTGATTCCGGTGGCTCGTTTCCTTTACGAATCAAGTATTAGATTCTTTATCTATCTTCATTCCTTTTGTTGTGTTGTTTCTTTAAAACCCAGAAAAGACTAAAAATATTTATTTCCGCTGTGCTAGTTTCGTTGTCTAGTTCCGTTGTGCTTGGAATCGCGTGATTATCACATCAATTTGGTATCAGAGACAGGTTTACAAAAGGTTTCTTAATCTTTTGGGTCTTGTTGTTTGTTTAGATCTATTGATTGATTGAGTTATTGTTGATTATAAATGGCATATAGACGAGATATGACTTTAGAAGAAGCTCATAATGTTAGGAGAGATAAGCAGATTGAAGATCTACAAGAAACACTTGGTAGGGTTCTTAATCTATTAGAAGATGGTGGTTTAAGGATGAATAGGGAACGTGTTGTAAGAGATGATGCGTCTCAAGGTCCTAGTGAGAGATCTGATAATACACCCAGATCTTCTAGTGATTCTGAGGAGTCTAATCAATCTAGAAGAAGGCATAGGAGACATAAGGTTGACGATACTAGAGATATTAAGATAGATCCCCCAGATTTTGTTGGTTCATCAAACCCAGAGGAATATTTTGAATGGGTTCAGGTGATGGATAGGATTATGGAAATAAAAGGTTATGATGATAGAAAGAGTTTTAAGGTTGCCATTATTAAGCTTAAAAAGTATGCTTCATCTTGGTATGATAATATGAAATCTGAAAGGGAATATAAGGGTAAGAGTAAAATCAAGACCTGGTCGAAACTGAAGGAAGTTATGCAGAAGAGATTTGTTCCTCAAACTTACAAGCAAGATCAGTATCTACTGATGAATAATCTGAAGCAAGGTGCTAAAGAAGTGGTAGAGTATATCAGAGAGTTTGAGCAGCTGAAGACAAGAACTGGTGTCAAAGAAACTGAAGAGCATACTATCGCCAGATTCCTTGGTGGGTTGAATGCTATCATTGCTGAGAAGATGGAATTACAGCCCATCTGGACTTATGAAGGTGCATGCAAGCTGGCCCTCCAGATTGAAAAGCAGCTGAAGAAGAAGGTTCAGTACAAACCTTTAACTAAGGTTACTTCTAGCTCCAGTCAACCAGCTACCAGGCCTAATGAAACTGTTCAGAAACCCTTCAAAGGAAAGGAGAAAGAAACTGGAGGATCAAAAGAACCAGTAGGGAAGAAATGTTTTAAGTGCCATGGATTTGGTCATTTCCAGGCCCAGTGTCCCAATCAGCGAGCACTGACTATCAGGGAGATAGAAAGTTTACCAGAGGCTGACACTGAGGAAGAAGAAACAGTGTACGATGATGATGATGGCGCTGAAGAAACATATGTAGGTGCTGATATTGGGGAGATGCTGGTGGTCAGAAGAATGATGCACGCTGATGAAGTCACTGCTGATAAGGCTCAGCGAGAGAATATCTTCCACTCAAGATGTACTGTCAAAGGAAAAGTATGCAGTCTTATCATTGATGGAGGCAGTTGTGCTAATGCTGCTTCAACTTACATGGTTGAAAAACTGGGGTTACCTACACTAAAACATCCCCGTCCTTACAAACTTCAATGGCTCAACGAGGGAACAGAGGTAAAGGTTACTCGACAAGTTACTATTCCATTTTCCATTGGTCATATTTATCAGGATGAGATTGTTTGTGATGTTGTCCCTATGGATGCGTGTCATTTGTTGTTGGGAAGGCCATGGTTGTTTGATAAGCATGTATTCCATAATGGTCGTTTAAACTCTTATTCATTATTTATAAATGGGAAAAAGATCACCCTAACTTCTTTGAAACCCGACGAGCACTCAAAAACCAAGGTGATGGATCAGCGAGACAAGGCCTTGTTCATGACCCAAACCGAAGTTGAAAAAGAACTCGCTGATGGCACCTCAATAATGATATTGCTGATGGTTGAGCTTGCTGATAAGAAGGGACTCGCTGACATTTCCAGTTTAGTCAAACCCTTGCTGAAAGAATACGCTGACGTATTTCCTGAAGAATTGCCCTCTGGTTTGCCTCCTATTAGGGGTATTGAACACCAGATTGATCTAATTCCAGGATCAATCCTTCCAAACAAAGCTGCTTACAGATGTTCACCTAATGAAGCTAAAGAGTTGCAGAGGCAAGTCGATGAATTGGTTGAGAAGGGTTATGTGAGAGCAAGTATGAGTCCTTGTTCAGTACCAGCTCTCCTGGTTCCAAAGAAAGATGGTACGATGAGAATGTGTGTTGATAGCAGGGCCATCAACAACATAACCATTAAGTATAGATATCCCATTCCCAGATTGGATGATATGCTTGATGAGTTACATGGCTCCAGAGTATTTTCCAAGATTGATCTCAGAAGTGGCTATCACCAGATAAGGATGAAGGATGGAGATGAGTGGAAAACTGCTTTCAAGGTCAAGGGAGGATTGTATGAATGGTTAGTTATGCCTTTTGGCTTATCTAATGCTCCCAGTACTTTCATGAGACTAATGAACGAAGTTCTCAGGCCAATCATCGGTCAGTTTGTTGTTGTATATTTTGATGATATTCTGATATATTCAAAATCTGAAGCTGAACATGTTAATCATCTGAAGAGTGTATTTGAACTGTTGAGAAAACACCAGTTGTATGGGAAGCTGGAGAAATGTGATTTCTTGGTGGAAAGTGTGATATTTTTGATGATATTCTGATATATTCAAAATCTGAAGCTGAACATGTTAATCATCTGAAGAGTGTATTTGAACTGTTGAGAAAACACCAGTTGTATGGGAAGCTGGAGAAATGTGATTTCTTGGTGGAAAGTGTGATATTTCTTGGGTACGTTGTATCTAAGAATGGAATTTCAATGGATCCTTCGAAGGTTGAAGCGATTAAGTCCTGGCCAGCTCCTACAACGATCACTGAGGCAAGAAGTATTCATGGTCTGGCATCATTTTATAGAAGGTTCATCCGAAATTTCTCAACTGTTGTAGCTCCCATTACTGATTGCCTCAAGAAAGGTGTGTTTGAATGGCCTAAGTCAGCTCAGAGTGCCTTTGAATTGCTGAAAGAAAAGCTCAGTTCAGCACCAGTCCTGTCCTTACCAAATTTTGAATTATTATTCGAATTGGAGTGTGACGCTAGTGGAGTTGGTATTGGTGCAGTCCTTGTTCAAGAAAAGAGACCAGTCGCATACTTCAGTGAAAAGTTGAATGGTTCGAAGCTGAAGTACAGTACGTATGACAAAGAATTCTATGCTATCATCAGGGCTATCAATCACTGGTCACACTATCTGAAGCCCAAGCAGTTTGTTTTATATTCTGATCATGAAGCGCTGAAGTACATCAATGGTCAGCATAAGTTAAATTCAAGGCATGCAAAGTGGGTGGAATTTTTGCAGTCTTATTCGTTTGTGTCTAAACATAAAGCTGGGGTAGAGAATGTTGTTGCTGATGCACTATCAAGAAGATATTCAATGCTTTCCATTTTGGAAGCAAGGGTTCTTGGATTCTCTTTTATCAAAGAGTTGTATGCTGCTGATACAGATTTTGCTGGTCACTTCACTGATGGTCCCTCCAAAGAATCATATTTCGTGCAAGAAGGGTTTTTATTTAAAAATGGAAGGTTGTGTATTCCTAAGGGCTCAATTCGAGACTTGCTAATAAGAGAAGCTCATGGCGGAGGACTCGCTGGTCATTTTGGTATTACTAAGACTGCTGACATCCTCAGTGAACATTTCTATTGGCCATGTCTGCTGAAAGACGTCCAGACTATCATCAGCAGATGCTCAATTTGTCATCAGGCCAAGGCAATTTTTCACAAAGGTTTGTACACTCCTCTTCCAGTTCCAAGTCAACCGTGGGAAGATCTGAGCATGGATTTCATTGTTGCTTTACCCAAAACCCAGAGAGGAAAAGATTCTATCATGGTGGTGGTTGACAGATTCTCAAAAATGGCCCATTTCATTCCTTGTAACACCACTAATGATGCCTCAGCAGTAGCCAATTTATTCTTCAAAGAAATTGTCCGTCTTCATGGAATCCCCAAAACCATTGTTTCTGATAGGGATACAAAATTTCTGAGTTATTTTTGGAAAACTTTGTGGAGATTGATGGGAACTAAGCTCCTGTTCAGCACTTCTCATCACCCCCAAACTGATGGCCAGACTGAAGTTACTAACAGGACCATTGGGATGTTATTAAGGACGCTGGTGAACAAGACGCTGAAAGATTGGGATCTAAAGCTCGCACATGCTGAGTTCGCTTTTAATAGAGCCCCCAACCACTCAACCAGCAAGACTCCATTTGAAGTTTGTTATGGTACCAATCCTTTAACTCCCATTGATTTAATTCCTTTTTCAATTGAGCCAAGAGTAAGTATTGATGCTGAAGAGAAAGCTAAGGAAATCAAAAAAATACATCAGCAAGTAAAGACAAAAATTGAGAAAGCAAATGAAGAATACAAGGCCAGAGCTAATAAGCATCGTCAGCAGCCTAGTTTTGCACCTGGCGATCTTGTTTGGGTGCATCTCAGAAAAGAAAGATTTCCTTCCAAAAGAAAGAACAAACTGATGCCAAGAGCTGAAGGACCATTCAGAATACTGGAAAAGTTCGGTGACAGCGCGTACAAGGTTGAATTACCAGGAAACATGTCAGTTTCAAGCACTTTTAATGTTGGAGATTTGATGCCTTACCTTGAAGATGAATATCTCGAGGACTTGAGGACAAGTCCTATTTTAGAGGGGGAGAATGATGCGAATATGATCCCACTCGCTGAACTGACTAATTCCAGTCAGCTAGAAGGGGTCGCTGAAGAGAGTCAGCTAGGAGGGGTCGCTGAAGAGAGTCAGCTAGTAAGGGTCGCTGGCAACAATCTACTGGCAGCGAGCATTGGACTGAAGATGCCTCCAGAACAAGCCATGCTCATCTTACCAGCGATAGCCCATTATGGACAAGCCTTCGCTGACAAACAACCTCCAATTGTTACTTTACTCCAGTGGCAAGTCCCTCCTTGATCAATGAAAGTCATCAGCGAGCAATTCCAGTCAGCATACTTCAGCTGCCACGTCACCAGTTCTAGAAGGTCTTGGATAAGGATGTGTGCGCGTGTGACAGTAACATCTCTAACGGTATTATGGGACCACTTGCAGGGGAATGTTTCTAAAAAGCCATGTTGTCCTTTTCCTATTGGCCAAACCCAATTAGTGGCTAGCATTTGACAGTTTTTTTTTATTGTATTTTCGTTAATTCCTAGGTAGAGCATGTGGCTATAAATAGGGGTTTATTTCCTTGTAAAAGTCAGTTTTTTGGTTATCAAGTTGAATGAAAAGAACACTTTCTTTTCCTTATTAAATCTTCTTATTACCTTCATAAATCGTTGTTTTATTTGGGTGTTTGGAGTGATCCCTTTATCTTTAATTGTGGTGGTTCGTCCTTTATCAATTAAAGTGGTGAGATCTTAAATCTTCGATTCCTTTATCTTTAATCGTGGTGGTTCGTCCTTTATCGATTATAGTGGTGGGTTGGAGTGTTTCTATTATTTGATTCCGGTGGCTCGTTTCCTTTACGAATCAAGTATTAGATTCTTTATCTATCTTCATTCCTTTTGTTGTGTTGTTTCTTTAAAACCCAGAAAAGACTAAAAATATTTATTTCCGCTGTGCTAGTTTCGTTGTCTAGTTCCGTTGTGCTTGGAATTGCGTGATTATCACATTAATGATTCACTTCTTTAAGAAGTTTACCACATACAAAAAAATCTTTAACAGCCCTAATGACATCAGAACTCTCAATATCCCAAGCCGCTTTGAAGAAAGCAGCCGAGAAACCATCAGGTCCGTTGATTTATCATCACCCATAGAGAATATGGCTTCCTTAACCTCTTTATCAGCAATATATGCCACCATTGCATCAGCTTTATCCAAAGACATTCGGGAAGAAAAAAGGTTAGAATAATCAAAATCTGAAACCAAACCGGGTTGGCCCAGAAAGTTTATATAATGTGCCTCAAAAGCTCTAGCCGCATATTCTCCATCGAGTTGTCTTCCATTTGAGTCAAGGATCATATCAATTCTGTTTGTAGCTTTACAAGTTTTCACAACTTTATGAAAATAAGCTGAATTCGAATCCCCAACTCGAAGCCACTCTATTTTTGCCTTCTGCTTAAGAAAACGTTCCTCATCAAGCAACACATCATTAAAAGCTTGTAAATGGACAACATGTTTCTCCTTAAGAATCCTGTTGTGCGGCTCTTTATCCAATGCTTTCTGAATGTCGTCCAACTCATTTCGCAACATGTTAACCTTCTGATGTATATTACCATAGTTATGTAACAATTTGCGAAGAGGTTTCTTGGCTGCTTTAAGTTTCTGAACAAGACAATACATAGGATATCCTGAAACATCCTTTTCCCATGCCTCTGAAACCACATCTTTAAATTTATTGTTATAAATAAGCAGATTAGAAAATTTAAATGGCTTTGGTTTAAATTTCACATTAGAAGGTAGCCGTAAAATAACAGGAGCATTATCAGATAACCTGTACGTTTGAAATAACGCTGAAGCACCCACGAAACAATCAAAAAATTCCAAATTGGCCATAATCCGGTCAATCTTTTTCAACTGTCCAGAATCACCCCGAGGCTTTTGATTCCAAGTATATAGTAATCCAAGCATATTAACATCCTTAACACCCAGCACATCCACACAATCCCTAAATTCGGCATAGAGATATCTATAGTAGACGAACCAGAGGCTTTATCTTCCAAATTTAACGCAACATTAAAATCACCAAGAAGCGCCCAAGGCCTACTACCAATGAACAGCTTATGCTTGATAAGATCATCCCAAAGGACTCGTCTATGAATATAATAGTTATGGGCATAGATAAAAGAGCACAAAAACACTTTCTTATTAGCTTTAAAAACAATTTGTGAATGAATAACCTGATCCGTCTGAGTTAGAACCATAAGATCCACCAAATCCGGATTCCATCCCAAAATAATTCTGGATCCTTTCCTACACAAACTACTATTTGAGGTCCAATGCCACTTCCAAAAAACTTTATTGCATATAGCTTAAAGATTTTCTGAAGAGACATGAGACTCCAAGATAGCACAAAGACACACATAATTATCAAAAATTACCTGCCGAACCTCTTTTTGTTTAGGGGATTGGTTCATTCCCCTAATATTCCATGCTGCGATATTAAACATTTGGAACCGAGTCAGCAGGAGTGCTTGCCCCTGTACCACCACCCGTATCCTTTATGTAGCCATATTCATCATAAATATTTTCAACCTCATCATCTGAGTCTGACACATCAAAACCTCTTTTGAAATTCTGTACAGGATCCATTCCATCCCCACCCCGAGCTGGAACCGAAGTGGATGGCCCACCCCCTTCCTTAGCAACAAAACCATCTCCTAAAACAGAGAAAGTATTACTAGTACTTACTGTGGAAGTACTTGTCTCATTAGTCATCTTCGAACTCTTACCAGTACCATTAGCATTTCCCATATTTGTATTAATATTCTGATTTTGATTAGGCACCGGTGTTTTAACACTTCCAACAGGTTGCTTAGCCCGATAAACAAAATTCGGTTTAGGTTTAGTCAATTTGACACCCTCAACCTGTCGAGATTTATTCTTTTTCCTGACAACTCGGGTAAAACCATCATCAGCTTGCGCATCATTCTGTGTTACATTATGTTTAATCACTGGAGCCTTTAAAGGACAAGTAGTATTCTCGTGTCCAAACACCTTACAACGTTCACAATGCCGGGGCTGCCATTCATATTCAATACTAACCACTTCTTTAGTAAAACCCTCCCCATTAGTGTTTGGTATACCTACTACTAATTCCTCTTTTAGCTTACAGGATGCGTCCAACTCGATCAAAGCCCTAGCAAAACTGTGCCTACCCCAAGAATTCATACACATATGACTGGAATAAGAATCAAGAAGTATAGGCTTACCCAGCTTAGTTGCCAACATACTCAAACCATGTCCAGTATATGCTGCAAGTGGCACGTCATACATTTTAACCCATACAGGAACGTTTGTAAGATCCGGCTTGGTCAAGGATGCATTAGAAGTCCATTCTTTCAAAAAAATTGGCGTTGAACGAATCATCCATGGCCCTTTTTCTAACACCTACTCTAAACCTTTCTTTGTCTCAAACTGGAAAAAGAAAAAACCCGCGCTATTCATCATCACTTTGCGTAAACCAAATTTAGCCCAGGAATTTTTCACATATGTTTCAACTACTGAATATGCCAATCTCTCTCCCAAAAAATAACCATAGAGGGAATTAGTAAACCGACCATTCACCTCTAAAACAGATGTTAACGGGATCAATAAATCAACTCCTTCCACCTCATTAATAACAGCAAGAGAACGAAAATTAACTTTTTTCTGCGATGTCTCTTTTTTCAAAGCATTTGCATATGAAACCGTAGGTGCAGTATGTTTTGCAGCCATGTTTGTAGTGTTTCGATGCACTCCGGATTCATTCTCCATGACAGCAGGTTTTGTATGAAATTGTTCCTTCTCCTGTAAAGGATTAGGATATTTAGGAATAGTCCCTGCGTCCCCATCGATATTAGCAGGCTTGAGATTCAGATCTTTTTCAGCCACCCCTTGATCAGAAGACGATGAAGTCTTTTCATGACTAGTTGATGTCCCATCAGGACCAGAATTTAGTCCAGAATCAGAATCAACACATGAAGAATTAGGGTTTGAGACAGATACCCTAATCGGTTGATGAGTAGTACCACCTTTTCCCAAATTTTCACGACTCTTTAGACGATTAATTCTATCCGTAATAACAGAAAAATTAAACGAACCAGCTCTCTACATTAACGTCTATCCCATAATACCATGCACACAAACAAAGAAACAATTCAGAAAGAACTAGACGCAAAACCCTAAATCTCTAAAAAACCCTAGAAATCGAATGCTGGACCCTTGATCAATTATTGTACTGAATTAGTTCTAGGAAGATGGTCGACCAAACCAAAATCCGACAGATTCTGCACAGTAATTAACTAGAAAAACAACAAAACGATTTAAAGGGTAGGGCGAAATAAACACAAGAAACCCTAAAACGTCTTAAAACCCTAGAAGAGCAAAGAGTCAGATGTAATTCGACCAAGAAGATAATCAAATCACACCTATAATCCCACTAATCAGGATTGTTAAACACGAATTATGGCAGAAAGGAAGGGGCAGATCGCCATATTAGAGAGAGAGAGCAAAAAGGGTTTGGGGTTTACGATTTGATTGTTGATGAGGACACTTCTGGTCCTTTAAACAGGGCTATGGGGGAGCTGGAGGATATGAGTTCTTCCTATCTTCGTGCTCTTTCTTCAGATCATGACGCATCCCCTTCTCAACTATCACGGATATCGGCATCATGAACTGACTTCTTTTCTTTTTCTTTTTGAAAATAATCTCTTATCTGCTAGCTTGTGAAATGTTTGCGGCCACCGTTGCCTTTGGATATTGTCTTTTATTTTTTCATAAGTTCTTCGTTGTCTGATGGCTTCCTTGATTATTTCTTTACTTGATAAAGTCTTATGGCAGTCGCCTTATGACGTTGTTGTCTTATGGCAGTCGCCTTATGACGTTGTTGTCTTATGGCAGTCGCCTTATGACGTTGTTGTCTTATGGCAGTCGCCTTATGACGTTGTTGTCTTATGGCAGTCGCCTTATGACGTTGTTGTCTTATGGCAGTCGCCTTATGACGTTGTTGTCTTATGGCAGTCGCCTTATGACGTTGTTGTCTTATGGCAGTCGCCTTATGACGTTGTTGTCTTATGGCAGTCGCCTTATGACGTTGTTGTCTTATGGCAGTCGCCTTATGACGTTGTTGTCTTATGGCAGTCGCCTTATGACGTTGTTGTCTTATGGCAGTCGCCTTATGACGTTGTTGTCTTATGGCAGTCGCCTTATGACGTTGTTGTCTTATGGCAGTCGCCTTATGACGTTGTTGTCTTATGGCAGTCGCCTTATGACGTTGTTGTCTTATGGCAGTCGCCTTATGACGTTGTTGTCTTATGGCAGTCGCCTTATGACGTTGTTGTCTTATGGCAGTCGCCTTATGACGTTGTTGTCTTATGGCAGTCGCCTTATGACGTTGTTGTCTTATGGCAGTCGCCTTATGACGTTGTTGTCTTATGGCAGTCGCCTTATGACGTTGTTGTCTTATGGCAGTCGCCTTATGACGTTGTTGTCTTATGGCAGTCGCCTTATGACGTTGTTGTCTTATGGCAGTCGCCTTATGACGTTGTTGTCTTATGGCAGTCGCCTTATGACGTTGTTGTCTTATGGCAGTCGCCTTATGACGTTGTTGTCTTATGGCAGTCGCCTTATGACGTTGTTGTCTTATGGCAGTCGCCTTATGACGTTGTTGTCTTATGGCAGTCGCCTTATGACGTTGTTGTCTTATGGCAGTCGCCTTATGACGTTGTTGTCTTATGGCAGTCGCCTTATGACGTTGTTGTCTTATGGCAGTCGCCTTATGACGTTGTTGTCTTATGGCAGTCGCCTTATGACGTTGTTGTCTTATGGCAGTCGCCTTATGACGTTGTTGTCTTATGGCAGTCGCCTTATGACGTTGTTGTCTTATGGCAGTCGCCTTATGACGTTGTTGTCTTATGGCAGTCGCCTTATGACGTTGTTGTCTTATGGCAGTCGCCTTATGACGTTGTTGTCTTATGGCAGTCGCCTTATGACGTTGTTGTCTTATGGCAGTCGCCTTATGACGTTGTTGTCTTATGGCAGTCGCCTTATGACGTTGTTGTCTTATGGCAGTCGCCTTATGACGTTGTTGTCTTATGGCAGTCGCCTTATGACGTTGTTGTCTTATGGCAGTCGCCTTATGACGTTGTTGTCTTATGGCAGTCGCCTTATGACGTTGTTGTCTTATGGCAGTCGCCTTATGACGTTGTTGTCTTATGGCAGTCGCCTTATGACGTTGTTGTCTTATGGCAGTCGCCTTATGACGTTGTTGTCTTATGGCAGTCGCCTTATGACGTTGTTGTCTTATGGCAGTCGCCTTATGACGTTGTTGTCTTATGGCAGTCGCCTTATGACGTTGTTGTCTTATGGCAGTCGCCTTATGACGTTGTTGTCTTATGGCAGTCGCCTTATGACGTTGTTGTCTTATGGCAGTCGCCTTATGACGTTGTTGTCTTATGGCAGTCGCCTTATGACGTTGTTGTCTTATGGCAGTCGCCTTATGACGTTGTTGTCTTATGGCAGTCGCCTTATGACGTTGTTGTCTTATGGCAGTCGCCTTATGACGTTGTTGTCTTATGGCAGTCGCCTTATGACGTTGTTGTCTTATGGCAGTCGCCTTATGACGTTGTTGTCTTATGGCAGTCGCCTTATGACGTTGTTGTCTTATGGCAGTCGCCTTATGACGTTGTTGTCTTATGGCAGTCGCCTTATGACGTTGTTGTCTTATGGCAGTCGCCTTATGACGTTGTTGTCTTATGGCAGTCGCCTTATGACGTTGTTGTCTTATGGCAGTCGCCTTATGACGTTGTTGTCTTATGGCAGTCGCCTTATGACGTTGTTGTCTTATGGCAGTCGCCTTATGACGTTGTTGTCTTATGGCAGTCGCCTTATGACGTTGTTGTCTTATGGCAGTCGCCTTATGACGTTGTTGTCTTATGGCAGTCGCCTTATGACGTTGTTGTCTTATGGCAGTCGCCTTATGACGTTGTTGTCTTATGGCAGTCGCCTTATGACGTTGTTGTCTTATGGCAGTCGCCTTATGACGTTGTTGTCTTATGGCAGTCGCCTTATGACGTTGTTGTCTTATGGCAGTCGCCTTATGACGTTGTTGTCTTATGGCAGTCGCCTTATGACGTTGTTGTCTTATGGCAGTCGCCTTATGACGTTGTTGTCTTATGGCAGTCGCCTTATGACGTTGTTGTCTTATGGCAGTCGCCTTATGACGTTGTTGTCTTATGGCAGTCGCCTTATGACGTTGTTGTCTTATGGCAGTCGCCTTATGACGTTGTTGTCTTATGGCAGTCGCCTTATGACGTTGTTGTCTTATGGCAGTCGCCTTATGACGTTGTTGTCTTATGGCAGTCGCCTTATGACGTTGTTGTCTTATGGCAGTCGCCTTATGACGTTGTTGTCTTATGGCAGTCGTCTTATGACATTGCTTAATTCTTTCTTTGACAATGTCTTATGGCAGTCGCCTTATGACGTTGTTGTCTTATGGAAGTCGTCTTATGACATTGCTTAATTGCTTTATGGATGTTTTATTGGGCGTCCCCTTCAGCATTTCATAAAGTCTTTTTTTATTTATTTTAGTTTGTTACGCGCGTTTACTTTTTTGATCGATCTTTGAAGTTGTGAACGCTTTATTTCCTTGAAAATAATTGGCAGGAGGACATTACATAGTAAGGTTCCTAGCTGCTAGCTTTCTTTTATTGCTCCGATTTTTATTCGGAGCTTTTATCATTGTCCTCCGGGGTGGATTTTTTGGCACGTGCCTCTCTTTTCTTCCTTGCTGCTCTCGGAGTCTTTTCCTATCTTTGGTTTGCTTCATTATTCTCCCAAGGAGGTAGCATACTCTATCCGTTCTCGGAGTGGGTGCCCGGGCTTTTGCATCGGTGGAGGGCATTATTCCTTTTGTTTGGTGGTTCATTCATATTTCCTTCCTCCCTTGTTATGCTGGGGGCGGGTCTGATGGTAGAGCCTCTGTTACTGCCGCCTTGTATTTATTTATTGTGGTTCGTATTTCAGCTTTTCCTCTCGATCGTATTTCTCCTCCAGTCAGTGGTCTGATTGGTTCTTATCTTTTTCTGACCTGGTCCGCCAGTGCAACATTGTGATAGCTCCGTTCTTCGCTTGGTTGTTCTCTACATATCATGAGGACTCGTGCCTGCGACGCGTCTTTTGTCGCCTTCTCCTTTGTTTCTGTTTTCGTTGCCTCTTGCTCTACTTCCCTCTCAAGATGTTGCAGTTTTCCGGCTGTTATTGCTTCTTCTATAGCCTTTTGGAGATTTCGACACTGGTCCGTATCGTGTCCATAGTCCTTATGGAACTTACAATATTTCCCTCGGTCCCTTCTCCGAGTTGTTAATCTTGGTGGGGCCGGAAAGGTTTGTGCTACCCGTTCCGTGGCAAGGATATCTTTTGGTGATTTGTCAGTCTTAGTAGTATTACCCTTCTACCTTCCTTGCCTTTGCTCCTGTTGTTTCTTTGGCGTCGAGCCGCACATGAGCTTTGTCTGTCAGTCCGTCGTATGTCTTCGGTAGGTTCGTTGTAAGATGCTTGACTTGCTCGACTATCCGTAGTCCGTGAATGAGTCCTGAGATCCTCAGACTCTCCGGTAGTCCTCTTATCTCCTGAGTTTCATTTGTGTATCTTGCGATGAAATCTCTGTGTTTCTATGCTTTGTCGTTTTATGTTGTGCACTGATACGTGTGTTTTTCGGTGCTTCTTCTGCATGCTGAATTGCGACCTAAACTTATATTTGAGGGTTTCAAAACTGTCTATTGAATTTGCTGGTAGGCCATCTATCCATTCCCTTGCATCATCTGTTAGGGAGTAGGAGAAAGCCTGACAAGTGGTTGGCATGTCCCATCTCTGGATTAATGAGGCTCCGATGAATTTTTTCAAGAAATCATCTGGGTCTCCTTTTCTATTACTGGTAGCGGGTGGTTTTGTATGTCTATGGTAAATGGACTGTCCTTGTGCCCTAGA
>CM067172.1:95232334-95619011 GCA_034093135.1 Erigeron breviscapus | reverse complement strand
GTACGCGCGTTTACTTTTTGATCGATCTTTGAAGTTTTGAACGCTTTATTTCCTTGAAAATAATTGGCAGGAGGACATTACATAGTAAGGTTCCTAGCTGCTAGCTTTCTTTTATTGCTCCGATTTTTATTCGGAGCTTTTATCATTGTCCTCCGGGGTGGATTTTTTGGCACGTGCCTCTCTTTTCTTCCTTGCTGCTCTCGGAGTCTTTTCCTATCTTTGGTTTGCTTCATTATTCTCCCAAGGAGGTAGCATACTCTATCCGTTCTCGGAGTGGGTGCCCGGGCTTTTGCATCGGTGGAGGGCATTATTCCTTTTGTTTGGTGGTTCATTCATATTTCCTTCCTCCCTTGTTATGCTGGGGGCGGGTCTGATGGTAGAGCCTCTGTTACTGCCGCCTTGTATTTATTTATTGTGGTTCGTATTTCAGCTTTTCCTCTCGATCGTATTTCTCCTCCAGTCAGTGGTCTGATTGGTTCTTATCTTTTTCTGACCTGGTCCGCCAGTGCAACATTGTGATAGCTCCGTTCTTCGCTTGGTTGTTCTCTACATATCATGAGGACTCGTGCCTGCGACGCGTCTTTTGTCGCCTTCTCCTTTGTTTCTGTTTTCGTTGCCTCTTGCTCTACTTCCCTCTCAAGATGTTGCAGTTTTCCGGCTGTTATTGCTTCTTCTATAGCCTTTTGGAGATTTCGACACTGGTCCGTATCGTGTCCATAGTCCTTATGGAACTTACAATATTTCCCTCGGTCCCTTCTCCGAGTTGTTAATCTTGGTGGGGCCGGAAAGGTTTGTGCTACCCGTTCCGTGGCAAGGATATCTTTTGGTGATTTGTCAGTCTTAGTAGTATTACCCTTCTACCTTCCTTGCCTTTGCTCCTGTTGTTTCTTTGGCGTCGAGCCGCACATGAGCTTTGTCTGTCAGTCCGTCGTATGTCTTCGGTAGGTTCGTTGTAAGATGCTTGACTTGCTCGACTATCCGTAGTCCGTGAATGAGTCCTGAGATCCTCAGACTCTCCGGTAGTCCTCTTATCTCCTGAGTTTCATTTGTGTATCTTGCGATGAAATCTCTGTGTTTCTATGCTTTGTCGTTTTATGTTGTGCACTGATACGTGTGTTTTTCGGTGCTTCTTCTGCATGCTGAATTGCGACCTAAACTTATATTTGAGGGTTTCAAAACTGTCTATTGAATTTGCTGGTAGGCCATCTATCCATTCCCTTGCATCATCTGTTAGGGAGTAGGAGAAAGCCTGACAAGTGGTTGGCATGTCCCATCTCTGGATTAATGAGGCTCCGATGAATTTTTTCAAGAAATCATCTGGGTCTCCTTTTCTATTACTGGTAGCGGGTGGTTTTGTATGTCTATGGTAAATGGACTGTCCTTGTGCCCTAGATGTTACGCATCCGGGGCTTCCCATTCTTATAGGAGATACCATTGGTCATTATCTTCCCTTTTTTTCTCCTAGCATTGTTCTCCATCGATGGTGGCCTTGGATCTGATTTCTTTGATCAGGTCTATTGACCTCCGGAGTTCCTGCTTGGAGATTCTGCGTTCCCTCTTTGTTGGGAACGTTTTGTCCATTTGTGGCATTATTTCTTACTATTGAGGGTACGGTGGGTATGGTCTGTTCTGGACCGCCATCTATCTCCTCCATATAGAATTCATCGTTGAGGTGTTGGCTTGTTCATAGGGCCTGCCTCTCTCAGACGCCTAATTATTGTGTTTAGTACGTCATAATTCGCCTGCACGTATGCATCGCTGATTTCTCTATCTACTAGTGCTGACGCCCGGTTAGCATCTCCAAAGTGGTTCGTTGTTCTCGGTGTCCTAGCCTGAGGTCCATCTGCCTGGAAAACGTCTTCAGGAGCCTGCAATCGTCCTTGATTCAGAGGTATGAATCCGGACCTGTCCTGGCCTCGATCCGGCGGTGTGAGTATGGGTCTGTATTGACCTTGACCATGCGATGGTGTTAGCATGGATCTGTCTTGACCTTGACCATGCGGTGGTGTTAGCACGGATCTGTCTTGACCTTGACCATGGTGTTAGCACGGATCTGTCTTGACCTTGACCATGCGGTGGTGTTAGCACGGTTCTGTCTTCACCTTCTCGTACATCCATGGAACCGCTTGCTGCTGCATTGTAACCATCGGCAGTGATAGTGGGTAAATTAAGGTTTGGCACAGGGGTGTTGAAAGAAAACTGTTTGAGCATGAATTGTTAAGCTCAATCACAAAAGAGGTTTAACCATGAAAATCATCAAGATCTCCTCAATATAAGAGTGCAAACGTACTAAGTTCTTGACGATCAAAACAGAAGAGCATTGTGGCATAACCTTTGTTTACATAAGCAGTTTACTCAGCAGCGTCCATGGGTTATTATGGGTGATTTTAATTCTGCTCTAACGCTTGATGATTGTTTCTCTGGTTCTTCCACCATTACGCTTAGCATGAGGGAGTTCAAGGAATGTGTTGATCAGATTGAAGTGTTTGATATTAATAGTTCAGGACTACACTTTACATGGAATCAGAAACCAAAAAAGGGAGGGGGGATTTTTAAGAAAATTGACAGGATTATGGGTAATTTGAGCTTTATTGATGAGTTTCCTGCTGCATGTGCTCTCTTTCAACCATATATTGTTTCTGACCATTCCCCTTGCATCTTAAAGCTTCCTTCTGTGGTAAGAAGTCGTCCTAAACCTTTTAAATTCCCAAACTTTCTAGTTCTAAAACAGGGTTTCATTGGTGTTGTTGATAAGGCTTGGAAACTTCAAGTTGATGGTCATCATTTATATAGGGTTGTTAAAAAGCATAAAGCTACTAAGGGTCCTTTGCGCAGATTGTTTCAAGAGCAGGGTAATCTTCATACCAAAGTCTCCAATTTAAGGGCGATGCTAGATGATTTGCAAGTTCAGATTGATAAAGATCCTACAAATTCTATTCTATTAGCAAAAGAGGCCTCATGTCTCAAGGATTTCAAACTTGCTCAGCATGAAGAACACTTTCTTAAGCAGAAATCTAAAGTGGAGTGGTTAGCGGTTGGCGATGCTAACTCAACATTTTTTCACAATTATGTTAAAGGTAGGAACCATCGGAACAGAATTGAAGTCATAAGGGATGCAAATGGGACGCTTCATGAGGGAGGTGCAACTTGTTTAGCTTTTGTACATCATTATGAAAACTTTCTGGGGCAGGAGGGGGTCACGTCTGGATTTCCAGTTGCCTCCATGTTTACTAACAAACTTACTATTCAGAAAGCGAATAATATGGTTGTACCGGTCACAAATGATGAAATCAGAAAGGCTATGTTCTCTATTGGTGAAAATAAAGCGCCTGGACCTGATGGATATACCTCTGCTTTCTTTAAGGGTGCATGGGATGTGGTGGGCAATGATGTTTGCCTTGCTATACAGGAATTCTTTCGAAATGGTAAACTGTTGCAACAGGTAAACCATACTTTAATTGCTCTTGTACCCAAAGTTGCTACTCCTGCTTGTGTTACTGATTACCGGCCTATTTCATGTTGTAACACTCTTTACAAGTGTATTAGTAAGATCCTCACTGACAGAATCAAAGAGGGGTTACATGATCTGGTTAGTATTAATCAGTCAGCTTTTGTACCGGGGCGTCGGATATCTGATAATATTATTCTTACACAAGGACTTATGCATAACTACCATAGGAATTCTGGTCCACCGAGATGCGCTTTTAAAATAGATATTCAGAAAGCATATGATACGGTAGACTGGAGATTCCTGGAAGCGATTCTGCATGGCTTTGGCTTTCATGTTAAAATGATCACCTGGATTATGGTTTGTGTTCGATCAGCGTCGTCCTCCTTAGCTATTAATGGTAACATTCATGGCTTTTTTAAAGGAAGGCGTGGACTTCGTCAGGGGGATCCTCTTTCTCCTTATCTCTTCACACTTGTTATGGAAGTCTTAACCTTGATGCTACAACATGATGTTATGTCTACTTCTAGTTTTAGATTTCACAACAAATGTGAAAAGGAGCATATTATTAACATTTGTTTTGCAGATGATTTGTTCTTGTTTGCTAGGGGGGAAACCAGTTCCGCTAAAGTTATCATGACGGCTCTTAATAAGTTCAAAGATCTTTCAGGTTTGGTTCCTAGTATGCCGAAAAGTAAAGTGTTCTTCTGTAATGTATCTGATCGAGTAAAGCAAGCTATCCGTAGGGTTATGCCATTTGAGGAAGAACAACTACCAGTACGTTATCTGGGGGTTCCATTGATATCGACAAGGTTGTTAAATAAAGATTGTAAAGTGCTTGATGCGTAAATCACGCGACAAACGACAGCGGAAGACTATTTTTGGTATTTTCTGGATTTTATATGAAACAAACAATCAAACAAGACAACAAAAATAAAAGATAGATAAAGAATCCATCACCAAGATTCGTAAAGGCCAAGCCACCGGAATCAAGGATAAAGGAAACACTCCGCCCCACCACTACAATCAATAAAGGTCTAGCCACCACGATTATAGATAAAGGAAACCGAAGATTTAGACCTCACCACAATATTTGATAAAGAACAAGTCACCACAAATATTGATAAAGGGGTCACTCCTAACCACCAAGATCAAAAGATCTCTAAAGGTAAAAGAAGATTTTTGTAAGAAATAGAGGCTGCTCTATTAATTTCATTCAACATCAAAAACTGTCTTACAATGAGAGATAAAGCCTCTATTTATAGCCACAAGCTATTTCCTAGGAATCCTAGGAATCATCGATTTAATAAAATATTACAATAAAGCTGTCATGCTAAAGACAATCACTAATTAATTGACCAATAGAAAATGGACACGTAAAGCTTCTAGAAATATTCCTCTGCAAGTGGTCCCATAATACCGTTAGAAACGTCTTGCCACACGCGCCTTCCTTACAGGTGTCATTCTTCTTTATTGGGCCCACGAACATGAAACTTCAATGGGGACTTTATTGACTGAAAACTGAAAACAGAATCTGGACTTCCACTGGAGCATTCATCTGGAGTTGGTCATCTGGAGCGCTTCAGTGGAGAACTCTGGAGCATTCATCTGGAGCTGGTCACTGGAGTGCGTCACTGGTGGATTACCAGTGTTGGTCACTGGAGAATCTTGCCACTGGAGAAGTGTCACTACTGGTGACTGGGCTGGTTCAGTAAAGACTTGTGTGAAATGGGCCACTGCTGGCAGAATCAACATGGCTTGTTCAGATGGCATTATCAGTTCAGTTTCCTTCAGTTCGCTGGGTTTCTCCAGTTCAGTGAATCTGGACATTTCTGCATCATTCTCCCCCTCTGAAAAGAGACTTGTCCTCAAGTCTTCGAGGTACTCATCCTCCAGATAAGGAATCAGATCTCCAACATTAAACGTACTTGAAACTGCCATATCTCCAGGTAATTCAACCTTGTAAGCATTATCGCCACATCTCTCTAGAATCTTAAACGGACCTTCAGCTCTGGGCATCAGTTTACTCTTCCTTTTTGATGGAAACCTTTCTTTTCTCAGATGTACCCACACAAGATCTCCTGGTGCAGCTGACTTATCTGAAAAGGTGGGAAACGAAAAATTTTCTCTCTAGGAGGCGATTCATGGAAAATTTTTATGGCGAACGAAGTTAGCGAACGAAGTCAACATTTCTTAAACGAAGATAGTAAACGAAAACGAACTTAGCTGAACGAACTTAGCTGAACGAATTTAGCTGAACGAATTTAGCTGAACGATCTTAGCTGAACGATCTTAGCTGAACGAATTTAGCTGAACGAACTTAGCTGAACGAACTTAACTGAACGAACTTAGTTGAAGAACTTAGCTAACGAAGTTTATCTTCGTTCTCTTAGCTAAACGAAGTTTATCTTCGTTCTCGTAGCTAAACGAAGATAGATTTTCAGCTTAGTTTCGTTTGATGTTTTTCGAACTTAATGAACTTAAGCTATCTTCGCTTGGTTTAGGTGTATGAATATTTCGTCTGATTTGCCCGATATTCTAAGTTTTCGTGCTAAATTGGATGTTCTAAAATCTTCTTTTTTGAGTTCTGGTGATATGGGAAAGAGTAAAAAGAAAAAGAATGGATCTCCCTCTCCTAATAAAACTTCAGGTTCTTCGTCTGGTGGAGATGGGAACCAAAATATAAGAAGGACATCTCCTTTGCCAAATTTGCTTGGAGATGATGTAAATCAGAAAGGAAACTTGTTGTCGACGGATAATGATGATGGGAAACATAATCCTCCCGAAAACACTAATTTGGGTCAGAAAAAGTCGAATCATCATCAGCCGACTCCGACAGTAGATGAAGAATGTGGTAACCCTTTGTATGGGGCGGAGGGGAAGGCTGAGGGTCCAAAAAACAATTCTACCAGTTCTAATACTGAGAATGTGGAACGTGGTGAAGATGGGGAAGTGGAAGGTAGCATGGATGATAACTCTGAATTTGTTAAACAGCATGTGAATGATGGGAATTTAGGTGGTGGTTCTAATACTACCAATGAAACTCCTAGTTTTTCCGTGAATGGCGATGGTGTTGGTGATGGGATTCATCAATCTGTACCACCAGTTGCAAAGGAGGTGCAGCCTGAAAAGGTGAACCAGTCTGATCCTCCGGTAGTTAATATCCCTTGTTCGTATGCAAAGGCGGTGCGATCTGATGTGAATAATAAACCAAAAGTTAATTTCCGTTCTTTGAGTGTGGAAGTTAGTGTTGAAGGCATTGATTTGATTATTCCTAAAGAAGCTATTATGTCAGCAAATAGCAAATATGCTAATACTTTGGTTGGATATTTTCTTGGAAAAAGACTTGCTTTCCCCGTTGTTGAAAACTACGTGAAGAATGCTTGGGCTAAATATGGGTTTCAGCGTCTTATGATGAATGCATCCGGTTTCTTTTCTTCAAATTTGAGGAGAAATCTGGTATGGAGAAAGTGTTAGAACAAGGACCATGGTTAATTCGCTCAGTTCCTCTTTTCCTTAATATTTGGACTCCTGATTTTAGTATGTCCGACATTAAGAAGGTCCCGGTTTGGGTAAAGATGCATAATGTACCTTTGGTTATATTTAATGAAGATGGTCTAAGCATGCTTGCGACCAAGCTTGGAACACCAGTTGCTCTGGATGATTATACGAATTCCATGTGCATTAATGCATGGGGTCGTAGTAGTTATGCTCAGGCTCTTATTGAATTGGATGCAGATAATGAGCTAAAATCTGAGTTGACTGTTGGAATCCCTAATATGGTTAGTGATGGTTTTTCAAAACACGCTATTAACATTGAGTACCAATGGAAACCTCCTCATTGTTCGACTTGCAAGGTGTTTAATCATGCAAGCGACCAATGCCCAAAAATGCCTAAAAAGGTCATACCAATTCCTAAAAAGGTTACACCAGAGGTGCACAGTGATGGTTTCCAGCTAGTTGGCAAAAAAAATGGTTCAAGGCAAGGATTTCCGGTCCAAAATCAGAAGAATAAGTTCGTATATCGGCCCGTGGTGAAACCAAAAATGAGTACTGATCAAGCAAGCACCTCTAAAGGGCAGATTCCAACCAATAATTCGTTTGGAGTCTTGGTAGATGAAGATGGACAAAAAGGAGATGACCCGTTATCTGATTATGGGACTAAACAAAGTGTACCTGTACTTCGGGAAGCCACAGAAAATGAAAGGGCTGAAAAGGCTGCGAAATTAAAGGCAACGATGGATGCGGCATTTTCTGCTGATTCTGATAATGATGAAGTCGATGATGATTATGTGGAAAATATCTATGATGAATCTGATGATTTTATGGCGGCACATACGAAGCCTAATTCCACTTCTGAGGGGGCAAGCACTCCCGGTATGCACGGTTTTAATGGGTAGTATAGCTGCATGGAATATTAGGGGTTTGAACCGACCCCTCAAACAGAAAGAGGTTCGGCAGGTGGTAAGTGAAAATAATCTTAATGTTTGTGCTATCTTGGAATCCCATGTACATATTTCTAGTCTTATGGATGTGTGCAAAAGGGTGTTTAAAACCTGGATTGGTCTTCTAATGCTTCGTCCTGTAGTAAGGGTACGAGGATTATTCTGGGGTGGAATTCTGAGGTTGTGGATGTTATGGTTTTGTCACATACGGATCAAGTCATACATATTCAGATTATATACAAGTTAGATCGAAAGGCTTTCTATTGTTCATTTGTATATGCGGACAACTATTATGTTCATAGAAGATTATTATGGGATAATCTTTGTACACATCAGCATTTTATACAAGGAAAACCGTGGGTGGTGTTGGGAGACTTTAACTCAGCGCTTAATTTGGAGGATAGCTTCTCTAGTTCTTCCAAAATTGATGTTGGTATGCGTGATTTTAAGGAGTGTATACAACAAATTGATGTAATGGATATTAACTCTTCCGGATTCCATTTTACATGGACTCAAAAACCCAAGCATGGAACGGGAACATTGAAGAAAATTGATAGAATCATGGGAAACGTTCAGTTTTGTGATGAATTTCAAGCCGCTCATGCCATCTTCCAACCCTATAGAATCTCGGATCATACCCCATGTGTCTTGAAACTTCCTAATGTTACTAGGCAAAGACCCAAACCATTCAAATTTGCTAACTTCCTAGTTCATAAGAAAGACTTTGCTGAAATGGTTAAAACTCATTGGGATACTCCTTTTACTGGATGCAAGATGTACAGATTAGTGAAAAAGCTAAGACTTTTGAAACATCCGATCCGAAGTATGCTCTTTAGGCAAGGAAATCTGCATAATAAGGTTAAAGAGCTTCGTCTTGAGCTTGATAGCCTCCAAATAGCTATCGAGGCTGATCCCTCTGATAAAGAATTAAGAAACCAGGAGATTGCTGCACTTTATGATTTTAAAGAGGCGGTTCTTGATGAGGAACGCTTCTTAAAACAAAAAGCCAAGATTGAATGGTTAGAGGTGGGTGACTCTAATACTTTGTACTTTCACAACTCTGTTAAAGCAAGAACTCACAGGAGCCGGATAGAGAAGATCCAAGACGTTAATGGAGTTGATCATGAAGGGGGTGGTGTGGCGACTGCGCTTGTAAAACATTATGAAGACTTCCTGGGAACTGAAGGGCCTCCATCTTGTTTTAATCCTAATGGAATTTTCAGAAGAACTATTAGTAGGCAAAAAGCGGATTATATGGTTCGAGCGATCACTGATGCTGAAATTAAAGAAGCTATGTTCTCAATTAATGAAAATAAAGCCCCGGGTCCTGATGGGTATACCTCGCTCTTCTTTATGAAGACTTGGGATATTACGGGAAAGGAGGTATGTCTTGCCATTCATGATTTCTTTAAGACTGGCAAAATTTTGAAAGAAATCAACCATACCTTCTTAGCATTGATTCCGAAAGTGTCCACTCCTAATAGAGTTACAGATTATCGCCCAATTCTTGCTGCAATACAATATATAAATGCATTAGTAAAATTATTACTAATCGCATTAAGGATGGGTTGGACGATATTGTGGATATTAATCAATCCGCATTCATTCCTGGTAGGCTTATATCGGATAATATTCTTCTAACTCAAGAATTAATGCATAATTATCATCGTAAGATTGGCCCCCACGATGTGCTGCTAAGGTTGACATTCAGAAAGCATATGATACTGTTAATTGGAGCTTCTTAAGAGCAACATTAATTGGTTTTGGATTCAATCCGACTATGGTACATTGGATCATGTCTTGTGTTACCAGTGTTTCTTTTTCTATCAGCCTGCATGGTAATATTCATGGTCATTTCCAAGGAAGACGAGGCCTTAGACAGGGTGATCCCATGTCCCCATATCTCTTTACTATGGTTATGGAGGTGTTAACTCTGATGTTACACAAATCTGTGCAACATTCTCCGGGCTTCAGGTTTCATAACTTGTGGAGAACAACGAATTATTAACATTTGTTTTGCAGATGATCTCTTTCTCTTTGGCCGAGGTGATCTTACTTCAGCCAAAGCTATTATGGACGGGCTTATGGAGTTTTCTAATGCCTCAGGACTTATGCCTAGTCTAGCTAAAAGCACGGCTTTCTTTTGTAATGTTCCTGATCGTATTAAGAGGGCTATTTTGGAGATCCTCCCATTTGAAGAAGGCTCTCTTCCGGTTCGTTATCTTGGTGTTCCACTTATTTCATCTAGACTTTTACACAAAGATTGCACAATTTTGGTTGAAAGGATGGAGGCTAGAATAAGTGATTGGAAGAACAAGTCTCTTTCGTTTGCTGGCAGGTTACAATTAATTAATTCAGTTCTCTCTTCCATGCATATTTATTGGGCTTCAGTTTTCATTCTCCCTGCTAGTATCATTTCTGATTTGGAAAAGAAGATGCGGGCTTTTTTATGGACTCAAGGTCCCATGAGCAAAGGTAAAGCTAAGGTGGCATGGAAGGATTGTTGCCTTCCTAAGTATGAGGGAGGAATTGGAATTAAAAGAATTTGTGATGTTAACAAAGCTCTTATGACTTCTCATGTATGGAGTATCTTGAATAATCGTAAGTCTCTTTGGGTACAGTGGATTAATGTGCATAAACTCAAGGGAAGAAATTTCTGGGATGTCCCTTTGAAAGCTGGCTCAACATGGGGATGGCGTAAGCTTCTTCAATTGCGAGAAGTAATCCGACCACATATTAAGTATCTGATAGGGGATGGGTGTACTACTTCAGCTTGGTTTGATAATTGGGCTTCTATTGGCCCTTTATGTAAGTTTATTACATATAGAGAGATGACTAGAGCGGGATTTCGTCTTGATGCAACTGTTAATGATGTTCTAACTAATGGACGCTGGAAATGGCCAATTGCCTGGTTTGATCTATTTCCAGTGCTTATAAATGTTACTCCTCCTGTTCTTCGTCCTGCTGTTTCTGATGTAATTACTTGGTATGATAATAATGGGAAGGAAACTGATTTTTCAGCCTCCTCCACATGGGAAACCATCCGAGTTAGAAGACCAGTTGTTCCTTGGGTTGATCTTGTTTGGTTTGCACACAGTATTCCGAGGCACTCATTTCATGTCTGGCTTATTATGAGAGAAAAACTAAAGACTCATGATAAGATGAAGCAATGGGATGTTAGTGGTTCTACTAACTTAAATCTACTTTGCTGTTCCCTCTGCAAGCGTGGACCTGATTCGCATCAACATTTATTTTTTGAATGTAATTACTCATTGCAGATTTGGAATTTGGTTCGCCCCTTAATGGGATTTCAAGCGGTTCCAAACCGATGGACTGATATCACTTCAATGCTATTGTTGACATCAAAGCCTAATCTTGCTAAGACGGTTATTGCTAAGCTTTTGATTGCTGCTTCGGCCTATTACTTATGGCAAGAGAGAAACTCCAGATTATTTTCTCCTAAAGAAAGATCGGTTGCTCAATTGCGTGATGTTATTGTGTCTACCGTTCGGATGAAGTTAGCCACTATGAAGTTCAAGAAAAAGATTCAAGGAAGAAGCATCCTAGAAGAATGGAAGTTGGATACCACGTAAACTTATATTAAACATCACTTTTATTGTTTGCCATTAAGAAGTCAACCAGTCTTCTAAATGTGTCCCTCTGACAGGCCTTTGGATTTATCTAAGGGTAGGAGTCTCCATTTGGTTAGCCATTTTGAGCTCTTCACTGTGATGTGCATGTTTGAGATTTGGTTTCGATTTGGTAGGATGATAGAGGTTGATGTTTGATATTGGTTACTTACATATTAAGAGGTGTATTATTAATGCTTTTGATGTTTTTAGCCTTTTTATGTATTGTTCAGCAAGGTCGCTTGTGACGTTATTGTTTCACATACATATGGCATGTCATATGTATGAATTAGTTTGGTTCTTTGCCAAGCTACTTGTATAACCTTCTCTTTGGGTGATTTATAAAAGCTTACCGGGGTTTAAATTCCCCTTTACCCAAAAAAAAAAGATCTCCTGGTGCAAAACTGGGCTGCTTTCTATTCTTGTTTGCTCTGGCCTTGTAACTGGCATTTGCCTTCTCTATTCTTGTCTTCACTTCTTCATGAATTTTCTTTATTTCTTTTGCTCTGGTTTCAGATTCAATACTTGCTTTTGGTTCAATCGAAAATGGAATTAAATCAATGGGGGTCAGAGGATTGACACCATAGCAGATTTCAAATGGGGATTTACTGGTAGAATAGTTAGGAGCTCTGTTGAAAACAAACTCAGCATGAGCAAGCTTCAGATCCCAATCCTTCAGTGTCTTCTTCACCAGTGTCCTTAATAGCATACCAATTGTTCTGTTGGTGACTTCAGTCTGTCCATCAGTCTGAGGATGGTGAGACGTACTGAACAACAATCTGGTACCCATCAATCTCCATAGAGTCTTCCAGAAATAACTTAGAAACTTCACATCTCGATCCGACACAATTGTCTTGGGGATTCCATGTAATCTGACAATCTCTTTAAAGAATAAATTTGCCACTGCTGAAGCATCATTGGTTGTATTACAAGCAATAAAATGTGCCATCTTCGAAAATCGATCAACAACTACCATGATAGAATCTTTTCCCCTCTGGGTTCTTGGCAGTGCAACAATAAAATCCTTGCTAAGATCTTCCCAAGGTTGGCTTGGAACTGGAAGAGGAGTATACAACCCTTTGTGAAAAGTTATCTTCGCCTGGTGACAAGTTGGACAGCGACTGATGATACTCTGGACATCCTTCAGTAGACTTGGCCAGTAGAAGTGTTCAGTGAGAATCTCTCCAGTTTTATTAATACCAAAATGGCCAGCCAGACCTCCTCCATGAGCTTCTCGTATCAGTAAATCTCTTATTGAACCCCTAGGAATGCACAACTTTCCATTTTTAAATAAGAAACCATCTTGAACAACGAATGGTCCTTTCTGGTGAGCTTCAGTGAGACGATCAGAAAAATCTAGATCAGCAGCATACAATTCTTTGATGAAAGAAAATCCAAGAACTCTGGCTTCCAGAATAGATAACAGTGAATATCGTCTGAAATGTGCATCAGCAAGAACATTAGCTACTCCAGCTTTATGTTTAGAAACAAAAGAATAAGACTGCAAAAATTCCACCCATTTTGCATGTCTAGCATTAAGCTTGTGTTGACCATTAATGAACTTCAGTGCTTCATGGTCAGAAAATAAGACAAACTGCTTTGGCTTCAGAAAATGTGACCAGTGAGTGATAGCACGAATAATTGCATAAAATTCTTTGTCATAAGTACTATACTTCAGCTTAGACCCATTGAGCTTTTCACTCAAATATGCAACTAGACGCCCTGCTTGTACCAGAACTGCACCAATACCTACTCCACTGGCGTCACACTCTAACTCAAATAACTGATCAAAGTCTGGCAAAGATAGAACTGGAGCTGAACTGAGCTTCTCCTTTAGTGACTCAAAGGCCAACTGGGCTGACTTAGGCCAGTCAAACACACCCTTCTTCAGACAATCAGTTATTGGGGCCACAACTGTAGAGAAATTCTTGATAAACCTTCTGTAAAAAGATGCCAGTCCGTGGAAACTTCTTACTTCAGTGATTGAAGTAGGAACTGGCCATGATCTGATGGCTTCTACCTTTGAAGGATCCATAGAAATTCCTTCTTTTGAAACAACATACCCCAGAAGTATCACACTTTCTACCAAAAAATCACATTTCTCCAGTTTACCATATAACTGGTGTCTTCTCAGTAAATCAAACACATCTCTTAAATGATTAACATGTTCAGCTTCAGATTTTGAATATACCAGAATATCATCAAAGTAAACAACAACAAACTGACCAATAAGTGGCCTGAGGACTTCATTCATCAGTCTCAAGAAAGTACTAGGAGCATTAGATAAACCAAAAGGCATTACTAACCATTCATAAAGGCCTCCTTTAATTTTGAATGCAGTCTTCCACTCATCTCCATCCTTCATTCTGATCTGGTGATAGCCACTTCTGAGATCAATCTTGGAAAATACACTGGAGCCATGTAACTCATCAAGCATATCATCCAATCTGGGAATGGGATATCTATACTTAATAGTTATATTATTTATGGCTCTGCTATCAACACACATTCTCATCGAACCATCTTTCTTTGGGACCAGGAGAGCCGAACTGAACAAGGACTCATACTTTATCTGACATAACCTTTAGCAACCAACTCATCTACTTGCCTCTGCAACTCTTTTGCTTCAGTAGGCGAACATCTGTAAGCAGCTTTGTTTGGAAGAATTGAACCTGGAACCAGGTCAATCTGGTGTTCAATTCCCCTTACTGGTGGCAAACCTTCAGGTAGGTCTTCTGGGAAAACATCAGTGAATTTCTTCAGTAGAGACTTCAGGAGACTGGGGACACCAGTGAACTCCTTCTCTTCAGTACGCTCAAGCATTAGTAACATCATAACTGGAGAGCCTCTAGTTAACTCTTCTTCTACTTCAGTTTGAGTCATAAATAAAGTCTTGCTGGGCTGGTCTTTCTTATTAATTTTCAGTATTTCATTGGGCTTTAAAGAAGTCAGAGTGACCTTCTTCCCACTTACAAATAACGAATATGAATTCATACGACCATGATGAAAAACATTATTATCAAATAACCAAGGTCTACCCAGTAATATATGACAAGCATCAATAGGAACAACATCACATACAATTTTATCTTGGTAAATAGATCCAATGGAAAAAGGAATAGTAACTTGTCGGTTAACTTTTACCTCAGATCCTTCACTGAGCCATTGTAACTTGTATGGATGAGGGTGCTTAACTGTAGGTAATGCCAGTTTCTCTACCATGTAAGTTGAAGCAGCATTAGCACAACTCCCACCGTCAATGATCAGATCACACACCTTGCCTTTAACAGTGCATCTGGAATGGAAGACAATCACTAATTAATTGACCAATAGAAAATGGACACGTAAAGCTTCTAGAAATATTCCCCTGCAAGTGGTCCCACAATACCGTTAGAACATGGAACTTCAGTGGGGACTTTATTGACTGAAAATTGGAAATAGAATCTGGACTTCCACTGGAGCATTCATCTGGAGCATTCATCTGGAGTTGATCATCTGGAGCGCTTTAGTGGAGAACTCAGGAGCATTCATCTGGAGCTCGTCACTGGAGTGCGTCACTGGTGGATTACCAGTGTTGGTCACTGGAGAATCTTGCCACTGGAGAAGTGTCACTACTGGTGACTGGGCTGGTTCAGTAAAGACTTGTCTGAAATGGGCCACTGCTGGCAGAATCAACATGGCTTGTTCAGATGGCATTATCAGTTCAGTTTCCTTCAGTTCGCTGGGTTTCTCCAGTTCAGTGAATCTGGACATTTCTGCATCAGTGCTGATAGAGAAGATGGAAAGTAGAATCACTGACTGGAGAAATAAGTGTTTATCCTTTGCTGGCCGCCTACAACTGATTCGATCAGTCTTATCCTCGTTTCATATCTATTGTGCATCAGTCTTCATTCTTCCTATTTCTGTCATTAAAGATTTAGAGAAGATGCGGGCTTTTCTTTGGAGCCAGGGACCGATGGAGAAAGGTAAGGCCAAGGTTTCTTGGAGTTCTGTTTGTTTGCCTAAATCTGAAGGAGGACTGGATATTCGTCGTACAACTGAGGTTAATAAATCTTTAATGGTCTATCATAATTGGAGCATTCTTACTCAGAGAGAATCGTTATGGGTGAACTGGATACACTCTTATAGATTAAGAGATAGAAGCTTCTGGGATGTCAAACAACCCGGAAATGGTAGTTGGGGGTGGAGAAAATTACTTCAGCTCCGCGATGTTATTAGACCGTTTATTTGGTCTAAGATTGGCGATGGTAAACAGACTTCTGTTTGGCATGATCAATGGGCCTCTGATTGCCCATCGAGTCGCTTTATATCACCTAGGATGATTATGCAAGCAGGTTTTAATAAGCAGTCGTCTGTTGCTGACTTATTGCATAATGGGGAATGGTTTTGGCAACAGGCGTGGCTAGACTTATTCCCTGTGTTAATCACGGTCCCTAAACCAGTCCTTCAGTCATCTCAACGTGATTATATTGTTTGGAGAGATCTTGATGATAGCTATCAGGAGTATTCTTCTGGTATGGTGTGGAATTGTATCCGGTCTAGGAGCAATGAGGTGGCTTGGGCACGAGCTGTTTGGTTCTCACATTGCATTCCAAGGCATTCATTCCTGGTTTGGCTAATTATGAGAAATCGACTGGTGACACAAGATAAACTCATGCAATGGAAACCTTCCTATAACCTATATTGCTGTTCGTTGTGCAAGAGGGGTCCTGATTCACACTCACATTTATTTTTTGAATGTCCTTTTTCCTCACAGGTTTGGAAGGAAGTAAAAATCCTTGCTGAAGTTCCGATGATGTCTGATTCGTGGGAAGACATTATTGTATGGCTATCCTCTAAATCAAAGTCAAGATCGGCTAAAAATGTAATTGGTAGACTACTTGTAGCAGCCACAGCGTACTTCATCTGGCAGGAAAGAAATAATAGATTATTCACTACCACCTCAAGACCTATGGAGCAGCTTGTGGAGTTAATAGCCTCGATCATCAGATTTAAATTGGTAACGCTTAAGTTCAAGCATACAAAGGCTGTTGAGAGACTACTTCTTACATGGAAGGTGCCACGTGACATGGTCATCCGCCCAAGATAATATGGCGCAATTGGTCTAGCTTTATTTTTTTATACATATTAGTTCAGGTTATGTCTAGCTAATGTGTCGCTACTTTTGGTTGTGGTTTGCTATTTGGCTTGTGTACTTATGCATGGCATGTCATGCATTTGAATTAGTATGGTATTCAGCCATACTACTTGTTTTGTAATATTTTTGGTGATGGTATATAATTTACAGGGGTATACCCATTAACCAAAAAAAAAAAAAGTTCTTGACGAACCTAAGGTGAATGATGATTTTCCCAAAGAGATGTTTCGATCTTTGGAGGATATGAAATATGAGTATTTTTGTGTTATGATTGATTGTGTGTGAATTGAATGTGTGAATATATCTGAATTGAATGAATGATGAATGAATCTGACAACTCAATGATTAGGGGTATTTATAGGCCCAAGATTATGGTAAGTTTGTACCCTGGGTCGTACCAGATATGGGCGCCCAAATTCATAAGGGATAGTACGAGGTATAGAACATTCGAGAGTTATTAGTTGTCAGTCATTTATAATCAAACGTCGTAATAATAAATGTGGTAACATTTATACTTGTAAACCTTGCCTCTTTTTTAAGTATTGGCATTCTTTTATCTTTTTCCTAAGCCTCGCTAAAGAGAGCTAATGCTTTCTTCAAAAGAGAATTAAAGCCTTCCTCAAAAGGGAGTGGAAACCTTCTTCAAAAGAGAGTGGAAGCCTTCTTCAAAATAGAGCTGAAGTCTTTTTCAAAAGAGAGTTAAAGTCTTCCTCAAAAGAGAGTGGAAGCCTTCCTCACAAGAGAGTGGAAGCCTTCCTCACAAGAGAGTGGAAGCCTTCCTCAAACGAGAGTGGAAGCCTTCTTCAAAAGAGGGTGGAAGCCTTCTTCAAAAGAGAGATGAAGGCTTCTTCAAAAGAGAGTTAAAGTCTTCCTCAAAAGAAAGTGGAAGCCTTCCTCACAAGAGAGTGGAAGCGTTCCTCAAACGAGAGTGGAAGACTTCTTCAAAAGAGAGTCAAAGCCTTGCCACTTTCCTGCCTAGCCTTAAGCCTCGCATAGCCCAAGAAAGAAATGAAATCTCTTTTGTCTTATATGAAGCCTCGCCTGGGACCCACTCCAAGGCTCTCAAGCTCTTGCCTAGCCTTAAGCTTTCCTGAGCCCCACTCCAAGGCTCTCAAGCTTTATCTTCCTCTCTTTCCTAGCCTTAAGCCTTCCTGGGCCCCACTCCAAGGCTCCCAAGCCTCACCTTCTTCTTTTGTCTAGCCTTAAGCCTTCATGGGCCCCACTCCAAGGCTCTCACGGCATTCTATTTAGTTTCTTCAAGGCTGGCATTCTCCTTTCTTTTGGTCCGTTTCAATGTAAGGTTTCCAATCGATATCTTGGATTTAAACTTCACGTTCTCTTCTCATTATATAAATGTTTTCCCTTTACTTCTAATCTTTTTCTGTTCTTTATCGGGGCGACAGGAAGAAAATTGAAAAAGGAAAGGAACTTCTTTTGTTTTGAGTCTGACCACAAGAGATGAGATAACATAAAAAAGAAAATGATTTCTCCTCTTTTTTGAATCTCGAAAATATCAAGGAGGCGGCACAGGGTCTGGACACTTTTTTGCCTTTCTTTTAGCCTTTTTTTTTTCTTTTCTTTTTTCTTGGATTTACGAAAAGAGGAGCAAGGTATGGTCCCTTCTTTCTTTTGTTTCTTGTATTTCTTGTGAAATTCTCTTGGTGAGTTATCCATGTGGGTCCCATTGTGTACCACTATTACTTATTAAATAATTTACCTTGGTTATTCACGTGACTATCTCAAGGAAGGAAAGAAGTACATCTCATATTCTATGTTTCAAGCCTAGCTCATGTGAGCATTTCAAAGGAGGTAACATTTATTATTTTGTCTTGTCTCTCTTAGTAAGCTTATCTCCCTCGGATTATCTTTATTTTGCTTCCTTAATATATATACATGAATCAAGATAATTGTGGGTCTCCTTTTGTCGTATATATGCACATAGAGAGAGAGACAAAGCAATTGGTCCGCTGCTTTAGACTTCGAAGCTTCCACGCCTCTTGCTTTATGTACGTAATACTATATTATATTATATGACAAGTGCACCTTGGATCCAATGTTACCTGCCAAGCTTTCTTGTCGAAGTTGGCCATGCCTTTATGTCCTTGCTAAATAAAACTAATATACAATATGTGTTGCTCCGCTGCTTGGAGGCTTAACGTTCCGCAGCCTCGCTGAAGCCTCGCCAGATTTTTTTGGTATTGCTCCACTGCTTCGAGGCTTAGACGCTCCGCAGCCTCGCCACATATTTTTTGTATTGACACACATATAGATATTGATGCGGAAATGTCCAGGTTCATTGAACTGATAATGCCATCTGAACAAGCCATGTTGATTCTACCAGCAGTGGCCCATTTCAGACAAGTCTTTTCTGAACCGGTCCAGTCACCAGTAGTAACACTTCTCTAGTGACCAACTCTGGTAGTCCACCAGTGAAGCACTCCAGTGAAGCTGATGCGAAAATGTCCAGATTCACTGAACTGGTGGAACCCATTGAACTGAAGAAGTCAACTGATCTGAAGGAAACTGAGCTGATCATGCCATCTGAACAAGCCATGTTGATTCTGCCAGCAGTGGCCTATTTCAGACAAGTCTTTTCTGAACCAGTCCAGTCACCAGTAGTAACACTCCTCCAGTGGCAAGTCTCTCCAGTAACAAATACTTGTAAGCCACCAGTGACGCTCTCCAGTGAAGCTCTCCAGATGACTGCTCCAGATAGATATTCCAGTGACCACTACTAAAGGCCACCAGTGAAGCGCTCCAGATATTGTCTCCAGTGAAGGTCCAGATGTTGTCTCCAGATGCAGTCCAGATGTATGTTCCATTGTCCAGATAATAAAGTCCCCACTGAAGTCCTTTGTCTGTGGGTCCAATAAAGAAGGAATGACAGCTGTTAAGGAAGGCGCGTGTGACAAGACGTTTCTAACGGTATTGTGAGACCACTTGCAGGGGAATATTTCTAGAAGCTTACGGGTCCATTTCTTAGTGGTCCAAATTAATTAGTGGCTTGCACATGACAGCTTTTATTGTAATATTTTATTATTTCGATGATTCCTAGGAAATAGCTTGTGGCTATAAATAGAGACTTATTTTCATTATAAAAGTTAGTTGATGTTGAATGAAATTAATAGAGCAGCCTCTATTTCTTACAAATCTTCTTTTACCTTTATAGATCTTTGATCTTGGTGGTTAGGAGTGACCCCTTTATCAATATTTGTGGTGACTTGTTCTTTATCAAATATTGTGGTGAGGTCTTTTAAATCTTCGGTTTCCTTTATCTATAATCGTGGTGGCTAGACCTTTATCGATTGTAGTGGTGGGGCGGAGTGTTTCCTTTATCCTTGATTCCGGTGGCTTGGCCTTTACGAATCTTGGTGGTGGATTCTTTTATCTATCATTTTAATTTTATTGTCTTGTTTTCTTGTTTGTTTCATATAAAATCCATAAAATACCAAAAATAGTCTTCCGCTGTCGTTTGTCGCGTGATTTACGCATCAGAAGCGCTCCAGATGACTGCTCCAGATATACTACTCCAGTGACCACTACTAAAGTCCACCAGTGAAGCGCTCCAGATGACTGCTCCAGACGACTACTCCAGATGAATGCTCCAGTGACCAACACTGAAGGTCCACCAGATGACTGCTCCAGATTTATGTTCCATTGTCCAGATAATAAAGTCCCCACTGAAGTCCTATGTCTATGGGTCCAATAAAGAAGGAATGACAGGTGTCAAGGAAGGAGCGTGTGACTAACGGTATTGTGGGACCACGTGCAGGGGAATATTTCTAGAAGCTTTACTTGTCCATTTTCTATTGGTTAATTAATTAGTGGTGGTCCGTAGCACATGACAGCTTTTATTGTAATATTTTATTATTTCGATGATTCCTAGGAAATAGCTTGTGGCTATAAATAGAGGCTTATTTTCCTTGTAAAAGTTAGTTGATGTTGAATTAAATTAATAGAGCAACCTCTATTTCTTACAAAAATCTTCTTTTACCTTTAGAGATCTTTGATCTTGGTGGTTAGGAGTGACCCTTTTATCAATATTTGTGGTGACTTGTTCTTTATCAAATATTGTGGTGAGGTCTTTAAATTTGGTAAGGTCTTTTAAATCTTCGGTTTCCTTTATCTATAATCGTTGTGGCTAGACCTTTATCGATTGTAGTGGTGGGGCGGAGTGTTTCCTTTATCCTTGATTCCGGTGGCTTGGCCTTTACGAATCTTGGTGGTGGATTCTTTATCTATCATTTTAATTTTATTGTCTTGTTTTCTTGTTTGTTTCATATAAAATCCATAAAATACCAAAAATAGTCTTCCGCTGTCGTTTGTCGCGTGATTTACGCATCAGAAGCGCTCCAGATATTGTCTCCAGTGAAGGTCCAGATGTTGTCTCCAGATGCAGTCCAGATGTATGTTCCATTGTCCAGATAATAAAGTCCCCACTGAAGTCCTATGTCTATGGGTCCAATAAAGAAGGAATGACAGGTGTCAAGGAAGGAGCGTGTGACTAACGGTATTGTGGGACCACGTGCAGGGGAATATTTCTAGAAGCTTTACTTGTCCATTTTCTATTGGTTAATTAATTAGTGGTGGTCCGTAGCACATGACAGCTTTTTGATTATTTTATTGTATTTCGTTATTTCCTAGGTAGAGCATGTGGCTATAAATAGAGGCTTATTTTCCTTGTAAAAGGTTAGTTGATGTTGAATTAAATTAATAGAGCAACCTCTATTTCTTACAAAAATCTTCTTTTACCTTTAGAGATCTTTGATCTTGGTGGTTAGGAGTGACCCTTTTATCAATATTTGTGGTGACTTGTTCTTTATCAAATATTTTGGTAAGGTCTTTTAAATCTTCGGTTTCCTTTATCTATAATCGTTGTGGCTAGACCTTTATCGATTGTAGTGGTGGGGCGGAGTGTTTCCTTTATCCTTGATTCCGGTGGCTTGGCCTTTACGAATCTTGGTGGTGGATTCTTTATCTATCTTTTATTTTATTGTTTGTTTGATGTTGAATGAAATTAATAGAGCAACCTCTATTTCTTACAAAAATCTTCTTTTACCTTTATAGATCTTTGATCTTGGTGGTTAGGAGTGACCCTTTTATCAATATTTGTGGTGACTTGTTCTTTATCAAATATTTTGGTAAGGTCTTTTAAATCTTCGGTTTCCTTTATCTATAATCGTTGTGGCTAGACCTTTATCGATTGTAGTGGTGGGGCGGAGTGTTTCCTTTATCCTTGATTCCGGTGGCTTGGCCTTTACGAATCTTGGTGGTGGATTCTTTATCTATCTTTTAATTTTATTGTCTTGTTTATTTGTTTGTTTCATATAAAATCCAGAAAATACCAAAAATAGTCTTCCGCTGTCGTTTGTCGCGTGATTTACGCATCAAATTTGGTATCAGAGCCAGGTTTTCAAAATGGTTTCTTAATCTTTTTATCCGTGGGTTTTTGTTGTTTGGTTGATTAGATATGTCGGAGTTTTGTTTAGATCTGTTGATTGATTGTTTAGATCTATTGGTTATTTGCTTGAATCTATTGATTGTGAGCTGTTTGTTGGTTATAAATGGCATATAGACGAGATATGAGTTTAGAAGAAGCTCATAATGTTAGAAGAGACAGGCAAATAGAAGATCTACAAGAAGCTCTAGGTAAAATAGTCCATATGTTAGAAGATGGTGGTTTACGATTTAATCGAGAAAATATTGTTACTAGTGAAAGAGATTCTGAATCTCAAGGTCCTAGTGAGAGATCTGGTAGTACCCCTAGGAACTCTAGTGATTCTGATGAACCACGTCCTAGAGAAAGGCATAGGAGGCATAAAAGAAATGATACTAGGGATATTAAGATAGATCCACCAGATTTTAATGGGTCTTCTAACCCAGAAGAGTATTTTGAATGGGTCCAGGTGATGGACAGAATAATGGAAATAAAGGGTTATGATGATAGAAAAAGTTTCAAAGTTGCCATCATTAAACTTAAGAAATATGCTTCATCTTGGTATGATAACATGAAATCTGAAAGAGAGTACAAGGGCAAAAGTAAAATCAAGACCTGGTCCAAACTGAAGGAGGTCATGCAGAAGAGGTTTGTTCCCCAGTCGTACAAGCAAGATCAGTATCTACTGATGAACAATCTGAAGCAAGGAGCCAAGGAAGTTGTGGAGTATATTAGAGAGTTTGAGCATCTGAAGACCAGAACTGGTGTGAATGAGACTGAAGAGCACACTATTGCCAGATTTCTTGGTGGTCTGAACGCTGCCATTACTCAAAAGATTGAGTTGCAGCCTATCTGGACATATGAAGGTGCATGCAAGATGGCTATCCAGATTGAAAGACAACTGAAGAAGAAGGTTTCATACAAGTCATTCAGTAAGGTTCCTGCCAGTGCAAGTCAACCAGTTGCCAGTCAACCAGTCCCCAGATTTACTGAAGCTGTTCAGAAATCCTTCAAAGGCAAACAAAAAGAAACTGGAGGATCGAAAGAACCAGTTGGAAAGAAATGTTTTAAGTGTCATGGCTTTGGTCACTTCCAGGCCCAGTGTCCTAATCAAAGAGCCTTGACTGCCAAAGAGATTGAATGTTTGCCAGATGTCGACACTGAAGAAGGTAAGCCAGTATATGATGAAGATGAAGAAGAAGATGAGTCTTATATTGGTGCAGATGTTGGAGAAATGTTGGTTGTCAGAAGAGTGATGCATGTTGATGAAGTTACCACTGATACTGCCCAGAGGGAGAACATTTTTCACTATAGATGCACAGTCAAAGGAAAAGTTTGTGATCTGATCATTGACGGTGGGAGTTGTGCTTACTTCAACTTACATGGTAGAGAAACTGGCACTACCTACAGTAAAGCACCCTCGTCCTTACAAGTTGCAATGGCTCAGTGAAGGATCTGAGGTAAAAGTTAACAGACAAGTTACTATTCCTTTTTCCGTTGGATCTATTTATGAAGATAAAATTGTATGTGATGTTGTTGCTATGGATGCTTGTCATATATTACTGGGTAGGCCATGGTTATTTGATAATAATGTCTTTCATAATGGTCGAATGAATTCATATTCAGTATTTGTAAGTGGGAAGAAGGTCACTCTGACTTCTTTAAAACCCAATGAAATATTGAAAATTAATAAGAAAGACCAGCCCAGCAAATCTTTGTTCATGTCTCAAACTGAAGTAGAAGAAGAGTTAACTGGAGGCTCTCCAGTTATGATGTTACTGGTGCTTGAGCATACTGAAGAGAAGGAGTTCACTGGAGTCCCCAGTCTCCTGAAGACTTTACTGTAGGAATTTACTGACGTTTTCCCAGAAGACCTACTTGAAGGTTTGCCGCCAGTAAGAGGAATTGAACACCAGATTGACCTGGTTCCAGGTTCAGTTCTTCCAAACAAAGCTACTTACAGATGTACGCCTACTGAAGCAAAGGAGTTGCAGAGGCAAGTCGATGAGTTGGTTGAGAAGGGTTATGTGAGAGCAAGTATGAGTCCTTGTTCAGTGCCAGCTCTTCTGGTTCCAAAGAAAGATGGTACAATGAGAATGTGTGTTGATAGCAGGGCCATCAACAATATAACCATTAAGTATAGATATCCCATTCCCAGATTGGATGATATGCTTGATGAGTTACACGGCTCCAGAGTGTTTTCCAAGATTGATCTCAGAAGTGGCTATCACCAGATAAGGATGAAAGATGGAGATGAGTGGAAAACTGCTTTCAAAATCAAGGGAGGTTTGTATGAATGGTTAGTTATGCCTTTTGGCTTATCTAATGCTCTCAGTACTTTCATGAGACTGATGAACGAAGTTTTCAGGCCACTCATTGGTCAGTTTGTTGTTGTTTACTTTGATGATATTCTGGTATATTCAAAATCTGAAGCTGAACATGTTAACCATCTGAAGAAGGTATTTGAACTGTTGAGAAGACACCAGTTGTATGGCAAACTGGAGAAATGTGATTGTAAGGTAGTGGATGTTGAATGAAAATTAATAGGGCAGCCTCTATTTCTTACAAAATCTTCTTTTACCTTATAGATCTTTGATCTTGGTGGTTAGGAGTGACCCCTTTATCAATATTTATGGTGACTTGTTCTTTATCAAATATTGTGGTGAGGTCTTTTAAATCTTCGGTTTCCTTTATCTATAATCGTGGTGGCTAGACCTTATCGGTTGTAGTGGTGGGGCGGAGTGTTTCCTTTATCCTTGATTCCGGTGGCTTAGCCTTTACGAGTCTTGGTGGTGGATTCTTTATCTATCATTTTTATTTTATTGTCTTGTTTGATTGTTTATTTCATATAAAATCCAGAAAATACCAAAAATAGACTTCCGCTGTCGTTTGTCGCGTGTTTTACGCATCAATTTGGTATCAGATCCAGGTTTAAAAGGGTTTCTTAATCTTTTTGTCCGTTGGGTTATTGTTTGTTTAGATCTGTTGATTGATTGTTTAGATCTATTAGTTATTTGCTTAGATCTATTGATTGTGAGTTATTTGTTGGTTATAAATGGCGTTTAGAAGAAATATGACTTTAGACGAAGCTAATAATGCTAGGGGAGATAGACAGATTGAAGATCTACAAGAAGCACTTGGTAGGGTTGTTCATATGTTAGAAGATGGTAGTTTACGATTTAATAGAGAAAACGTTGTTGCCAGTGAAAGAGATTCTGAATCTCAAGGCCCTAATGAAAGGTCTGATAGTAATCCTAGAAACTCTAGTGATTCTGATGAACTACATCCTAGAGAAAGTGATGTGATAATCACGCGAATCCAAGCACAATGGAATTAGACAACGAAACTAGCACAGCGGAAATAACTATTTTTGGTATTTTCTGGGTTTTAATGAAACAAAACAACAAGACAATAACAATGAAGAAGATTCCAACCAAGAATTCGTTTGGAGTCCTGGTAGATGAAGATGGACAAAAAGGAGATGACCCGTTATCTGATTATGGGACTAAACAAAGTGTACTTCGGGAAGCCACAGAAAGTGAAATGGCTGAAAAGGCATCGAAATTAAAGGCAACGATGGATGTGGGATTTTCTGCTGATTCTGATAATGATGAAGTCGATGATGATTATGTGGAAGATATCTATGATGAATCTGATGATTTTATGGCTGCACATACAAAGCCTAATTCCACTTCTGAGGGGGCAAGCACCCCCGGTATGCACGGTTTTAATGGGTAGTATAGCTGCATGGAATATTAGGGGTTTGAACCGACCCCTCAAACAGAAACAGGTTCGGCAGGTGGTAAGTGAAAATAATATTAATGTTTGTGCTATCTTGGAATCCCATGTACATATTTCTAGTCTTATGGATGTGTGCAAAAGGGTGTTTAAAACCTGGGATTGGTCTTCTAATGCTTCGTCCTGTAGTAAGGGTACGAGGATTATTCTGGGGTGGAATTCTGAGGTTGTGGATGTTATGGTTTTGTCACATACGGATCAAGTCATACATATTCAGATTATATACAAGTTAGATCGAAAGGCTTTCTATTGTTCGTTTGTATATGCGGACAACTATTATGTTCATAGAAGATTATTATGGGATAATCTTTGTACACATCAGCATTTTATACAAGGAAAACCGTGGGTGTTGTTGGGAGACTTTAACTCAGCGCTTAATTTGGAGGATAGCTTCTCTAGTTCTTCCAAAATTGATATTGGTATGCGTGATTTTAAGGAGTGTATACAACAAATTGATGTAATGGATATTAATTCTTCCGGGTTCCATTTTACATGGACTCAAAAACCCAAGCATGGAACGGGAACATTGAAGAAAATTGATAGAATCATGGGAAACGTTCAGTTTTGTGATGAGTTTCAATCCGCTCATGCCATCTTTCAACCCTATAGAATCTCGGATCATACCCCATGTGTCTTGAAATTTCCTAATGTTACTAGGCAAAGACCCAAACCATTCAAATTTGCTAACTTCCTAGTTCATAAGAAGGATTTTGCTGAAATGGTTAAAACTCATTGGGATACTCCTTTTACTGGATGCAAGATGTACAGATTAGTGAAAAAGCTAAGACTTTTGAAACATCCAATCCGAAGTATGCTCTTTAGGCAAGGAAATCTGCATAATAAGGTTAAGGAGCTTCGACTTGAGCTTGATAGCCTCCAAATAGCTATCGAGGCTGATCCCTCTGATAAAGAATTAAGAAACCAGGAGATTGCTGCACTTTATGATTTTAAAGAGGCGGCTCTTGATGAGGAACGCTTCTTAAAACAGAAAGCCAAGATTGAATGGTTAGAGGTGGGTGACTCTAATACTTTGTATTTTCACAACACTGTTAAAGCAAGATCTCACAGGAGCTGGATAGAGAAGATTCAAGACGTTAATGGAGTTGATCATGAAGGGGGTGGTGTGGCTACTGCGCTTGTAAAACATTATGAAGACTTCCTGGGAACTGAAGGGCCTCCATCTTGTTTTAATCCTAATGAAGTTTTCAGAAGAACTATTAGTAGGCAAAAAGCGGATTATATGGTTCGAGCGATCACTGATGCTGAAATTAAAGAAGCTATGTTCTCAATTGATGAAAATAAAGCCCCGGGTCCTGATGGGTATACCTCGCTCTTCTTTATGAAGACTTGGGATATAACGGGAAAGGAGGTATGTCTTGCCATTCATGATTTCTTTAAGACTGGCAAAATTTTGAAAGAAATCAACCATACCTTCTTAGCATTGATTCCGAAAGTGTCCACTCCTAATAGAGTTACAGATTATCGCCCAATTTCTTGCTGCAATACAATATATAAATGCATTAGTAAAATTATTACTAATCAATCCGCATTCATTCCGGGAAGGCTTATATCGGATAATATTCTTCTAACTCAAGAATTAATGCATAATTATCATCGTAAGATTGGCCCCCCACGATGTGCTGCTAAGGTTGACATTCAGAAAGCATATGATACTGTTAATTGGAGCTTCTTAAGAGCAACATTAATTGGTTTTGGATTCAATCCGACTATGGTACATTGGATCATGTCTTGTGTTACCAGCGTTTCTTTCTCTATCAGCTTGCATGGTAATATTCATGGTCTTTTCCAAGGAAGACGAGGACTTAGACAGGGTGATCCCATGTCCCCATACCTCTTTACTATGGTTATGGAGGTGTTAACTCTGATGTTACACAAATCTGTGCAGCATTCACCGGGCTTCAGGTTTCATAACTTGTGTGGAGAACAACGAATTATTAACATTTGTTTTGCAGATGATCTCTTTCTCTTTGGCCGAGGTGATCTTGCTTCGGCCAAAGCTATTATGGAAGGGCTTATGGAGTTTTCTAATGCCTCAGGACTTATGCCTAGTCTAGCTAAAAGCACGGCTTTCTTTTGTAATGTCCCTGATCGTATTAAGAGGGCTATTTTGGAGATCCTCCCATTTGAAGAAGGCTTTCTTCCGATTCGTTATCTTGGTGTTCCACTTATTTCATCTAGACTTTTACACAAAGATTGCACAATTTTGGTTGAAAGGATGGAGGCTAGAATAAGTGATTGGAAGAACAAGTCTCTTTCGTTTGCTGGCAGGTTACAATTAATTAATTCAGTTCTCTCTTCCATGCATATTTATTGGGCTTCAGTTTTCATTCTCCCTGCTAGTATCATTTCTGATTTGGAAAAGAAGATGCGGGCTTTTTTATGGACTCAAGGACCCATGAGCAAAGGTAAAGCTAAGGTGGCATGGAAGGATTGTTGCCTTCCTAAGTATGAAGGAGGAATTGGAATTAAAAGAATTTGTGATGTTAACAAATAAGACTTCTCATGTATGGAGTATCTTGAATAATCGAAAGTCTCTTTGGGTGCATAAACTCAAGGGAAGAAATTTCTGGGATGTCCCTTTGAAAGCTGGCTCAACATGGGGATGGCGTAAGCTTCTTCAATTGCGAGAAGTAATCCGACCACATATTAAGTATCTGATAGGGGATGGGTGTACTACTTCAGCTTGGTTTGATAATTGGGCTTCTATTGGCCCTTTATGTAAGTTTATTACATATAGAGAGATGACTAGAGCGGGATTTCGTCTTGATGCAACTGTTAATGATGTTCTAACTAATGGACGCTGGAAATGGCCAATTGCCTGGTTTGATCTATTTCCAGTGCTTATAAATGTTACTCCTCCTGTTCTTCGTCCTGCTGTTTCTGATATAATTACTTGGTATGATAATAATGGGAAGGAAACTGGTTTTTCAGCCTCTTTCACATAGTATTCCGAGGCACTCATTTCATGTCTGGCTTATTATGAGAGAAAAACTAAAGACTCATGATAAGATGAAGCAATGGGATGTTAGTGGTTCTACTAACTTAAATCTACTTTGTTGTTCCCTCTGCAAGCGTGGACCTGATTCGCATCAACATTTATTTTTTGAATGTAATTACTCATTGCAGATTTGGAATTTGGTTCGCCCCTTAATGGGATTTCATGCGGTTCCAAACCGATGGACTGATATCACTTCAATGCTATTGTTGACATCAAAGCCTAATTTAGCCAAGACGATTATTGCTAAGCTTCTGATTGCTGCTTCGGCTTATTACTTATGGCAAGAGAGAAACTCCAGATTATTTTCTCCTAAAGAAAGATCGGTTGCTCAACTGCGTGATGTTATTGTGTCTACTGTCCGGATGAAGTTAGCCACTATGAAGTTCAAGAAAAAGATTCAAGGAAGAAGCATCCTAGAAGAATGGAAGTTGGATATCACGTAAACATTTATTAAACATCACTTTTATTGTTTTGCCATTAAGAAGTCAACAAGTCTTCTAAATGTGTCCCTCTGACAGGCCTTTGGATTTATCTAAGGGTAGGAGTCTCCATTTGGTTAGCCATTTTGAGCTCTTCACTGTGATGTGCATGTTTGAGATTTGGTTTCGATTTGGTAGAATGATAGAGGTTGATGTTTGATATTGGTTACTTACATATTAGAGGTGTATTATTAATGCTTTGATGTTATTAGCCTTTTTTATGTATTGTTCAGCTAGGTCGTTTGTGACGTTATTGTTTCACATACATATGGCATGTCATATGTATGAATTAGTTTGGTACTTTGCCAAGCTACTTGTAATAATCTTCTTTTGGGTGATTTATAAAAGCTTACCGGGGTTTAAATTCCCCTTTACCCAAAAAAAAAAAAGACAATAACAATGAAGATAGATAAAGAATCTAATACTTGATTCATAAAGGAAACGAGCCACCGGAATCAAATAATAGAAACACTCCAACCCACCACTATAATCGATAAAGGACGAACCACCACGATTAAAGATAAAGGAATCGAAGATTTAAGATCTCACCACTTTAATTGATAAAGGACGAACCACCACAATTAAAGATAAAGGGATCACTCCAAACACCCAAATAAAACAACGATTTATGAAGGTAATAAGAAGATTTAATAAGGAAAAGAAAGTGTTCTTTTCATTCAACTTGATAACCAAAAACTACCCTCACAATGAGAAATAAATCCTATATTTATAGCCACATGCTCTACCTAGGAATTAACGACATAATAATAAAATATTACAATAAAAGTTGTCATGTGCAAGCCACTTTGGACCACTAAGAAATGGACACGTGAGCTTCCAGAAATATTCCCCTGCAAATGGTCCCTCAATATCGTTAGAAAAGTCATTGTCACACGTGCACACATCCTTATCCAAGACCTTCTAAAACTGGTGACGTGGCAGCCTTTTATTGAATAAAACATCTTCTTGACTGAACAAAACTCTGCTGAAGTTTGCTCGCTGCCAGTTGGTCGCTGATGCTATTCGCTGATGACTTTCATTGATCAAGGATGGACTCGCTGATGCTATTTCAGTTAAGCAACCCCTTTCAGCGACTCCTTCTAGCTGACTGGAATTAGTCAGTCAGCGATCCCTTTCAGCGACCCCTTCTAGTCTTCAATGGATTGCAACTGAGGCATAGCTGATAAGTTCACTGGTGGATGCTCGCTGAAGTATAATTTAAGTAAGGTGCTGAACACCCATCTCTGGCCAGTGTCACTGATGGATACTTGCTGAGGAACGACTTGCTGATGTAACCTTCTCACTGAAGTGTTACTAGCTGTTCTGGACACTCGCTGATCACATCTGGTGTTGTCCAGTTCAGTGATTGTGATCAGTTGAAGTTGTCTCAACGAGAGTTGTTGATCAATACTTGTTTTGTCACTGATGAACTCTAAGACCAGCAACACTTGATTTAGTTGCATAACTTCAGTGCTCGACTTAGCATTAAGATCAATATACACCAGTAGTTTAATTCCAATAAAGGATATCCAAGGGTAATTTGTTGCTTGCTGATCTTTATTTATCAAATACAGGAACCAACCTTTTATGAGGAAATGACTCGGGGACATTTCCGCATCAGAAAGGCGTAGGAGGCATAGGGGAAATGACACTAGGGATATTAAGATAGATCCACCAGATTTTAATGGATCTTCTAACCCAGAAGAGTATTTCGAATGGGTCCAGGTGATGGACAAAATAATGGAAATAAAGGGTTATGATGATAGAAAGAGCTTCAAAGTTGCCATTATTAAACTTAAGAAATATGCTTCATCTTGGTATGATAACATGAAATCTGAAAGAGAGTACAAGGGCAAGAGTAAGATCAAGACCTGGTCCAAACTGAAGGAGGTTATGCAGAAGAGGTTTGTTCCCCAGTCGTATAAGCAAGATCAGTATCTACTGATGAACAATCTGAAGCAAGGAGCCAAGGAAGTTGTGGAGTACATTAGAGAATTTGAGCATCTGAAGACCAGAACTGGTGTGAATGAGACTGAAGAGCACACTATTGCCAGATTTCTTGGTGGTCTGAACGCTGCCATTACTGAGAAGATTGAGTTGCAGCCTATCTGGACATATGAAAGTGCATGCAAGATGGCTATCCAGATTGAAAGACAACTGAAGAAGAAGGTTCCGTACAAGTCATTCAGTAAGGTTCCTGCAAGTACAAGTCAACCAGTTGCCAGTCAACCAGTTCCCAGATTCACTGAAACTGTCCAGAAATCCTTCAAAGGCAAAGAAAAGGAAACTGGAGGATCGAAAGAACCAGTTGGAAGAAAATGTTTCAAGTGCCATGGCTTTGGTCACTTCCAGGCCCAGTGTCCCAATCAAAGAGCCTTAACTGCCAGAGAAATTGAATGTTTACCAGATGTCGACACTGAAGAAGGTGAGCCAGTGTATGATGAAGATGAAGAAGGAGATGAAGAGTCTTATGTTGGTGCAGATGTTGGAGAAATGTTGGTTGTCAGAAGAGTGATGCATGCTGATGAAGTTACCACTGATGCTGCCCATAGGGAGAACATTTTTCTCTCCAAATGCACAGTCAAAGGAAAAGTTTGTGATCTGATCATTGATGGTGGGAGTTGTGCTAATGCTGCTTCAACTTACATGGTAGAGAAACTGGCGCTACCTACAGTTAAGCACCCTAGACCTTACAAGTTGCAATGGCTCATTGAAGGGTCACAGGTAAAAGTTAATCGTCAAGTTACTATCCCGTTTTCAATTGGGTCAGTTTATCAAGACAAAATTGTTTGTGATGTTGTACCTATGGATGCTTGTCATATTTTATTGGGTCGACCATGGTTATTTGATAATTATGTTCTTCATGATGGTCGAATGAACTCGTATTCTTTGAGTATAAGTGGAAAGAAGGTCACACTAACTTCTTTGAAGCCTAATGAACTGATGAAAGTCAAGAAAGACCAGCCCAGTAAGCCTTTGTTTTTGTCTCAAGCTGAAGTCGAAGAAGAGTTATCTGAAGGCTCTCCAGTTATGATGTTACTGGTCGTAGAAAAATCTGAAGAGAAGGATTTACTGGTGTCCCCAGTCTCCTGAAGACTTTACTGAAGGAATTCACTGATGTTTTTCCAGAAGACGTGCCTGAAGGTTTGCCACCAGTAAGAGGAATTGAGCACCAGATTGACTTGGTTCCAGGGTCAGTTCTGCCAAACAAAGCTGCTTATAGATGTTCACCCAATGAAGCTAAAGAATTGCAGAGGCAAGTAGATGAGTTGGTTGCCAGAGGTTATGTCAGAGCAAGCATGAGTCCTTGTTCAGTGCCAGCTCTCCTGGTCCCAAAGAAGGATGGTACGATGAGGATGTGTATTGATAGCAGGGCCATCAACAATATAACCATTAAGTATAGGTATCCCTTTCCCAGATTGGATGATATGCTTGATGAGTTACATGGCTCCAAAGTATTTTCAAAGATCGATCTCAGAAGTGGCTATCACCAGATAAGAATGAAAGATGGAGATGAGTGGAAAACTGCTTTCAAGATCAAAGGGGGGTTGTATGAATGGTTAGTTATGCCTTTTGGCTAATCTAATGCTCCCAGTACTTTCATGAGACTGATGAACGAAGTTCTCAGGCCACTCATTGGTCAGTTTGTTGTTGTATATTTTGATGATATTCTGGTATACTCAAAATCTGAAGCTGAACACGTTAGCCATCTGAAGAAGGTATTTGAACTGTTGAGAAGACACCAGTTGTATGGCAAACTGGAGAAATGTGATTTTATGGTGGAAAGTGTGATATTCTTAGGATATGTTGTGTCTAAGAATGGTATTTCTATGGATTCTTCTAAGGTTGATGCCATCAGATCATGGCCAGTTCCAACTACAATCACTGAAGTAAGAAGTTTTCATGGACTGGCTTCTTTTTACAGAAGGTTTATCAAGAATTTCTCTACAGTTGTGGCCCCAATTACTGACTGTCTGAAGAAAGGCGTGTTCAACTGGCCGAGTTCAGCCCAACTGGCGTTTGAAGCACTGAAGGATAAGCTCAGTTCAGCTCCAGTCTTATCCTTGCCAGATTTTGATATGCTATTTGAGCTAGAATGTGATGCAAGTGGAGTAGGTATTGGTGCAGTTCTGGTACAAGCAGGGCGTCCAGTTGCATATTTCAGTGAAAAGCTTAATGGCTCTAAACTGAAGTATAGCACTTACGACAAGTAGTTTTGATGCGGAAATGTCCAGATTCACTGAACTGGAGGAATCCAGTGAACTGAAGAAGTCAACTGAACTGATCATGCAATCTGAACAAGCCATGTTGATCCTTCCAGCAGTAGCCCATTTCAGACAAGTCTTTTCTGAACCAGGCCAGACACCAGTGGTAACACTTCTCCAGATGACTGCTCCAGATGGATGCTCCAGTGACCACTACTGAAGGTCCTCCAGTTGCAAGCTCCAGATGACTGCTCCAGATGGATGCTCCAGTGACCACTACTGAAGGTCCTCCAGTGAAGTACTCCAGATTTTATCTCTAGTGGTGGTCCAGATCTATGTTCCAGTTGCCAAATAATAAAGTCCCCACTAAAGTCGTTTGTGGGCCCAATAAAGAAGAATGTCAGTTGTTAAGAAAGGCGCGTGTGACGTTTCTAACAATATTATGGGACCACTTGCAGGGGAATGTTTATAGAAGCTTACGTGTCCATGTCTTATTGGTCCAAACTAGTTAGTGGCTTGCACATGACAGCTTTTATTGTAATATTTTAATTTTATCTATAATTCCTAGGTAGAGCATGTGGCTATAAATAGAGGTTTTATCTCTCATTGTAGTTAGTTGATGTTGAATGAAATTAATAGAGCAGTCTCTATTTCTTACAAAAATCTTCTTTTACCTTTATAGATCTTTTGATCTTGGTGGTTAGGAGTGACCTCTTTATCAATATTTGTGGTGACTTGTTCTTTATCAAATATTGTGGTGAGGTCTTTTAAATCTTCGGTTTCCTTTATCTATAATTCCTAGGTAGAGCATGTGGCTATAAATAGAGGTTTTATCTCTCATTGTAGTTAGTTGATGTTGAATGAAATTAATAGAGCAGTCTCTATTTCTTACAAAAATCTTCTTTTACCTTTATAGATCTTTTGATCTTGGTGGTTAGGAGTGACCTCTTTATCAATATTTGTGGTGACTTGTTCTTTATCAAATATTGTGGTGAGGTCTTTTAAATCTTCGGTTTCCTTTATCTATAATCGTGGTGGCTAGACCTTTATCGATTGTAGTGGTGGTGCGGAGTGTTTCCTTTATCTATAATCGTGGTGGCTAGACCTTTATCGATTGTAGTGGTGGTGCGGAGTGTTTCCTTTATCCTTGATTCCGGTGGCTTAGCCTTTACGAGTCTTGGTGGTGGATTCTTTATCTATCATTTTTATTTTATTGTCTTGTTTGATTGTTTATTTCATATAAAATCCAGAAAATACCAAAAATAGTCTTCCGCTGTATTTGTCGCGTGATTTACGCATCAAATTTGGTATCAGAGACAGGTTTGAAAAAGGTTTCTTAATCTTTTTGTCTGTTGGGGTATTGTTTGTTTAGATCTGTTGAGGGTTTGTTTAGGTCTGTTGATTGATTGTTTATATCTATTAGTTATTTGCTTATATCTATTGATTGTGAGTTATTTGTTGGTTATAAATGGCGTTTAGGAGAAATATGACTTTAGACGAAGCTAATAATGCTAGAAGAGATAAGCAGATTGAAGATCTACACAAGGCACTTGGTAGAGTTGTTCATATGTTAGAAGATGGTGGTTTAAGATTTAATCGAGAAAATATTGTTACTAGTGAAAGAGATTCTGAATCTCAAGGTCCTAGTATAAGATCTGATAGTACACCTAGAAACTCTAGTGTTTCTGATGAACCACATCCTAGAGAAAGGCGTAGGAGGCATAAGGGTGATGATACTAGGGATATTAAGATAGATCCACCAGATTTTATCGGGTCTTCTAACCCAGAAGAGTATTTTGAATGGGTCCAGGTGATGGACAAGATTATGGAGATAAAAGGTTATGATGATAGAAAAAGCTTCAAAGTTGCCATTATTAAACTGAAGAAATATGCTTCATCTTGGTATGATAACATGAAATCTGAAAGAGATTACAAGGGCAAGAGTAAGATCAAGACCTGGTCCAAACTGAAGGGGGTTATGCAGAAGAGGTTTGTTCCCCAGTCGTACAAGCAAGATCAGTATCTACTGATGAACAATCTGAAGCAAGGAGGCAAGGAAGTTGTGGAATACATTAGAGAGTTTGAGCATCTGAAGACCAGAACTGGTGTGAATGAGACTGAAGAGCACACCATTGCCAGATTTCTTGGTGGTCTAAACGCTGCCATTACTGAGAAGATTGAGTTGCAGCCTATCTGGACATATGAAGGTGCATGCAAGATGGCTATCCAGATTGAAAGACAACTGAAGAAGAAGGTTCCGTACAAGTCATTCAGTAAGGTTCCTGCCAGTGCAAGTCAACCAGTTGCCAGTCAACCAGTTGCCAGTCAACCAGTTGCCAGATTTACTGAAACTGTTCAGAAATCCTTCAGAGGGAAAGAATAACCAGTTGCCAGTCAACCAGTTGCCAGTCAACCAGTTGCCAGTCAACCAGTTGCCAGTCAACCAGTTGCCAGTCAACCAGTTGCCAGAAGGTTCCGTACAAGTCATTCAGTAAGGTTCCTGCCAGTGCAAGTCAACCAGTTACCAGTCAACCAGTTGCCAGTCAACCAGTTCCCAGATTTACTGAAACTGTTCAGAAATCCTTCAGAGGCAAAGAGAAATAAACTGGAGGATCGAAAGAACCAGTTGGAAGAAAATGTTTCAAGTGTCATGGCTTTGGTCACTTCCAGGCCCAGTGTCCTAATCAAAGAGCCTTGACTGCCAGAGAAATTGAATGTTTGCCAGATGTTGACACTGAAGAAAGTGAGCCAGTGTATGACGAAGAAGAAGATGAAGAGTCTTATGTTGGTGCAGATGTTGGAGAAATGTTGGTTGTCAGAAGAGTGATGCATACTGATGAAGTTACCACTGATACTGCCCAGAGGGAGAACATTTTTCACTCTAGATGCACAGTCAAAGGGAAAGTTTGTGATCTGATCATTGATGGTGGGAGTTGTGCTAATGCTGCTTCAACTTACATGGTAGAGAAACTGGCACTACCTACAGTTAAGCACCCTCGTCCATACAAGTTACAATGGCTAAGTGAAGGATCAGAGGTAAAAATAAACAGACAAGTTACTATTCCTTTTTCCATTGGATCTATTTATCAAGATAAAATTGTTTGTGATGTTGTACCTATGGATGCTTGTCATATTTTGTTGGGTCGACCATGGTTATTTGATAATTATGTTCTTCATGATGGTCGTATGAACTCGTATTCTTTGAGTATAAGTGGAAAGAAAGTCACACTGACTTCTTTGAAACCTAATGAACTGATGAAAGTCAAGAAAGACCAGCCCAGTAAACCTTTGTTTTTGTCTCAAGCTGAAGTCGAAGAAGAGTTATCTGAAGGTTCTCCAGTTATGATGTTACTGGTCGTAGAAAAATCTGAAGAGAAGGAGTTCACTGGTGTCCCCAGTCTCCTGAAGACTTTACTGAAGGAATTCACTGACGTTTTCCCTGAAGACCTACCTGAAGGTTTGCCACCAGTGAGAGGAATTGAGCACCAGATTGACTTGGTTCCAGGGTCAGTTTTACCAAACAAAGCTGCTTATAGGTGTTCACCCAATGAAGCTAAAGAATTACAGAGGCAAGTCGATGAGTTGGTTGAGAAGGGTTATGTGAGAGCAAGTATGAGTCCTTGTTCAGTACCAGCTCTCCTGGTCCCAAAGAAAGATGGCACGATGAGAATGTGTGTTGATAGCAGGGCCATCAATAATATAACCATTAAGTATAGATATCCCATTCCCAGATTGGATAATATGCTTGATGAGTTACATGGCTCCAGGGTATTTTCCAAGATTGATCTCAGAAGTGGCTATCACCAGATAAGGATGAAGGATGGAGATGAGTGGAAAACTGCTTTCAAGATGAAGGGAGGATTGTATGAATGGTTAGTTATGCCTTTTGGCTTATCTAATGCTCCCAGTACTTTCATGAGATTGATGAACGAAGTTCTCAGGCCACTCATTGGTCAGTTTGTTGTTGTATATTTTGATGATATTCTGGTATACTCAAAATCTGAAGCTGAACATGTTAATCATCTGAAGAGTGTATTTGAACTGTTGAGAAGACACCAGTTGTATGGCAAACTGGAGAAATGTGACTTTATGGTGGAGAGTGTGATATTTCTGGGGTATGTGGTCTCGAAAGAAAGAATTTCTATGGATCCCTCTAAGGTTGATGCCATTAGATCATGGCCAGTTCCAACCACAATCACTGAAGTAAGAAGTTTCCATGGACTGGCGTCATTTTATAGAAGATTTATCAAGAATTTCTCTACAGTTGTAGCTCTAATTACTGACTGTCTGAAGAAAGGTGTGTTCAACTGGCCAAGTTCAGCCCAACTGGCATTTGAAGCACTGAAGGATAAGCTCAGTTCAGCTCCAGTCTTATCCTTACCAGATTTTGATATACTATTTGAGCTCGAATGTGATGCAAGTGGAGTAGGTATTGGTGCAGTTCTAGTACAAGCCGGGCGTCCAGTTGCATATTTCAGTGAAAAGCTCAATGGCTCTAAATTGAAGTATAGCACTTATGACAAGGAGTTTTATGCAATTATTCGTGCTATCACTCACTGGTCACATTATCTGAAGCCAAAGCAGTTTGTCTTATTCTCTGGTCATGAAGCCCTGAAGTTCATACATGGCCAACACAAGCTTAATGCCAGACATTCCAAATGGGTAGAATTCTTACAGTCTTATTCATTTGTTTCGAAACATAAGGCTGGAGTTTGTAATGTTGTTGCTGATGCATTATCACGAAGATACTCAATGTTATCTATTCTGGAAGCAAGAGTTCTTGGATTTTCTTTCATTAAGGTATTGTATGCCACTGATCCAGACTTTGCTGATCACCTCACTGAAGCTAACCTGAAAGGACCATTTACTGATAAGAGAAGCACATGAAAGAGGTTTAGCTGGCCATTTTGGCATTAACAAAACTGGAGAGATCCTCACTGAACACTTCTACTGGCCAAGTCTACTGAAGGATGTCCAGAGTCTTATCAGTCGCTGTCCAACTTGTCACCAGGCGAAGACTACTTTTCACAAGGGTTTGTATACTCCTCTTCCAGTTCCAAACCAGCCATGGGAAGATCTCAGTATGGATTTCATTGTTGCACTGCCCAGAACCCAGAGGGGAAAAGATTCGATAATGGTGGTTGTTGATAGGTTTTCAAAAATGGCACATTTTATTGCTTTTAACACAACCAATGATGCTTCAGCTGTAGCAAATTTATTCTTTAAGGAGATTGTCAGGTTGCATGGAATCCCCAAGACGATTGTGTCAGATCGAGATGTGAAGTTCTTGAGTTATTTCTGGAAGACCCTATGGAGGTTAATGGGTACCAGATTGTTGTTCAGTACGTCTCACCATCCCAGACTGATGGACAGACTGAAGTTACCAACAGAACAACCGGTATGCTGTTAAGAACACTGGTGAAGAAGACATTGAAGGATTGGGATCTGAAGCTTGCTCATGCTGAATTCGCTTTCAACAGAGCTCCTAACTATTCTACCAGTAAATCTCCATTTGAAATATGCTATGGTGTCAATCCACTGACTCCCATTGATTTAATTCCCTTTTCGATTGAACCAAAAGCAAGCATTGAAGCCGAAACCAGAGCAAAAGAAATAAAGAAAATTCATGGAGAAGTAAAGGCCAGAATAGAGAAGGCAAATGCCAGTTACAAGACCAGAGCAAACAAGAATAGAAAGCAGCCCAATTTTTCACCAGGTGATCTTGTGTGGGTGCATCTGAGAAAAGAAAGGTTTCCAACGAAGAGAAAGAGTAAACTGATGCCCAGAGCTGAAGGTCCGTTCAAGATTCTGGAAAGATATGACGATAATGCTTACAAGGTTGAGTTACCTGGAGACATGGCAGTTTCAAGTACTTTTAATGTGGGAGATCTGATGCCTTATCTGGAGGATGAGTACCTCAAAGACTTGAGGACAAGTCTCTTTTCAGAGGGGGAGAATGATGCGGAAATGTCCAGATTCACTGAACTGGAGGAATCCAGTGAACTGAAGAAGTCAACTGAACTGATCATGCAATCTGAACAAGCAATGTTGATCCTTCCAGCAGTAGCCCATTTCAGACAAGTCTTTTCTGAACCAGGCCAGACACCAGTGGTAACACTTCTCCAGATGACTGCTCCAGATGGATGCTACAGTGACCACTACTGAAGGTCCTCCAGTTGCAAGCTCCAGATGACTGCTCCAGATGGATGCTCTAGTGACCACTACTGAAGGTCCTCCAGTGAAGTGCTCCAGATTTTATCTCTAGTGGTGGTCCAGATCTATGTTCCAGTTGCCAAATAATAAAGTCCCCACTAAAGTCGTTTGTGGGCCCAATAAAGAAGAATGTCAGTTGTTAAGAAAGGCGCGTGTGACGTTTCTAACAATATTATGGGACCACTTGCAGGGGAATGTTTCTAGAAGCTTACGTGTCCATGTCTTATTGGTCCAAACTAGTTAGTGGCTTGCACATGACAGCTTTTATTATAATATTTTAATTTTATCTATAATTCCTAGGTAGAGCATGTGGCTATAAATAGAGGCTTATTTTCCTTGTAAAAAGTTAGTTGATGTTGAATAAAACTAATAGAGCAGCCTCTATTTCTTACAAAAATCTTCTTTTACCTTTAGAGATCTTTGATCTTGGTGGTTAGGAGTGACCCCTTTATCAATATTTGTGGTGACTTGTTCTTTATCAAATATTTTGGTGAGGTCTTTTAAATCTTCGGTTTCCTTTATCTATAATCGTGGTGGCTAGACCTTTATCGATTGTAGTGGTGGGGCGGAGTGTTTCCTTTATCCTTGATTCCGGTGGCTTAGCCTTTACGAGTCTTGGTGGTGGATTCTTTATCTATCATTTTTTATTTTATCGTCTTGTTTGATTGTTCATTTCGTATAAAATCCAGAAAATACCAAAAATAGTCTTCCGCTGTATTTGTCGCGTGATTTACGCATCAAGTTTTATGCAATTATTCGTGCTATCACTCACTGGTCACATTATCTGAAGTCGAAGCAGTTTGTCTTATTCTCTGATCATGAAGCCCTAAAGTTTATAAATGGTCAACACAAGCTTAATGCCAGACATGCAAAATGGGTGGAATTTTTGCAGTCTTATTCATTTGTTTCTAAACACAAGGCTGGAGTAGCTAATGTTGTTGCTGATGCACTATCCAGACGATATTCACTGTTATCAATTCTGGAAGCAAGAGTTCTTGGATTTTCTTTCATTAAAGAGTTGTATGCTATTGATCCAGACTTTGCTAATCACCTCACTGAAGTTCACCAGAAAGGGCCATTTGTTGTTCAAGATGGTTTCTTGTTTAAAAATGGACAGTTGTGCATTCCCAGAGGTTCGATAAGAGATTTACTGATAAGAGAAGCACATGGAGGAGGTTTAGCTGGCCATTTTGGCATTAACAAGACAGGAGAGATCCTCACTGAACACTTCTACTGGCCAAGTCTACTGAAGGATGTCCAGAGTCTTATCAGCCGCTGTCCAACTTGTCACCAGGCGAAGACTACTTTTCACAAGGGTTTGTATACTCCTCTTCCAGTTCCAAACCAGCCATGGGAAGATCTCAGTATGGACTTCATTGTTGCACTGCCCAGAACACAGAGGGGGAAAGATTCAATAATGGTGGTTGTTGATAGGTTTTCAAAAATGGCACATTTTATCGCTTGTAACACAACCAATGATGCTTCAGCAGTAGCAAATTTGTTCTTTAAGGAGATTGTCAGGTTGCATGGAATTCCCAAGACAATTGTACCAGATTGTTGTTCAGTACGTCTCACCATCCTCAGACTGATGGACAGACTGAAGTTACGAACAGAACAATTGGTATGTTGTTAAGAACACTGGTGAAGAAGACACTGAAGGATTGGGATTTGAAGCTTGCTCATGCTGAATTTGCTTTCAACAGAGCTCCTAACTATTCCACCAGTAAAGTTTGTTATGGTGTCAATCCACTAACTCCCATTGATTTAATTCCATTCTCGATTGAACCAAAAGCAAGCATTGAAGCGTGCGATGTTTCTAACAATATTATGGGACCACTTGCAGGGGAATGTTTCTAGAAGCTTACGTGTCCATGTCTTATTGGTCCAAACTAGTTAGTGGCTTGCACATGACAGCTTTTATTATAATATTTTAATTTTATCTATAATTCCTAGGTAGAGCATGTGGCTATAAATAGAGGCTTATTTTCCTTGTAAAAAGTTAGTTGATGTTGAATAAAACTAATAGAGCAGCCTCTATTTCTTACAAAAATCTTTTTTTACCTTTATAGATCTTTGATGTTGGTGGTTAGGAGTGACCCCTTTATCAATATTTGTGGTGACTTGTTCTTTATCAAATATTTTGGTGAGGTCTTTTAAATCTTCGGTTTCCTTTATCTATAATCGTGGTGGCTAGACCTTTATCGATTGTAGTGGTGGGGCGGAGTGTTTCCTTTATCCTCGATTCCGGTGGCTTAGCCTTTACGAGTCTTGGTGGTGGATTCTTTATCTATCTTTTTAATTTTATTGTCTTGTTTGATTGTTTGTTCTATATAAAATCCAGAAAATACCAAAAATAGTCTTCCGCTGTCGTTTGTCGCGTGATTTATGCATCAGATATGCTGCCCCGACAATACTTATAAATATCCATGTGTTTTGTTGATATGCAACCTCTCTTTCTTCACATATACATTGGTTTGTAAAGTAAGGGTTAGACCACACTTCATCATAGGCTAGGCATATAAAAGCCTCGCTAGGGGTTTGCTTCCATCTAAGCTTCGCTAGAGGCCTTCCAACTCTAAACTCTGACTAAGCTTCGCTAAAGCCTATCCGTTCCCTTGCCTTTTTGAAGCTTCGACCTCAACAGTCTTTGTCTAAGCTCTGTGAAAGCCTCGACAATAGTTAGACCTCGCTGATTTTTGGCATTTAGTGAGCCTCGCTGATTTGGTATCTAGTGAGCCTCGATGCACATACAAGTTATTATTATATATAATATTATATATTTATATATATATATATGGTTCGACCACAATTCTAGGTTAGGAGAGGTTGTTTTAATTTCTCCATTCTCTCCAAGTATGTCTCCTAGATGCTTCCAGCTTCGCTGCTTTACCACTTCGCAGCTTCGACGGTTAGGAAGGTTCGCTACCTTTTGAGAGTGTGGGTATAGATCGAACCACACATTGTCAAGTCCCCAAGTTCAAGCTTAAGTTTCTTTTTCAAAAATTAGGCTTCAACTTTTTCCCATTCTCTCTTGAATGTGCAATTAGGTGAGGCAATTCTTCTCATTTCCTTTTCTTTTTTGAAATTCTTAACTAATATTTCTTTAATGATAAGGTTGGGATACATGATCTGACCAACAAATATAACAATAGTTGATGACACAATAAAGATAATTTTATTTGTTCTTAAATCCAGAAGACAACAGGGGAATCTTCCTTCTCTTTTAATTGGGCCGGGAAACAAGAGGAAAAATGAAGGTACATATCCTTGGATCCCTTGTTCTTCAATCTTTCTTTCCCACCATCAAAATTCCTTTCTTCCATTATTATTTATGTTGTATTCATAGCTTTTAAATTTCTCTCTCATTTTTTTTTGTAGTAGCCACGACAAAGGGAAAGAAAGAAAAAGTTTTTCTTTTTGTATGTCCTAATCAAAGGAAAGAGACATTGAGAAAGGTACCAAATTTTCCATATCGCTACAGTAGCGATACAAAGGAAAAAAGGGACTTTTTTTTTGTAATAGCCAAGAGAGACAAGGTGTTTCATGGCAAAAGGTTCTTTTCGTTTTACTTTGTTTGGCCAAATTTTTGTGTACATGTAATACATATATAAACGTTAAGAGGGGGCCTTTACTAGCTCTGACAATAAAGAAATGAAAATGGGGGTGAGTCTGTGCTTAAGCCCATTCTTGTTTTTGTCTATTTCATCACATGTATACTTCGACGCTTCGCCACATATATATAAAAATGTTGCTTCGCTACTTCGCAGCTCCACTGCTTTCTCACCTCTTGATTTATACATGTAATAATATTATATATGACAAGGAATATACATTTTGAACTTTATTTCATTTGTTTTTATCCCACGTCTGGGTTTTATTACTCGCGAGGATTGTCAACTTCCCAATGGAAGTGCTTATCTTTTTCCGATGAATTAAAAAGAGAATGAATTCTATGCGCGCCGCTTCCCAATGAGAAACGTTTATCTTATCATCCGATGAATGAATAAGACGTAAATTTGATGTGGGTGGGGTAATTTCCTTGCTATCCCTTCATCAATATCACTTCCCGATGAGAAGTGCTTACCTTTTTATCCGATGAACAAAAAGATGAATAAAAATATCACTTCCCAATGACAGGTGCTTACCTGTTTATCCGATGAATAAAAAGATGAATAAATTTTTGTTAGTGTTCAGCCGGGCCCAGTTTTGGCTTGTTACACTCTGGAACTCACACTTGGTGAGATTTTATTTTATTCGTGTCTTGCCTTCCAGTGAGAAGCATTTATATTCATCCATTAGATGAAGATTTTCTAAGTGCTAGCCTAGCTTAGATGCTTCGTTTTTTTTTGTTTTTTTATTATATTATTTTTTATCATTTTTTTTTTGAGAAGTGTCTATCTTCATAGTTGAGGAAGATGAAAATCGTTTTAAGTGCTAGCTGGGGTTGTTTTCTAGCTTATTCTTCGACTAGGCTTATACTTATTGAAGTCTTCTGCCCGTATATAAGGCATGACTTGGCCTTTAGGCATGTATGCTTTAGCCTTCATAGGTACTTGGGTTTTTATAATCCGTACCAGAAGTTGCCTAGGAATTCTTTCTTCCCATTTTAGCACTTGACTTCTGGGATTGTCATTCGGATTACCCTTTTAGCTTGTCTCATAGTCAAAATATTCTTAGAACAATTTATTGACCAACTATTTTCAAAATGAAAATGATATCTCATTAATGATAAGGTTGGGATACATGATCTGACCAACAAACATAACAATAGTTGATGACCAACAAACATAACAATAGTTGATGACCAACAAACATAACAATAGTTGAAGTAAAATGACATAAAAATATAAAAATAAAGTGATAATTCTTAGCAAAGTAGCTTACATGAAGATGCTTGAGAGAAGGGGGAGATGATTCTCAAAGGAGGGAGGCTAGGACCCATACTAACCTAGAGTCTTGTCATTTGTCTTATTCGTGGACCATGTATACATGGCCCTCAGGCTCTCCTGGATCATCATCCTCCTCCACCATCTTCTTTTGCCATGTGAAGGTCTTCTTTGCTTTCTTAGCTCCTAGGACTAGGTGTTCAAGCTTCCCTTCATCCAATGCCCTCTTGATCTCCCACTTTAGCTGTCTACATGCATTAGTGTCATGTCCGTGGTGCTCATGGAATTCACAGTATTGATTCATGTTCTTTTTCCCCGACTTAAAGGCCATTGGTGAAGGAGGCTTGAAAGTAGCACACACTATCTCAGTGTTCAGAATTTCTCTTGGGCATTTGATCAAGTTAATAATTGGTGCATCTTTGATGTATGGTTCAAACCTTTTATCACGACTCTCATCCAGACGCTCGTCCTGACGTTCGTCTCGTCTTTGGTCGTGTCGGCTCCACTCTTCACTAACCAATCCTCCTCCAGATTTATCTTTCTTTGTGACACCTCTTACTAGCGAGGCAGTCTCTTGGAGCGAATGAAGTCGAACGCCCTATCAATAGCTTCCTTAAATGTCAACGGGATTCTCTTGCTTAGATCATCCTGGAGTTGGCCAGGGAGCAGTGCCAAGGTGAAACCCGAGATCTGTTGACTTTCTGGAAGCCCATGTATCCCTTGGTGGCTCGCTTTCTCCCTGTCTAATTAGGTGAGCTTCCAAGTGACTTCTCTGACGCTTTTTTTTTGGACGAACTGAGCTATGAACTTCTCCTTCAAATCTTCATAGTCTTTGATGCTCTTCTCAGGAAGCTTGGTGAACCACTCCAGGGCATAACCTTGCAAGGTGCCTGGGAACAACTGGCACGCCACGGGATCCACCCATTTATCAGTTAACACAGCCTGATCATAGATTGCTAGATGGTCCTCTGGGTCCCTAGTACCATCATAAGTGCCAACGATGGCGGGGACCTTCTGACCATCCGGGAAAGCATAATTTGCCACCCAGTCACAAAACCTTGACTTCGTGGCTGACTTTGGTACCCTGGCCACCCTCGCTTACTCATTAGTCTCATCTCTTGCTTCTATTTTTAACATCTTTAGCAACTCTTTTGCCGGGTTGACCGGTTCAGGAACAGGCTCAACTGGCTTCTGCTTCTTTACCTCTTCCACCAATAACTTCATTATGGACTCCATGCCTGTTGGCTGTGGAGAAGGTTGTGGGGCAAGTTAAGATTGAGCTGGCCTTAACGCAGCAGAGAGATGGGAAAACCAATCGGTTGGAGTGGGTGGTGGTGTTTGCACTTGCTGAGTGCCTTGGGCAGCTAGTTTTATCAATTCTAACAGATGACTTTCCTAAATAGTCACAGATTGTGAGGAGCTAGCCATTGGCTGCAAAGATGTCTGACCTCCCCCCATGGATGGACTAGCAATGCTAGCTATCTTAGAAGTCATTATGCTCTTTTGAGAACTTACTTGACTTTGGCCAGAAGTGAGGGTAGTGATAGGAGATGTGTCAGGTGGGGGTGTTGAAAACAAAGAGACAAAAGGAGATATAGAAGGCGAAGGTGTGGAAAAGAGTGATCCAACACTAGCACTACCAGACCCAAGGCTAGATCCAAAGCTCACCTTGGGTGGTAACCTAGACCCACCACCAGAAACAACATTAGTTGTATCTGTCACCATTTCACTAGATCTGGAACTAAATTCTGGAAATTTTTTACATGAAATGTTTTGAATGCCAGACATCTCAGAGCTTTCCAGATTAATCACTGGAGAATCTCTTCCATCAACACTTATCCCCAACCCAGAAGGAACAATCTGAGAAATAGGAGTGAATTCCTCAGCCATGTGAAGCTTAGAAACAAACAAGAAAAAAGATGATGATTTTTGATTTGTAAGAACAAAAGACCGTCCAATAATCAGTAAAATTACGGATGGCGCCAATGTTTGAGCATGAATTGTTAAGCTCAATCACAAAAGAGGTTTAACCACGAAAATCATCAAGATCTTCTCAATATAAGAGTGCAAACCTACTAAGTTCTTGACGAACCTAAAGTGAATAATTATTTTTCCAAAGAGATGTTTCGAACTTTGGAGGATATGAAATATGAGTATTTTTGTGTTATGATTGATTGTGTGTGAATTGAATGTGTGAATATATCTGAATTGAATGAATGATGAATGAATCTGACAACTCAAGGATTATGGGTATTTATAGGCCCCAGATTAGGGTAAGTTTGTACCTTGGGTCGTACCAGATATGGGCCCTGGCCCAAATTCCAAAGGGATAGTACGAGGTATAGAACATTCGAGAGTTATTAAGTCAGTCATTTATAATCAAACGTCGTAATAATAAATGTGGTAACATTTAGACTTGTAAACCTTGCCTCTCTTTTAAGTCTTGGCATTCTTTTGTCTTTTTCCTAAGCCTCGCTAAAGAGAGCTGAAGCTTTCTTCAAAAGAGAATTAAAGCCTTCCTCAAAAGAGAGTGGAAGCCTTCTTCAAAAGAGATTGGAAGCCTTCTTCAAAAGAGAGCTGAAGCCTTCTTCATAAGAGAGTTAATATCTTCCTCAAAAGAGAGTGGAAGCCTTCCTCACAAGAGAGTTGAAGCCTTCCTCAAACGAGAGTGGAAGTGACGTGGAAATGTCCAGGTTCACTGAACTGAATGACACCAGTGAACTGGAGAAATCAACAGAATTGAAGGGTAGAACTGAACGAATAATGCCATCTGAGCAGGCCATGCTAATTCTGCCAGCAATAGCCCATTTCAGACAAGTGTTCACTGAACCAGTCCAGTCACCAGTGGTAACACTCCTCTAGTGGAAAGAGTCTCCAGTGACAACCAGTAGTGATCCACCAGTGAAGTTCTCCACTGAAGCACTCCAGTGACCAGCTCCAGTCTAGTCTCCAGATGGATGCTCCAGATTTAAGTCTCCAATGAAAGCTCCAGATTTACGTTCCAGTTTTCATTTATAAAGTTTGTTCCAGTCACGTGTTTGTGGACCCAATAAAGAAGGAATGACAGTTTTCAAAGAAGATAAGGGAGGAGCGTGTGACAACGTTAATCCTAACGGTTTTGTGGGCCCTTGTGCAGAAGGAATCTTTCTAGAAGTTTTGTCTGTCCATTTACCATTGGTTAATAAATTAGTGGCTGTCCTTAGCACATGAAAGCTTTTTGATTATTTTATTGTATTTCGTTAATTCCTAGGTAATAGCATGTGGCTATAAATAGGGGCTCTTTTTCATTGTAAAAATTAAGTTATGTTGAATTGAATGAAATTAATAGAGCAACCTCTATTTCTTAAAATCTTCTTTTACCTTTAGAGATCTTTGATCTTGGTGGTTAGGAGTGACCCCTTTATAATATTTGTGGTGGTTCGTCCTTTATCAAATATTGTGGTGAGGTCTAAATCTTCGGTTTCCTTTATCTGTAAAAATCGATTGTAGTGGTGGGGCGGAGTGTTTCCTTTATCCTTGATTCCGGTGGCTTGGCCTTTACGAATCTTGGTGGTGGATTCTTTTATCTATCATTTTTATTTTATAACTTTTGTTTTATTTGTTTTGTTTCTAAAAATCAGAAAATACCAAAAATAGTCTTCCGCTGTCGTTTGTCGCGTGATTTACGCATCAGGAAGCCTTCTTCAAAAGAGAGTCAAAGCCTTGCCACTTTCCTGCCTAGCCTTAAGCCTCGCATAGCCCAAGAAAGAAGTGAAATCTCTTTTGTCTTATATGAAGCCTCGCCTGGGTCCCACTCCAAGGCTCTCAAGCTCTTGCCTAGCCTTAAGCTTTCCTGAGCCCCACTCCAAGGCTCTCAAGCTTTATCTTCCTCTCTTTCCTAGCCTTAAGCCTTCCTGGGCCCCACTCCAAGGCTCCCAAGCCTCACCTTCTTCTTTTGTCTAGCCTTAAGCCTTCATGGGCCCCACTCCAAGGCTCTCACGCCATTCTCTTTAGTTTCTTCAAGGCTGGCATTCTCCTTTCTTTTGGTCTGTTTCAGTTATATATAGTTAGAGTTCTATTGGTAGTCTCACCCTACCTCTTCAAAAACTGTTCTTGAAAATTCAGTCCTCCGGGAGGTGTTCGAGATCCTCCTGTGTTGGGTGTTCTTGGTGAGTAATTGATGTTTCTATCGCCCATGGTAGTTGATTATTCTGATTGTAGAAAAAACGTGTGTTTGTTTTTTGCTCTTTGAGGGATTTGTCCCACGGATGGCGCCAATTTGTCTGATCAAATAATCGCACTATGGCACAACCGAGGGGGTGTGGATGTTTTGGAGATGATTCGCAGGCGATTCCCTTTCGGTCAGAGGGACTATGGCCGCTTTACGCCTAGTTTGTGTTGTAGATCATCACCGAGCTTGAGGGCTGGTGTGAGTTATTTGTGAGGAACGTGTATGATCAGCTCTTTATATAGAGGGTAAAAGACTTGGGGAATAGGATAGGAGAGTTAGGGTAAATCTCTTCCTCCTATAAGAATATTGATGATATACCCTATACGGAGTTCTATAAAACAGACACGACGACACCTTCATGCAGGTAAAACTATTTATCTATAATACAAAGCATTAGCTAAAGCTACGGAGCGCGACCTCCGTAGACAAATTAATCCCGGAGTTCCTGAGGTAATTCGCCCAGCTTCGGAGGAATATATACGTAAGAGGTCGCAGGAATAAAGGAACATATATCCAGGTCCGAATACCTTGGACACGGCCATCAGAATATTATCATAATCTTCTTAAAAGAGGAAGAGATTTACCCTAACCCTCTTAACCTCCTCTCCAAGTTTTCTACCCTCTATATAAAGAGAAAAATGCTACACGGCATCGATCATCTATTCACTTGACACGTACTAATCTGGCCGACTTCTTAGCTCGGCATAGATCACAATATAGATCAGGCGTAAAGCGGCCGCAGCCCCTCTGACCGGAAGGGAATCACCTGCGAATCATCTCCAAAACATCCACACCCCCTCGGTTGTGCCATAGTGCGATTATTTGATCAAACAAATTGGCGCCATCCGTGGGATAAATCCCTCAAAAAAGAAAAAAAGAAAAAAAAAACACATTCTTTCTCTGAACTCACCCACGATCAGAATAATCAACTATCATGGCCGATAAAGGATCAATTACTCACCAAGAACACCCAACACAGGGGGATCTTGAACACCCCCCGGAGGACTGAACTTTCAGGAACAATTGTCTTTTGACACGCCTGTGTCAAACCTCAACTCACCCATTATCACCACCGATGGTCACAATGCAGCAACAAGCGACGAAGTGAATGCACGAGGAGGTCAAGACAGACCCGTGTTGATAACACAGAGTCAAGGTCTAGACAGATCCATGCTAACACCACCGCATGGCCAAGGTTTAGACAGATCCGTGTTGACATCACAGGGTCAAGGTCTAGATAGATCTGTACTTACACCACCACAAGGTCAAGGCCAAGACAGATCTATACTTACGCCACCTTAGGGCCAAGGTCAGGATAGGTCCGGATCCACTCCCTGAACCAAGGAAGATCGCAGGCCCCCGGAGACACCTTCCAGGCAGACGGGCCGCGAACAAGGAGCCTGATAACAACAGACCATCTCGGAGATGCTAACCGGGCATCCACGTCAGCAGAGCATTAGATAAACGATGCATATGTGCAAGCTAACTATTATTTGTTAAGCACGATCATGCAGCGCTTAAGGGAAACGGGTCAGATCTATAACGTTACCAGAATACCTCGGACGCGGTTCAAGGAACCCGATCACAATCTTCTTAAAAGATTAAAAGATATCTTTCAAGGGGATCATCAATAACCTCTCCTAAAAACCTATTCAACTTAGGCGTAAAGCGGCATCATTGCCCTTTGACCAGTAGGGAAACACCTACAAAACACCTCCAACATACCTAAACCCCCAAGGTTGAGCCACTGAGAGATTTTTTTATCAAACAATGTGGCGCCATCCGTGGGACAGGCCAAAAAAAAAAGTGACAACCACCGAACCCACCTACGATAAAAACAAATGGCCGACCACAATCCTGGAATAAGAGAGACAAGGGATGGCGGCCACAAACCATCCCGAAATCACTCTGAAAAAGGAACAAAAAGAAAAAACACAGAAAACAGTCTTACCTCAAAAACATAACCTTTGATTCTGAAAAAACCGGTGTTTTTTCCAAAGATCCGCTGGTAATACAGGTCAGCATCTGCGACATCCTGGTGTACAGCGTGTACATCGACGGGGGAAGTGAATGCGATGTTTTATATGAACACTGCTTTCTGCAATTCCCCGATCAGATGAGGAGCCTGATGAGCTCCGCAAAGACACCATTAATAGGGTTCGCAGGCAAGCGAATCTGGCCAATAGGAGAGATAAGTTTAGCTGTTGAAATCGGACAATCACCCACCTCCAGAACAGAGACACTCAATTTCGTCATAGTGAGGTCACCCTCACCCTACAACATGTTGCTGGTAGACCCGCCATGAGAAAGCTGGGAATTGTTGCATCAAAAATCCACTCAATTGTCAAGTTCTTAACACCAGAAGGGGTAGAAACGATAGAATCCAAATACGACACTGGGAGACACGTTCATGGCGTAAAAAGAGCCAAAGAAGAAACAAAAGTCACAATCCCAGTGTCGGAGGAACAAGATAAAGAAGAAAGGATTGCAATAAACCCAACATTCCCTGAGCAACTAGTCGCAATAGGAAGGCAACTACCGAAGGAGTTCAAGCTGAAGCTTCAAAAATTGCTGGAAAAGAATATGGATGTTTTCGCATGAGAATACTCCGATATGACGGGTGTCCCACGAACAATATCACTACAAGGCGAAAAATTCATAACGGAGCATAGGTTGAACGAATAGAAACACTTAAATCCTATACAACAAAAAAAAGGTCCTTAGCGGCAGAAAGAGATCAGGCCGCACTCAAAGAAGTGGACGAGTTGCGAAAAGCAAAGATAATAAAAGAGTCAGTCTACCCGACACGGGTAGCAAACCCAGTCATGGTAAGGAAAAGCGACGGAGGATGGCGAATGTGCGTAGACTTCATAAACATAAATAAAGCTACGCTAAAAGACTGCTACCCGCTACCAGAGATAGATTGGAAGCTGGAATCAGTAGCAGATTATAGATTAAAATGCTTCTTGGATGTAGACAAAGGTTATCATCAAATACAAATGGCTAAAGGTGACGAAGAGAAAACATCATTCTACACCAGTAAAGGAATATACTGCTACACAAAAATGCCATTTGGTCTGAAGAACACAGGAGCTACGTACCAGCGGTTGATCGACAAGGCTTTCCAACACCAGCTAGGAAGGAATTTGGAAGCCTACGTAGACGATATGGTCATCAAGAGTAAAAGCGAAGATGAGTTGCTATCAGACATACAGGAAACCTTCAATACGCTAAGAGGCATCAACATGAAGTTGCACCCGAAGAAGTGCTCATTCGGGGTAGAAGAAGGAAAGTTCCTAGGATATTACATGATTGTGCACCAAACCGCGTCGTGTGATTTGAATAAAGGATGTAACTAAAGGATGGATGGGAAAGGGTTTTTTAGGGTTTATTGGCGGTTCCCCGAAGGTAGGGCAATGCCACTTTACGCCAATGTATATGAGTTAGGGATTTCGGCAGATTATATGTCGTGCCTAATGAGGAGAAATCCTTCTCCTTTTATAGGAGAATGTTTCTTGGAGGAGAAGGTTAGGGTTTTCCCCTTCCTTCTTGGGATCGATATCTAATTGCCATGTTTATCCGGTTTAGTTTCCTTAAGGGATATTCCTTATGTAAATCGGATTAGGCAAGGATATCTATTCACCTTTTGGTGAATATCTTCTTGGCTTTATGTCAATCCTTTACTTATTTAATTAACTAGAGACTTCTCCGAGCAGGTTTGGGAACGAGTTCGTCATCTGGCTCAAATGCAACAAGTGAGTCCTAGATGGGAAGACATTGTAAGCTGGTTGTTGCCAAGAAACAAATCCAACAAATCCACTTCATTTATGTCAAGTGTGGTTTGGGATTCAGTTCGGTTTAAAAAAGAGTGTGTATCATGGTATAGAGCTGTTTGGTTTCCACAAATGATACCGAGGCATGCTAGTTTAATGTAGTTAATTATGAGGCGTAAACTACGAACTCAAGACATGATAATGAAGTGGAGTGCTAGAGGCAATATAAACTACAATCTTGTTTGTTGTCCCTTGTGCAAGCAACAACCATATTCGCATAACCATCTGTTTTTTGAGTGTTCTTTTTCTAAGCAGGTTTGGGAACGAGTTCGTCATCTGGCTCAAATGCAGCAAGTGAGTCCTAGATGGGAAGACATTGTTAGCTGGTTGTTGCCAAGAAACAAATCCAACTCCGCTAAGAGTGTTATTGGAAAGCTACTTGTAGCTGCTTCTGCCTATTTCATTTGGCAGGAACGAAACAGTAGGCTTTTTTCTAACAAAATTCGACAAGTAGAACAGATTTGTGATCTGGTGGCGAGTAATGTACGTCTTAAACTAGTTACGCTGAGGTTCAAGCACACTGCCAAAGTTACTCAGTTTATTGAAGCCTGGAATCTACCACCAATGCTTGTGGTCTATGATGAAGTTACCTGATGCAATTGTCATTCAGAATCTAGTTGTAGTCTTAGTGAATTTGTATAGCTAAGGTATAGAATATAGCTTAAACTTGATTGCGTTTATCGCTTGTTTTCACGTATGCATGGCATGTCATGCATTTGAACTAGTATGGTAATCAACCATACTACTTGTTTTGTAATGTTTTGGTTATGGTATAAAATTCACAGGGATAATCCCATTAACCAAAAAAGAGACTTCTCCGAGCTCATGTCCTTCGCTGAGGCTTTATTTTCTTACTTTCGAGCTAGGTGGATATTTATATGGCTTCCTAAGCCATCTAACTTTTTATCCTGCATCGTATGCATGCTTTGTGAATATTTCTGTAAGTAATGTTTTATTTTAGCCATTATCTTTTATGTTATAGTTGTTTTGCATATGTTTTAGCATGTAAGATCTATTACAAAGGTCTCACCCCTGTATTACACTTTTCCGAAGGTCCTACAGGTACCTTTTGCGAGACTTTTAAAGATCTCTTTTTTGGGTAAAAGGGTAAAAATTAATTACCCCGGTTAGTATATTCCCAAAAAACTTTAAAGATCAGGCGATATGACTGAATGCCATACCGACTAGTACAAATACATGCTAAACAGCAACATCCAAAAACAAAAACATTGGAAATGACACACCACTTCCAAAACTAGCCTATCTAGTTTGATGCGTAAATCACGCGACAAATACAGCGGAAGACTATTTTTGGTATTTTCTGGATTTTATATGAAATAAACAACTAAACGAGACAATAAAGTAAAATGATAGATAAAAGAATCCACCACCAAGATTCGTAAAGGCCAAGCCACCGGAATCAAGGATAAAGGAAACACTCCGCCCCACCACTACAATCGATAAAGGTCTAGCCACCACGATTATAGATAAAGGAAACCGAAGATTTAAAAGACCTCACCACAATATTTGATAAAGAACAAGTCACCACAATATTGATAAAGGGGTCACTCCTAACCACCAAGATCAAAGATCTATAAAGGTAAAAGAAGATTTGTAAGAAATAGAGGCTGCTCTATTAATTTTCATTCAACATCAACTACTTACAATGAGAAATAGAACCTCTATTTATAGCCACATGCTCTACCTAGGAATTAACGACATAAATAAAATAATACATAAAAGCTGTCATGTGCAAGCCACTAAGTAATTTGGACCAATAAAATGTGGACACGTAAGCTTCTAGAAACATTCCCCCGCAAGTGGTCCCATAATACTGTTAGAAACGTTCTGTCACACGCGCCTTCTTTAACGGCTGTCATTCTTCTTTATTATTGGGCCCACAAACAACTTCAGTGGAGACTTTATTAATTGGTAACTGGAACATAAATTTGGACCGCAACTGGAGCACGTCATCTGGAGGACCTTCAGTAGTGGTCACTGGAGCACTTCACTGGAGGACCTTCAGTAGTGGTCACTGGAGCACGTCATCTGGAGGACCTTCAGTAGTGGTCACTGGAGCACTTCACTGGAGGACCTTCAGTAGTGGTCACTGGAGCAGTCATCTGGAGGACCTTCAGTAGTGGTCACTGGAGCACTTCACTGGAGGACCTTCAGTAGTGGTCACTGGAGCACTTCACTGGAGGACCTTCAGTAGTAGTCACTGGAGCACTCACTGGAGGACCTTCAGTAGTGGTCACTGGAGCACGTCACTGGAGGACCTTCAGTAGTGGTCACTGGAGCACGTCATCTGGAGGACCTTCAGTAGTGGTCACTGGAGCACTTCACTGGAGGACCTTCAGTAGTGGTCACTGGAGCAGTCATCTGGAGCTTGCCACTGGAAAAATGTTACTACTGGTGACTGAACTGGTTCAGAAAAGACTTGTCTGAAATGGGCTACAGCTGGCAGAATCAACATGGCTTGTTCAGAGGGCATGATCAGTTCAGTTGCCTTCTTCAGTTCACTGGGTTCCTCCAGTTCAATGAATCTGGTCATTTCCGCATCATTCTCCCCCTCTGAAAAGAGACTTGTCCTAAAGTCTTCGAGGTACTCATCCTCTAGATAAGGCATTAGATCTCCCACATTAAAAGTACTTGAAACTACCATGTCTCCAGGTAACTCAACCTTGTAAGCATTATCACCATATCTCTCCAGAATCTTGAACGGACCTTCAGCTCTGGGCATTAGTTTACTCTTTCTTTTTGCTGGAAACCTTTCTTTTCTAAGATGCACCCACACAAGATCACCTGTAAAAAACTGGGTTGCTTTCTATTTTTGTTTGCTCTGGCCTTATAACTGGCATTTGCCTTCTCTATTCTGGCCTTCACTTCTCCATGAATTCTCTTTATTTCTTTTGCTCTGGTTTCAGCTTCAATGCTTGCTTTTGGTTCAATCGAAAATGGAATTAAGTCAATGGGAGTCAGTGGATTGACACCATAACAAACTTCAAATGGGGATTTACTGGTGGAATAGTTAGGAGCTCTGTTGAAAGCAAATTCAGCATGAGCAAGCTTCAAATCCCAATCCTTCAGTGTCTTCTTCACCAGTGTTCTTAACAACATACCAATTGTTCTGTTCGTAACTTCAGTCTGTCCATTAGTCTGAGGATGGTGAGACGTACTGAACAACAATCTGGTGCCCATCAATCTCCATAGAGTCTTCCAGAAATAGCTCAAAAACTTCACATCTCGATCTGACACAATTGTCTTGGGAATTCCATGCAACCTGACAATCTCCTTAAAGAACAAATTCGCTACTGCTGAAGCATCATTGGTTGTGTTACAAGCGATAAAATGTGCCATTTTTGAAAACCTATCAACCACCACCATTATTGAATCTTTCCCCCTCTGTGTTCTGGGCAGTGCAACAATGAAGTCCATACTGAGATCTTCCCATGGCTGGTTTGGAACTGGAAGAGGAGTATACAAACCCTTGTGAAAAGTAGTCTTCGCCTGGTGACAAGTTGGACAGCGGCTGATAAGACTCTGGACATCCTTCAGTAGACTTGGCCAGTAGAAGTGTTCAGTGAGGATCTCTCCAGTCTTGTTAAAGCCAAAATGGCCAGCTAAACCTCCTCCATGTGCTTCTCTTATCAGTAAATCTCTTATCGAACCTCTCGGAATGCACAACTTTCCATTTTTATACAAGAAACCATCTTGAACAACAAATGGCCCTTTCTGGTGAACTTCAGTGAGGTGATTAGCAAAGTCTGGATCAGTAGCATACAAATCTTTAATGAAAGAAAATCCAAGGACTCTTGCTTCCAGAATTGATAACAAGGAATATCTTCGTGACAATGCATCAGCAACAACATTACAAACTCCAGCCTTATGTTTTGAAACAAACGAATAAGATTGTAAGAATTCTACCCATTTGGCATGCCTGGCATTAAGCTTGTGTTGGCCGTTTATAAACTTCAGGGCTTCATGATCAGAGAATAAGACAAACTGCTTCGGCTTCAGATAATGTGACCAGTGAGTGATAGCACGAATAATTGCATAAAATTCCTTGTCATAAGTGCTATACTTCAGTTTAGAGCCGTTGAGCTTTTCACTGAAATATGCAACTGGACGCCCGGCTTGTACTAATACTGCACCAATACCTACTCCACTGGCGTCACACTCTAACTCGAACAACTGATCAAAATATGGTAAAGATAGAACTGGAGCTGAACTGAGTTTTTCCTTCAGTGACTCAAACGCCAGTTGGGCTGAACTCGGCCAGTTGAACACACCTTTCTTCAGGCAGTCAGTAATTGGAGCTACAACTGAAGAGAAATTCTTGATAAATCTTCTATAAAAAGAAGCCAGTCCATGAAAACTTCTTACTTCAGTGACTGTAGTTGGAACTGGCCATGATCTGATGGCATCAACCTTAGAAGGATCCATAGAAATACCATTCTTAGACACAACGTATCCTAAGAATATTACACTTTCCACCAAGAAATCACATTTCTCCAGTTTGCCATACAACTGGTGTCTTCTCAACAGTTCAAATACCCTCTTCAGATGGCTAACATGTTCAGCTTCAGATTTTGAGTATACCAAAATATCATCAAAATATACAACAACAAACTGGCCAATGAGTGGCCTGAGAACTTCGTTCATCAGTCTCATGAAAGTACTGGGAGCATTAGATAAGCCAAAAGGCATAACCAACCATTCATACAACCCCCCCTTGATCTTGAAAGTAGTTTTCCACTCATCTCCATCCTTCATTCTTATCTGGTGATAGCCACTTCTGAGATCAATCTTGGAAAATACTCTGGAGCCATGTAACTCATCAAGCATATCATCCAATCTGGGAATGGGATACCTATACTTAATGGTTATATTGTTGATGGCCCTGCTATCAACACACATTCTCATAGTACCATCTTTCTTTGGGACCAGGAGAGTTGGTACAGAACAAGGACTCATACTTGCTCTCACATAACCCTCTTCAGATGGCTAACATGTTCAGCTTCAGATTTTGAGTATACCAAAATATCATCAAAATATACAACAACAAACTGGCCAATGAGTGGCCTGAGAACTTCGTTCATCAGTCTCATGAAAGTACTGGGAGCATTAGATAAGCCAAAAGGCATAACCAACCATTCATACAACCCCCCCTTGATCTTGAAAGTAGTTTTCCACTCATCTCCATCCTTCATTCTTATCTGGTGATAGCCACTTCTGAGATCAATCTTGGAAAATACTCTGGAGCCATGTAACTCATCAAGCATATCATCCAATCTGGGAATGGGATACCTATACTTAATGGTTATATTGTTGATGGCCCTGCTATCAACACACATTCTCATAGTACCATCTTTCTTTGGGACCAGGAGAGTTGGTACAGAACAAGGACTCATACTTGCTCTCACATAACCCTCTTCAGATGGCTAACATGTTCAGCTTCAGATTTTGAGTATACCAAAATATCATCAAAATATACAACAACAAACTGGCCAATGAGTGGCCTGAGAACTTCGTTCATCAGTCTCATGAAAGTACTGGGAGCATTAGATAAGCCAAAAGGCATAACCAACCATTCATACAACCCCCCCTTGATCTTGAAAGTAGTTTTCCACTCATCTCCATCCTTCATTCTTATCTGGTGATAGCCACTTCTGAGATCAATCTTGGAAAATACTCTGGAGCCATGTAACTCATCAAGCATATCATCCAATCTGGGAATGGGATACCTATACTTAATGGTTATATTGTTGATGGCCCTGCTATCAACACACATTCTCATAGTACCATCTTTCTTTGGGACCAGGAGAGTTGGTACAGAACAAGGACTCATACTTGCTCTCACATACCCTCTTCAGATGGCTAACATGTTCAGCTTCAGATTTTGAGTATACCAGAATATCATCAAAATATACAACAAACTGGCCAATGAGTGGCCTGAGAACTTCGTTCATCAGTCTCATGAAAGTACTGGGAGCATTAGATAAGCCAAAAGGCATAACCAACCATTCATACAACCCCCCCTTGATCTTGAAAGTAGTTTTCCACTCATCTCCATCCTTCATTCTTATCTGGTGATAGCCACTTCTGAGATCAATCTTGGAAAATACTCTGGAGCCATGTAACTCATCAAGCATATCATCCAATCTGGGAATGGGATACCTATACTTAATGGTTATATTGTTGATGGCCCTGCTATCAACACACATTCTCATAGTACCATCTTTCTTTGGGACCAGGAGAGTTGGTACAGAACAAGGACTCATACTTGCTCTCACATAACCCTTCTCAACCAATTCATCGACAAATACAACGGAAGACTATTTTTGGTATTTTCTGGATTTTATATGAAATAAACAACTAAACGAGAGAATAAAGTAAAATGATAGATAAAAGAATCCACCACCAAGACTCGTAAAGGCTAAGCCACCGGAATCAAGGATAAAGGAAACACTCTGCCCCACCACTACAACCGATAAAGGTCTAGCCACCACGATTATAGATAAAGAAAACCGAAGATTTAAAAGACCTCACCACAATATTTGATAAAGAACAAGTCACCACAAATATTGATAAAGGGGTCACTCCTAACCACCAAGATCAAAGATCTATAAAGGTAAAAGAAGATTTGTAAGAAATAGAGGCTGCTCTATTAATTTTCATTCAACATCAACTACTTTATAATGAGAAATAGAACCTCTATTTATAGCCACATGCTCTTTTTTTGGGTAAAGGGGAATTTAAACCCCGGTAAGCTTTTATAAATCACCCAAAGAGAAGGTTATACAAGTAGCTTGGCAAAGAACCAAAACTAATTCATACATATGACATGCCATATGTATGTGAAACAATAACGTCACAAGCGACCTTGCTGAACAATACATAAAAAGGCTAAAAACATCAAAAGCATTAATAATACACCTCCTAATATGTAAGTAACCAATATCAAACATCAACCTCTATCATTCTACCAAATCGAAAACCAAATCTCAAACATGCACATCACAGTGAAGAGCTCAAAATGGCTAACCAAATGGAGACTCCTACCCTTAGATAAATCCAAAGGCCTGTCAGAGGGACACATTTAGAAGACTGGTTGACATCTTAATGGCAAACAATAAAAGTGATGTTTAATATAAGTTTACGTGGTATCCAACTTCCATTCTTCTAGGATGCTTCTTCCTTGAATCTTTTTCTTGAACTTCATAGTGGCTAACTTCATCCGAACGGTAGACACAATAACATCACGCAATTGAGCAACCGATCTTTCTTTAGGAGAAAATAATCTGGAGTTTCTCTCTTGCCATAAGTAATAGGCCGAAGCAGCAATCAAGAGCTTAGCAATAACCGTCTTAGCAAGATTAGGCTTTGATGTCAACAATAGCATTGAAGTGATATCAGTCCATCGGTTTGGAACCGCTTGAAATCCCATTAAGGGGCGAACCAAATTCCAAATCTGCAATGAGTAATTACATTCAAAAAATAAATGTTGATGCGAATCAGGTCCACGCTTGCAGAGGGAACAGCAAAGTAGATTTAAATTAGTAGAACCACTAACATCCCATTGCTTCATCTTATCATGAGTCTTTAGTTTTTCTTTCATAATAAGCCAGACATGAAATGAGTGCCTCGGAATACTGTGTGCAAACCAAACAAGATCAACCCAAGGAACAACTGGTCTTCTAACTCGGATGGTTTCCCATGTGGAGGAGGCTGAAAAATCAGTTTCCTTCCCATTATTATCATACCAAGTAATTACATCAGAAACAGCAGGACGAAGAACAGGAGGAGTAACATTTATAAGCACTGGAAATAGATCAAACCAGGCAATTGGCCATTTCCAGCGTCCATTAGTTAGAACATCATTAACAGTTGCATCAAGACGAAATCCCGCTCTAGTCATCTCTCTATATGTAATAAACTTACATAAAGGGCCAATAGAAGCCCAATTATCAAACCAAGCTGAAGTAGTACACCCATCCCCTATCAGATACTTAATATGTGGTCGGATTACTTCTCGCAATTGAAGAAGCTTACGCCATCCCCATGTTGAGCCAGCTTTCAAAGGGACGTCCCAGAAATTTCTTCCCTTGAGTTTATGCACATTAATCCACTGTACCCAAAGAGACTTACGATTATTCAAGATACTCCATACATGAGAAGTCATAAGAGCTTTGTTAACATCACAAATTCTTTTAATTCCAATTCCTCCCTCATACTTAGGAAGGCAACAATCCTTCCATGCCACCTTTGCTTTACCTTTGCTCATGGGACCTTGAGTCCATAAAAAAGCCCGCATCTTCTTTTCCAAATCAGAAATGATACTAGCAGGGAGAATGAAAACTGAAGCCCAATAAATATGCATGGAAGAGAGAACTGAATTAATTAATTGTAACCTGCCAGCAAACGAAAGAGACTTGTTCTTCCAATCACTTATTCTAGCCTCCATCCTTTCAACCAAAATTGTGCAATCTTTGTGTAAAAGTCTAGATGAAATAAGTGGAACACCAAGATAACGAACCGGAAGAGAGCCTTCTTCAAATGGGAGGATCTCCAAAATAGCCCTCTTAATACGATCAGGAACATTACAAAAGAAAGCCGTGCTTTTAGCTAGACTAGGCATAAGTCCTGAGGCATTAGAAAACTCCATAAGCCCGTCCATAATAGCTTTGGCTGAAGTAAGATCACCTCGGCCAAAGAGAAAGAGATCATCTGCAAAACAAATGTTAATAATTCGTTGTTCTCCACACAAGTTATGAAACCTGAAGCCCGGAGAATGTTGCACAGATTTGTGTAACATCAGAGTTAACACCTCCATAACCATAGTAAAGAGATATGGGGACATGGGATCACCCTGTCTAAGGCCTCGTCTTCCTTGGAAATGACCATGAATATTACCATGCAGGCTGATAGAGAAAGAAACACTGGTAACACAAGACATGATCCAGTGTACCATAGTCGGATTGAATCCAAAGCCAATTAATGTTGCTCTTAAGAAGCTCCAATTAACAGTATCATATGCTTTCTGAATGTCAACCTTAGCAGCACATCGTGGGGGGCCAATCTTACGATGATAATTATGCATTAATTCTTGAGTTAGAAGAATATTATCCGATATAAGCCTACCAGGAATGAATGCGGATTGATTAATATCCACAATATCGTCCAACCCATCCTTAATGCGATTAGTAATAATTTTACTAATGCATTTATATATTGTATTGCAGCAAGAAATTGGGCGATAATCTGTAACTCTATTAGGAGTGGACACTTTCGGAATCAATGCTAAGAAGGTATGGTTGATTTCTTTCAAAATTTTGCCAGTCTTAAAGAAATCATGAATGGCAAGACATACCTCCTTTCCCGTAATATCCCAAGTCTTCATAAAGAAGAGCGAGGTATACCCATCAGGACCCGGGGCTTTATTTTCATTAATTGAGAACATAGCTTCTTTAATTTCAGCATCAGTGATCGCTCGAACCATATAATCCGCTTTTTGCCTACTAATAGTTCTTCTGAAAATTCCATTAGGATTAAAACAAGATGGAGGCCCTTCAGTTCCCAGGAAGTCTTCATAATGTTTTACAAGCGCAGTCGCCACACCACCCCTTCATGATCAACTCCATTAACGTCTTGGATCTTCTCTATCCGGCTCCTGTGAGTTCTTGCTTTAACAGAGTTGTGAAAGTACAAAGTATTAGAGTCACCCACCTCTAACCATTCAATCTTGGCTTTTTGTTTTAAGAAGCGTTCCTCATCAAGAACCGCCTCTTTAAAATCATAAAGTGCAGCAATCTCCTGGTTTCTTAATTCTTTATCAGAGGGATCAGCCTCGATAGCTATTTGGAGGCTATCAAGCTCAAGACGAAGCTTCATAACCTTATTATGCAGATTTCCTTGCCTAAAGAGCATACTTCGGATCGGATGTTTCAAAAGTCTTAGCTTTTTCACTAATCTGTACATCTTGCATCCAGTAAAAGGAGTATCCCAATGAGTTTTAACCATTTCAGCAAAAGCCTTCTTATGAACTAGGAAGTTAGCAAATTTGAATGGTTTGGGTCTTTGCCTAGTAACATTAGGAAGTTTCAAGACACATGGGGTATGATCCGAGATTCTATAGGGTTGGAAGATGGCATGAGCGGCTTGAAATTCATCACAAAACTGAACGTTTCCCATGATTCTATCAATTTTCTTCAATGTTCCCGTTCCATGCTTGGGTTTTTGAGTCCATGTAAAGTGGAATCCGGAAGAGTTAATATCCATTACATCAATTTGTTGTATACACTCCTTAAAATCACGCATACCAACATCAATTTTGGAAGAACTAGAGAAGCTATCCTCCAAATTAAGCGCTGAGTTAAAGTCTCCCAACAACACCCACGGTTTTCCTTGTATAAAATGCTGATGTGTACAAAGATTATCCCATAATAATCTTCTATGAACATAATAGTTGTCCGCATATACAAATGAACAATAGAAAGCCTTTCGATCTAACTTGTATATAATCTGAATATGTATGACTTGATCCGTATGTGACAAAACCATAACATCCACAACCTCAGAATTCCACCCCAGAATAATCCTCGTACCCTTACTACAGGACGAAGCATTAGAAGACCAATCCCAGGTTTTAAACACCCTTTTGCACACATCCATAAGACTAGAAATATGTACATGGGATTCCAAGATAGCACAAACATTAAGATTATTTTCACTTACCACCTGCCGAACCTCTTTCTGTTTGAGGGGTCGGTTCAAACCGCTAATATTCCATGCAGCTATACTACCCATTAAAACCGTGCATACCGGGAGTGCTTGCCCCCTCAGAAGTGGAATTAGGCTTCGTATGTGCCGCCATAAAATCATCAGATTCATCATAGATATTTTCCACATAATCATCATCGACTTCATCATTATCAGAATCAGCAGAAAAAGCCGCATCCATCGTTGCCTTTAATTTCGCAGCCTTTTCAGCCCTTTCATTTTCTGTGGCTTCCCGAAGTACAGGTACACTTTGTTTAGTCCCATAATCAGATAACGGGTCATCTCCTTTTTGTCCATCTTCATCTACCAAGACTCCAAACGAATTATTGGTTGGAATCTGCCCTTTAGAGGTGCTTGCTTGATCAGTACTCATTTTTGGTTTCACCACGGGCCGATATACGAACTTATTCTTCTGATTTTGGACCGGAAATCCTTGCCTTGAACCATTTTTTTTGCCAACTAGCTGGAAACCATCACTGTGCACCTCTGGTGTAACCTTTTTAGGAATTGGTATGACCTTTTTAGGCATTTTTGGGCATTGGTCGCTTGCATGATTAAACACCTTGCAAGTCGAACAATGAGGAGGTTTCCATTGGTACTCAATGTTAATAGCGTGTTTAGAAAAACCATCACTAACCATATTAGGAATTCCAACAGTCAACTCAGATTTTAGCTCATTATCTGCATCCAATTCAATAAGAGCCTGAGCATAACTACTACGACCCCATGCATTAATGCACATGGAATTCGTATAATCATCCAGAGCAACTGGTGTTCCAAGCTTGGTCGCAAGCATGCTTAGACCATCTTCATTAAATATAACCAAGGGTACATTATGCATCTTTACCCAAACCGGGACCTTCTTAATGTCGGACATACTAAAATCAGGAGTCCAAATATTAAGGAAAAGAGGAACTGAGCGAATTAACCATGGTCCTTGTTCTAACACTTTCTCCATACCAGATTTCTCCTCAAATTTGAAGAAAAAGAAACCGGATGCATTCATCATAAGACGCTGAAACCCATATTTAGCCCAAGCATTCTTCACGTAGTTTCAACAACGGGGAAAGCAAGTCTTTTTCCAAGAAAATATCCAACCAAAGTATTAGCATATTTGCTATTTGCTGACATAATAGCTTCTTTAGGAATAATCAAATCAATGCCTTCAACACTAACTTCCACACTCAAAGAACGGAAATTAACTTTTGGTTTATTATTCACATCAGATCGCACCGCCTTTGCATACGAACAAGGGATATTAACTACCGGAGGATCAGACTGGTTCCCCTTTTCAGGCTGCACCTCCTTTGCAACTGGTGGTACAGATTGATGAATCCCTTCACCAACACCATCGCCATTCACGGAAAAACTAGGAGTTTCATTGGTAGTACTAGAACCACCACCTAAATTCCCATCATTCACATGCTGTTTAACAAATTCAGAGTTATCATCCATGCTACCTTCCACTTCCCCATCTTCACCACGTTCCACATTCTCAGTATTAGAACTGGTAGAATTGTTTTTTGGACCCTCAGCCTTCCCCTCCGCCCCATACAAAGGGTTACCACATTCTTCATCTACTGTCGGAGTCGGCTGATGATGATTCGACTTTTTCTGACCCAAATTAGTGTTTTCGGGAGGATTATGTTTCCCATCATCATTATCCGTCGACAACAAGTTTCCTTTCTGATTTACATCATCTCCAAGCAAATTTGGCAAAGGAGATGTCCTTCTTATATTTTGGTTCCCATCTCCACCAGACGAAGAACCTGAAATTTTATTAGGAGAGGGAGATCCATTCTTTTTCTTTTTACTCTTTCCCATATCACCAGAACTCAAAAAAGAAGATTTTAGAACATCCAATTTAGCACGAAAACTTAGAATATCGGGCAAATCAGACGAAATATTCATACACCTAAACCAAGCGAAGATAGCTTAAGTTCATTAAGTTCGAAAAACATCAAACGAAACTAAGCTGAAAATCTATCTTCGTTTAGCTACGAGAACGAAGATAAACTTCGTTTAGCTAAGTGAACGAAGTTCGTTCAGCTAAGTTCGTTCAGCTAAATTCGTTCAGCTAAAATCGTTCAGCTAAATTCGTTCAGCTAAGTTCGTTCAGCTAAGTTCGTTCAGTTAAGTTCGTTCAGCTAAGTTCGTTCAGCTAAGATCGTTCAGCTAAATTCGTTCAGCTAAATTCGTTCAGCTAAGTTCGTTCAGCTAAGTTCGTTTTCGTTTACTATCTTCGTTTATGAAATGTTAACTTCGTTCGCCATAAAAATTTTCCATGAATCGCCTCCTAGAGAGAAAATATCTGAGAGAAGTATTTATGTTGCTAAGTATAGCCACATGCTCTACCTAGGAATTAACGACATAATAATAAAATAATACATAAAAGCTGTTATGTGCAAGCCACTAAGTAATTTGGACCATTAAAATATGGACACGTAAGCTTCTAGAAACATTCCCCTGCAAGTGGTCCCATAATATTGTTAGAAACGTTCTGTCACACGCGCCTTCTTTAACGGCTGTCATTCTTCTTTATTATTGGGCCCACAAACAACTTCAGTTAAAAACAAACTTTATTATAGACAACTGGAGATTTCACTGGAGTCCTTTAGATGCAACTGGAGCTCGTCAGATGCCACTGGTGATAATTCCCACTGGAGCAAGGTCACTACTGGAGACTGAGTTGTTTCAGAAAATAGATGGTTAAAATGTGATACAGCTGGCAATATTAACATTGCTTGTTCAGACTGCATGGTTCGCTCAGATTCCTTCTTCAGTTTAGTCAACTGCTTTTCTCCAGATTCCTCCAGCTCAGCTTCAGTCAAACTTGGTTCATTGAATCTGGACATTCCCGCATCATTCTCCCCCTCTAAAAAGAGACTTGTCCTCAAGTCTTCGAGATACTCATCCTCCAGGTAGGGCATCAGATCACCAACATTGAATGTACTAGAGACTGACATATCTCCAGGAAGTTCAACTTTGTAAGCATTTTCTCCATATCTCTCCAGAATCTTGAATGGACCGTCAGCTCTGGGCATCAGTTTGCTTTTTCTCTTGGCTGGAAATCTTTCCTTTCTGAGATGCACCCAAACAAGATCACCTGGTGAAAAACTGGGCTGCTTCCTGTTCTTGTTTGCCTTGGCCTTGTAACTGGCATTTGCTTTCTCAATTCTGGTCTTCACTTGTTCATGAATCTTCTTGATTTCTTTTGCTCTGGTCTCTGCTTCAACACTTGCCTTTGGTTCAATCGAAAAAGGAATTAAATCAATAGGAGTCAGTGGATTGACACCATAACAAACTTCGAATGGGGATTTACTGGTTGAATAATTTGGAGCTCTATTGAAGGCAAACTCAGCATGAGCAAGCTTCATATCCCAATCCTTCAGCGTCTTCTTCACCAGTGTTCTCAATAACATACCAATTGTTTTGTTCGTGACTTCAGTCTGTCCATCAGTCTGAGGATGGTGAGACGTACTGAACATCAATCTGGTGCCCATCAGTCTCCATAGAGTCTTCCAGAAATAGCTTAAAAACTTCACATCTCGATCAGAAACAATGGATTTAGGAATTCCATGTAATCTGACAATCTCCTTAAAGAACAAATTCGCTACAGCTGAAGCATCATTTGTTGTATTACAAGCAACAAAATGAGCCATTTTTGAGAATCTATCAACAACAACCATTATAGAATCTTTTCCCCTCTGGGTTCTGGGCAGTGCAACAATAAAATCCATACTGAGATCTTCCCAAGGTTGGTTTGGAACTGGAAGAGGAGTGTACAAACCTTTGTGAAATGTTGTCTTTGCCTGGTGACAAGTTGGACAACGACTGATAATACTCTGGACGTCCTTCAGTAGACTTGGCCAGTAGAAGTGTTCAGTCAGAATCTCTCCAGTTTTGTTGATTCCAAAATGTCCAGCTAGACCTCCTCCATGTGCTTCCCTTATTAATAAATCTCTTATTGAACCCCTTTGAATGCACAACTTACCATTCTTGAATAAGAAACCATCTTGAACAGTGAATGGTCCTTTCAGATTAGCTTCAGTAATTCTCTCAGAAAAATCTGGATCAGCAGCATATAACTCCTTTATGAAAGAAAATCCAAGTACTCTTGCTTCCAGAACTGATAATAAAGAATATCTTCGTGATAGTGCATCAGCAACAACATTGCAAACTCCAGCCTTGTGCTTTGAAACAAATGAATAAGACTGCAAGAACTCTACCCACTTTGCATGTCTGGCATTAAGCTTGTGCTGACCATTTATAAACTTTAGTGCTTCATGATCAGAAAACAATACAAACTGTTTCGGCTTCAGATAATGTGACCAGTGAGTGATAGCACGAAAAATTGCATAGAATTCTTTGTCATAAGTACTATACTTCAGTTTAGATCCATTCAGTTTCTCACTGAAGTATGCAACTGGACGACCACTTTGCACCAGTACTGCACCAATACCACACCACTTGCATCACATTCAAGTTCAAATAACATGTCGAAATTTGGAAAAGATAGAACTGGAGCTGAACTGAGCTTCTCCTTCAGTGACTCAAACGCCAGTTGAGCTGAACTGAGCTTCTCCTTCAGTGACTCAAACGCCAGTTGAGCTGAACTTGGCCAGTTGAACACACCTTTCTTCAGACAGTCGGTAATCGGAGCTACAACTGTAGAGAAATTCTTGATAAATCTTCTATAAAATGATGCCAGTCCATGAAAACTTCTAACTTCAGTGATGGTTGTAGGAACTGGCCATGACTTGATAGCATCAACCTTCGAAGGATCCATAGAATATCCATCCTTGGACACAACATACCCCAGAAATATAACACTGTCCACCATAAAATCACATTTCTCTAGTTTGCCATACAACTGGTGTCTCCTTAGCAGTTCAAATACCTTCTTCAGATGATTAACATGTTCAGCTTCAGATTTTGAATACACCAGAATATCATCAAAGTATACCACAACAAACTGACCAATGAGTGGTCTGAGAACTTCATTCATCAGTCTCATGAACGTACTGGGGGCATTTGATAAGCCGAAAGCCATCACTAACCATTCATATAAGCCTCCTTTGATTTTGAAGGCAGTTTTCCACTCATCTCCATCCTTCATTCTGATCTGGTGATAACCACTTCTGAGATCAATCATTGAAAACACTCTGGAGCCATGTAACTCATCAAGCATATCATCCAATCTGGGAATAGGATATCTATACTTAATAGTTATATTGTTGATGGCTCTGCTATCAACACACATTCTCATCGTTCCATCTTTCTTTGGGACCAATAGAGCAGGAACTGAACAAGGACTCATGCTTGCTCTGACATAACCCTTTTCGATCAGTTCATCTACTTGTCTTTGTAATTCTTTAGCTTCATTAGGAGAACAACGATAAGCAGATTTGTTTGGAAGGACTGACCCTGGGATTAAGTCAATCTGGTGCTCAATACCTCTAACTGGAGGTAAACCTTCAGGTAGATCTTCAGGAAAAACATCTCTGAACTCCTTCAGTAATGACTTCAGTAAACTGGGGACTTCAGTGGACTTCTTCTCTTCAGACTTTTCAATGACCAGTAGCATCAGAACTGGAGAGCCTTCAGATAACTCTTCTTCAACTTCAGATTGAGATAAAAACAAAGGCTTACTGGGCTGATCCTTCTTGACTTTCATCAGTTCGTTGGGCTTCAAAGAAGTCAGTGTGACCTTCTTTCCACTTATATTCAGAGAATATGAATTCATACGACCATCATGATGAACATAATTATCAAATAACCATGGTCGATCCAACAAAATGTGACAGGCATCCATGGGAACAACATCACATATAATTTTATCTTGGTAAACTGACCCAATTGAAAAGGGAATAGTGACTTGTTGATTTACCTTTACTTCAGAACCTTCGCTTAACCATTGCAACTTGTAAGGTCTGGGATGCTTTACTGTTGGTAGTTCCAGTTTCTCTACCATGTAAGTTGAAGCAGCATTTGCACAACTGCCACCATCGATGATCAGATCACATACCTTGCCTTTCACTGTGCATCTGGAGTGGAAAATATTCTCTCTCTGAGCAGTATCAGCTGTAACTTCATCAGTATGCATCACTCTCCTGACAACCAACATCTCTCCAATATCTGCACCAACATAAGCTTCTTCTTCTTCTTCTTCTTCATCGTACACTGGCTCACCTTCTTCAGTGTCGACATCGGGTAAACATTCAATTTCTTTAGCAGTCAATGCTCTTTGATTAGGACACTGGGCCTGGAAGTGACCAAAGCCATGACACTTGAAACATTTTCTTCCAACTGGTTCTTTAGAAGCTCCAGTTTCTTTTTCTTTCCCTCTGAAGGATTTCTGAACAGCTTCAGTAAATCTGGCAACTGGTTGACTTGCACTGGCAGGAACCTTACTGAATGACTTGTACGGAACCTTCTTCTTCAGTTGTCTCTTAATCTGGATAGCCATCTTGCATGCACCTTCATACGTCCAGATAGGCTGCAACTCAATCTTCTCAGTAATGGCAGCGTTCAGACCACCAAGAAATCTGGCTATAGTGTGCTCTTCAGTTTCATTCACACCAGTTCTGGTCTTCAGATGCTCAAACTCTCTAATGTATTCTACAACCTCCTTAGCTCCTTGCTTCAGATTGTTCATCAGTAAGTACTGGTCTTGCTTGTACGACTGGGGAACAAATCTTTTTTGCATAACTTCCTTCAGTTTGGACCAGGTCTTGATTTTGCTTTTGCCTTTATATTCCCTTTCAGACTTCATGTTATCATACTAGGACGAAGCATATTTCTTCAGTTTAATAATGGCAACCTTAAAACTCTTTTTTTCATCATACCCTTTTATTTCCATAATTCTGTCCATCACCTGGATCCATTCAAAATACTCTTCTGGGTTAGAAGACCCATTAAAATCTGGTGGATCTATCTTAATATCCTAGTATCATCACCCTTATGCCTCCTACGCCTTTCTCTATGACGTGACTCATCAGAATCACTAGAACCTCTGGCTACACTTTCAGATCTCTCACTACCACCTTGAGATTCAGTATCTCTTTCACTTGGAACAACATTTTCTCGATTAAATCTTAAACCACCATCTTCTAACATATGAACAACTCTACCAAGAGCTTCTTGTAGATCTTCTATCTGTCTATCTCTCCTAGCATTATTAGCTTCGTCTAAAGTCATATTTCTTCTAAACGCCATTTATAACCAACAAATAACTCACAATCAATAGATCTAAGCAAATAACTAATAGATCTAAACAAACAATCAACAGATCTAAACAAACAATAACCCAACGGATCTAAACAAACAATAACAGATCTAAACAAAAATCAACAGATCTAAACAAACAATCAACAGATCTAAGCAAATAACTAATAGATCTAAACAAACAATCAACAGATCTAAACAAACAATAACCCAACGGACAAAAAGATTAAGAAACCTTTTTAAACCTGGCTCTGATACCAAATTTGATGCGTAAATCACGCGACAAACGACAGCGGAAGATTATTTTTGGTATTTTCTGATTTTATATGAAATAAACAACTAAACGAGAGAATAAAGTAAAATGATAAATAAAAGAATCCACCACCAAGACTCGTAAAGGCTAAGCCACCGGAATCAAGGATAAAGGAAACACTCCGCCCCACCACTACAACCGATAAAGGTCTAGCCACCACGATTATAGATAAAGGAAACCGAAGATTTAAAAGACCTCACCACAATATTTGATAAAGAACAAGTCACCACAAATATTGATAAAGGGGTCACTCCTAACCACCAAGATCAAAGATCTATAAAGGTAAAAGAAGATTTGTAAGAAATAGAGGCTGCTCTATTAATTTTCATTCAACATCAACTACTTTACAATGAGAAATAGAACCTCTATTTATAGCCACATGCTCTACCTAGGAATTAACGACATAATAATAAAATAATACATAAAAGCTGTTATGTGCAAGCCACTAAGTAATTTGGACCATTAAAATATGGACACGTAAGCTTCTAGAAACATTCCCCTGCAAGTGGTCCCATAATATTGTTAGAAACGTTCTGTCACACGCGCCTTCTTTAACGGCTGTCATTCTTCTTTATTATTGGGCCCACAAACAACTTCAGTTAAAAACAAACTTTATTATAGACAACTGGAGATTTCACTGGAGTCCTTTAGATGCAACTGGAGCTCGTCAGATGCCACTGGTGATAATTCCCACTGGAGCAAGGTCACTACTGGAGACTGAGTTGTTTCAGAAAATAGATGGTTAAAATGTGATACAGCTGGCAATATTAACATTGCTTGTTCAGACTGCATGGTTCGCTCAGATTCCTTCTTCAGTTTAGCCAACTGCTTTTCTCCAGATTCCTCCAGCTCAGCTTCAGTCAAACTTGGTTCATTGAATCTGGACATTCCCGCATCAGAACCAATGTAGGGACCGTAGAATTCAGAACCTGATTATCCCAATTCATAGGCAGCTTCCATGCACCATTATCAACAATATCAATAACTTTTGAATCTAAAAAGAAACTTGCGTCCTTTATCATTAGAGGTGTTGCTTTGTTTGTGAGAGGAAAAAATGCAGCCCAATTATCAAACCAAGCTGAAACACTAGAGCCATTACCAAGCTTATACCAAAAGTGATGCCGAATCGTGGGGCGAATTTGAAAGCCCAATTATCAAACCAAGCTGAAACACTAGAGCCATTACCAAGCTTATACCAAAAGTGATGCCGAATCGTGGGGCGAATTTGAAAGCCAAAATGTTCCAAATATGAGTGGCCATAAGAGCAATATTACATACCTTAACTCGCCGAATCCCTAGTCCACCCTCCTGTTTCGGTTGACAAACTTCTTCCCATGCAACCTTTGCCTTGCCCGGTTTTATCACACCATGACTCCATAAAAAGCCCCTAAGAATCTGCTCAATCTCAGTTGTGACCCTAGTAGGTAACATGAAAGCAGACGACCAATAAACATGCAAAGAGGACAAAACTGATTGAATAAGTTGAAGACGACCCGCGAATGACAGAAACTTATTCTTCCAATTATTAACTCTATTATGAATCTTTTCAAGAAAATCCTTATAATCTCTGTAACTCAAACGAGATGAGACTAAAGGAACACCAAGGTACTTCACTGGTAACATGCCTTCCTCAAATGGTAAAATGTTCAAAATAGATAGCTTCACATGGTTCAGAACATTACAAATATAAGCAGTACTTTTGGCGAGACTCCGTGCCAATCCTGAAACAGCTTTGAATTCTTCTAAAGCATCCCAAACAACTTGAGCAGATTGCGCATTACCTCGCATGAAAATAAAAAGATCGTCAGCAAAGCATAGATTAGTTTATCTTCAAGTTTTCACAAAAATGATGATAACGAAAGGCATTAGATGCATCAATTCGTCGCTGCAAAATCAAAGTTAGGACTTCCATAACGAAAGTAAATAAATAAGGAGATAATGGATCACCTTGACGAAGCCCGCTTTTGCCTTTGAAAAAACCATAAAGCGACCCATTGAGGTAGACAGAGAAAGAGGTACTGCCCACACATTCCATAATCCATTTCACCATTTTTTGATGAAAGCCAAAATTAATCAAAATAACTTTCAAAAAGTTCCAATCAACCGTATCATACGCCTTTTGGATATCTACTTTAAAAGCACATCGAGGGGGGCCTCTATCCAAATGATAATTGTGCATGAATTCTTGGGTCAATAAAATGTTATCAGTGATTCTTCGACCAGGCACAAACGCAGACTGATTGATATTCACCAGGTACACCAAAGACTTCTTAATCCTATTAGCTATGATCTTCGAAATACAATTAAAAATAACATTACACAGCGAAATTGGATGAAAATCATTGATCCGATCAGGTGATCTCACCTTAGGCAATAAGGAAATAATGGTATGGTTCACTTCTTTAAGAAGCTTACCAGTTAAGAAAAAATCCTTGACCGCCAAAATGACATCACTACCAACAATATGCCAAGCACTCTTGAAAAATGAAACAGAGAACCCATCAGGCCCAGGGGCCTTATCATCTCCCATCGAAAAAATCGTCTCCTTCACTTCCTCATCCGTCACATCTCGTATCATATCCAAGCCCTGCTCATGCGTTAAAACTCTAATGAACAGCCCTTGAGCATTAAGAGGTTGTGTAACGCCTGCTTTTCCCAAAAAAATTGGTATAATGATCCACGGACGCCTTTGGCACATCATTTCCATCCAACCGCTTGTCCAACACATCCTGAATAGTATCAATCCGTCCTCTAGCAACTCGACTTTTAACTACTTTATGAAAATATGCAAAATTAGAGTCCCCTACTTTCAGCCAATTTATTTTAGCTTTTTGTTTTAAGAATCTTTCTTCATCAAGAACAGCATTATTATAGGCATTTAGATACGCAGCTGCTTCCTCACGAAGATCTAAATTGGCTGGGTCATCATCCAATGCTTTTTGAACTGCATCTAACTCAAAACGCACTCTTTTAACCTTCTCGTGAAGATTACCTTTATCAAACACCAATTTCCTTAAAGGTTTCTTGAGATATTTAAGCTTCTTTACCAAACGAAACATAAAAACACCAGCAATATCCAAACTCCAAGCCTTATCCACAGTAGATACCTTTGGCTATCTTAAAATAACCGGGGAATGATCAGAAGTGCGGTATGGTAGAAAAACTGCATTAGCACCAATAAACAAATCAGAAAAACTAGTACTTCTTTTTCTTTAAGCATTAATGGTAATATCCATGGTTTTTTCCAAGGCAAGAGGGGCTTAAGACAAGGTGACCCCATGTCACCGTATCTCTTTACTCTTGTTATGGAGGTCTTAACATTGATCTTGCATAAATTGGTCAGAGAATCTCCTCATTTCAGGTTTCATAACCAATGTTAGGAGGAACGCATTATTAACCTTTGTTTTGCAGATGATCTCTTTCTCTTCGCACGGGGAGACCTTGCTTCTGCAAAATTACTAATGGAGGGTCTGAATTTATTCACAAAAGCTTCGGGTTTGACTCCTAGTTTAACAAAGAGCACAACTTTCTTTTGTAATTTACCCGATTATGTCAAACAAGCTATTTTCTACTTGATGCCGTTTGAAGAGGGCTCACTACCTGTTAGGTATCTTGGGGTTCCATTGATTTCATCACGTTTTTTGCATAAGGATTGCAAGGTTCTGGTTGAAAGGATGGAAGCTAGAATCAATGATTGGAAAAACAAGTCGCTTTCGTTCGCAGGCAGGTTACAACTCATCAATTCTGTCTTATGTTCGATGCACATTTATTGGGCGTCGGTTTTTATTCTTCCGGTTAGTATTATTAATGAGCTAGAGAAGAAGATGCGTGGTTTTCTTTGGTGCCAAGGCCCCATGGCAAAAGGAAAAGCAAAAGTGGCTTGGAAAGACTGTTGTCTTCCAAAATATGAGGGGGGATTGGGTATTAGACGTATCCGTGATGTTAATAAGGCCTTAATGACGTCACATAATTGGAGTATTATTAACAAAAGACGTTCATTATGGGTGAATTGGATTCATTCCAACAAGCTCAAAGGACGTAACTTTTGGGATATACCATTACGTGCAGGAAGTGCGTGGGGATGGAGGAAACTTTTATTGATGCGAGAATCCATTAGACCTCATATTAAATACCGAATTGGGAATGGGGACTCTACTTCAGCATGGTTTAATTCTTGGTTAGATATTGGCCCTTTTAGCTATATCTCGAATAGAGAGACGAGTTAGTGAGCTGGTAAACAATGGTAGCTGGAATTGGCCTACTGCTTGGTATGACTTATTTCCGGTACTTATTAATATTCAACCACCTATAACCCATCAAAATTCGCAAGATGTTATTTTCTGGAAAGATGGTAAGGGGGCGGAAGTGGTTTATTCAGCGGCTGTTACTTGGGATTGTGTTCGTTTTCATCAACAAAAAATTCCTTGGGTTGGGATGGTGTGGTTCCCGCATTGCATTCCTAGACATTCTTTCTTAGTTTGGTTAATCATGAAAAGGAAACTGAAGACTCAAGATAAGCTCAGGCATTGGGATGTTAGTGGCGCGACTAACTTGAATCTGCTTTGCTGTCCACTTTCCAAAGGTGGACCTGATTCTCATGAACATCTTTTCTTTGAGTGTTTATGCGTTGCAGGTTTGGAATTGGTAAAGCCTCTAGCTATGATGCAACACGTTTCGTGAAAATGGGAAGACATTGTTGATTGTCTACTGGCTAAAGGTCACCAAAATTCCGCGAGGATAGTAATTGGCAAAATTCTTGTATCTGCTACAGCTTACTTCGTATGGCAGGAGAGGAACAACAGGTTATTCACTTCAAATGAACGATCTGTAGCCCAATTGCGGGATGTTATTGTTACAACGGTACGGCTCAAACTTGTTACCATGAAATTCAAGAAGAAGACTACAGGGCTGAGTATTCTTGAACTTTGGAAGCTGCAAGATTCGTAGATCCCCTTGTTTGTGACGTTAAAGCACACTAGTTGATAGGTTTCTGGTTTTGCTAGTTTATGTAGCTTGTTCAACATACATACGGGGTTGTCGTATGCATGAATTAGTGTGATACGCAGTCATACTACTTGTATTAACTGTTTTTGGGTGATATAAAAGCTTACCGGGGTTTAAATTCCCCTTTACCAAAAAAAAAACAAATCAGAAAACTCGAAATTCGCCATAACCCGATCAATCTTTTCCATAACGGCCAAGCCTTTCGGTTTCTGTGTCCAAGTGAATTGAAGACCAGATTTGTTAACATCCGCTACTTCAATAGATTCGACACACTCCCTAAACTCACGCATAGCAATATCCACACAAAATGAACCTGTAGCTTTGTCACTAAGATGTAGCGCAGCATTGAAGTTTCCTAGCAAACACCACGGTTTATTTCGAACAAATAACTTATGACAGCCAAGATCACTCCATATCAAACGCCTATCAATATACCTATTGTGAGCGTATACAAAAGAACACATAAGCATTTTATTGTCCTCTTTGAACAGAATTTGGGAATGGATTACTTGATCTGAAATAGCAACCACCATGAGATCCACGACTAACGGATTCCACCCAAGCAATATTCTAGACCCTTTAGAGCAAACAGCTCCATTCGACGTCCACGGCCAATTAGGAAAAACAAGAGAACAAAAATTATCTACCTTTGCTACAGCTACACGAGACTCTAAAACCGCGCAAACACACAAATTATTTTCAGCAATCACATTTTGAACCTCTTGCTGTTTAGGGGCTTGGTTCATACCCCGAATATTCCATGTACCAATATTATACATTGAGACCGTCATTACCGGGAGTGCTTGCCCCCTCCGAATTGTTTGGCTTTGCCATATACTCCGATGTCTCAGTATCATAACTTCAACCTCATCCTCATCACTATCCTCAAGCACGTCCTTTTTAAACCCCTCATTAGTATTACTGGCCTTAGGATCAACCTCTTGAAGCACCGGTTCATCAAGAACACCATAATCGTTTAAGAATTCATAAGAGTTTTTTAAGGGGACGTCAGTAGCTACCTTAGATGTAGACGTTGCGTTGCCATCAATATCAGGAGGCTTCAAATGAACAACCTTCTGCTTTGGCCTATAGACAAAATTCGGATTTGGCTTATTTAAATGAATGTCGGTAACTTGCCTTGCACTCTTTTGTTTACCCTTCTTACGAACAACTTTAATAAAACCATCGTCACCCTTATCGTCAGCTTGTTGTTTTTCCTTCACCACATTGACACGTTTAGGGCAATGATCATACAAATGGCCGAAAACTTTACACTCCTTACATCTTTGCGGGGTCCATTCGTATTCAACTCTGATCGACTCCATAGAATAACCATCTTTGCTCAAGCTAGGAATAGCCACTACAATCCCATTCCGTATATCATTAGTTGCATCAACCTGTATCAGGGCTCTCGCATAACTATGTCTACCCAACGAATCTAGGCACATAGAGCTCCTATAAGAATCTAACATAATTGGCTTGCCAATAGTTGTCGCTAGCATACTCAATCCGTCCTCAGTGAATGCAGCCAAAGGAACCCCATGCAATTTCACCCAAACAGATACATTGGAAATTTCTTTCTTTGCAAGAGTAGCGTCTGGAGTCCACACATTAAGTAAAATGGGAACTGAACTAATCATCCAAGGTCCCCGCTCCAAGACCTGATCCAATCCATCTTTTGTATCAAACTTGAAGAAAAAGTATCCTAGATCATTCATCATCACTCTACGCAGTCCAAATTTGCCCCAAGTGTTTTTGACATAATTCTCCACAACCGGAAATGCAAGGCGGTCACCCAAGAAGAACCCATACAGAGTATTCGCAAATCTACTGTTAACTTCTTCCACCGACCCTCTAGGAATAACAGCATCTGCTCCTACTACATTATTTTCCAAAGACAATTCTCCAAAATTTACCTTACGAACTTTATTAACATTTTGGACAGCAGGCGCATATGACAAAGGTTTTTTCTGATTTTCCCCAGCAACTTTATTATCCTCCATCACAGTTTTTCCATCCAAGGTATCTCCATTAACATTAACTCCAGCAACCAGAGGATCTGAATGATTAGACGAATCTGCCAAAGAATTAGGAGAAGTAGCATCATTCTTTGGCGTTTTTTCCATTGTAACATCATTAACCTTCAACGACCCATCAATATTATCCATACCAGAATCTGGGAAATTAGGGTTTACCCCAACATTAGGGTTTTCCCCATCCGCCCGTTTAAGGATTCTAACAGGTTTAATCGGTATACCGTGCATACTATTAATTCGATCAAATCTTTCACGTAATGATTGTGCACCAAACCGCATAGTTGATGATGATTCTGGCAAGGGCTTCGATCGTGGAGAGATGGTTGAGGTTTAAGGGTTTGTTGGCGATTCCCCGAAGGTAGGAGCGGTGCTCCTTTACGCCAATCTAGAGTTGTTGATGTAATTGTCGAAGCTTGTTCGACTTTAGTTAGGGTTTATTTCGATCTGTGATTGTATGTGTGAGAGTGTGGCTGATTATGATCGTGCCGAATGAATGGGATTTCCCCTCCTTATATAGGAGAGGGTAATCTTGAGGAGGAAGCTAGGGTTTTAGCTTCCTTTAGGGTTTCAGATACTATTTCCATGTATATCCAATTTAGTTGCCATCATTATCCTCTTTATAATTGGGATATGATTTACTATATTTTAGGAAGGGATTTGTAGCTATCTTTAGCTATTTAGTTATTATTAATATCTTCGAGCTTCGTACTAGGTGATCTTCGTATGACTACTCGGAGGGGTACATCGTCAAGCCCCCCAGTCTAATATTAGAGGCTGCCAAGGCTGTGATTTTAGACTTTACTTCTTCGTCTTCTAACGCGCTGGTCTTCATACAATTTTGTCCAAATAAGCTTTGCTGAAAGTTTTGCTCGGAGGACTAAAGGATGCTCTATTTCGATATATCGCAGGGACTGAAGGCGAATGACTTTTTCTTGATGTTGTAAGTGGTAATGAGGCTTCGTTGTTCGCGTTATTATACCTCTAAATATTTTTCGCCATTGTTGATCGCTACTTGCCCAGGTAACTTTTCTTTCTTTGTGCAAAAGTGATTTACGAATGGTGACTTTTGTCGAATGAGAGAAGGTAGTGGGCGATTTGTTGAATTTTGCCACGTTAACCGAGGCGGTAGGTGGATATTTGATTTGTATGAGTGGTTTTGATCAAAATTTAGGAAAGCGGGACCTTTGTAAGGTTTTGGATAAGGTACTTTCGGGAGGCTCTTGATATGGTATTTGCTATAAATCGTTTGTTTCGTTTATGGACCTTTGATCTTCGAATCTCACTTCTTGCTATGTGGATTTACGGAGATACGTGAGTCTTGTAAAGGAGGAACTTGAGAATGTATTTATGGTATGGGAAATCATTAAGTGCTATGCTTCTGATTTGGTGGTGTCATGGTGTCTTTAGTAAGATAATGCGCTTGCTTCGTAAGGTATAGTCCCTTTGAGCGAAGGCTATCTCGAGACGAGGTCGTTTGCCATTTACCTTTTGTGGATAGGTTGATGCGGGAGACGTAAGCGTCTTGCGCGGTGAATAAAGCTAGGCGTAGTAATGTCATCGTGGCATGAAGAGAGTTTCTTCTTATCGGTCTACCTCATGAAACTGGGATGTATCATTACTTTTGCTTGTCATGTGGTTGTGTCCTTGTTCCATAGACTACATGGTTCTCTTCTTATGATTCTGTCCTTTGATGTAGGGCAGATGTTGCAAACTTAGGGAATTTTGCTCCTCGTTATGTGGAGAAGGCATCTCTGATGTCTCAGGATTATAGTTGCGCGGGATATGTTCTTCATATATGGTTGATTCTGATGTCTTTGAATGACTATTCTCTTCTTGTAATTATCTTACGAAGGTGCTAGAGGTATCCTCCTTGTTGTTATGGGAGGTTTCTTCAAAGTTCCCGAGGAATCCTCGGCTTCTATTTTCTGACTTTGGTAGTGGTTTATGTAGGCTACCATCCTTTGTTAACTCTTTCAAGCTTTTTTATGGGCTTCGGGTGATGAATTATTCTTTATATATTCGGAAGTCCTTTCTTTAGGCTTTGAAGATACATTACGAAGGGATCATCATGCCGAGCTACCTTTTTATTGCTTTGAGAGTTGTCTCTGGACCTTCGGGGGCACATATATGGCCTCCGTATGGTCGCGTAGAATTTTGCTGGAAATTTGAAGATCTTTTCATGTATATGCACGGTATCGAGGGTACCACCATTCGATTATTCCGTGTCTCACATTTGCTTACGGTCTGCATGGTATCGAAGGCATGTCTTTTCGTTGGTGCATGCTTCGTTATGGAAGTTTTGTTCTTCCAATTACGATTTGGCTATATGTTATGTAGGCGTCCCTATCATACATTGAGCCTTAGTAGCATGTCTTTTATCGGTAAATGGATACGTACGCGGTAAGATAGATAATACGATAGGGAGCGACCCTTCGTAATGTTTAAATATGAAGGTGTGTTCACCACTTTTTGAACTTATTCGGGTCATGGGTTTTACGACGTAGGACATATAAGTCTCTTTGTCGTGTACAAAATAATTCAAACCTTTGTTAGGTCGTATATTCGTGATTTTGGTCCCTTCGAGAGTAAGACTTTTATATCATGCCTTCTTTAAACCTCAATACTCACATATGAACAACTCCATAAATGAGCCATTACGAAGCTTGTCAAAACTTTGTAGTTAAGCCATTACGCATTTAAACAACTGTCAAATGCGAGCTGAGATCAAAGAGTTAGCATAATACTTATATGATTGCTAGGTTGCACCATTTATTCAGTTTATGAATAGTATAAAATGTTGTGGTCTTAATAGGACCAATGTTTGGCCAATTGCGGAGGGCACTGCCTTCCGATTTCTCGTTGGCCTCTTTGTTTATTATTATTATTATTATTAGGTTACATGAGGTATTCTCCGTATTTAGTGAAGGGAATCTACTATAGCAATTTTCTACATTTTTGTATAATATTCCTTTGAAGTGTTTGATTTTGTTTTAAAGGGTTTATAGTGTTTGTTTTCTCGAAGGGGTATCCCCTTCGTTTTATGACTCTGAAGTGTGTTCTACGCTCCTATAGGTTTAGGAACATTAGTGCATGGTTCCGAAGGCAACCACCCGCGGAGTTCCATGTCTCACATTTTGCGTGTTATAACCTCAGGATTATATCCTTGTGGCTTTAATTATATGCTATTTGAGATTTCGTTTTTGGGGTAATATCTTATTTTTGAGAATAAAGTTTGTTTGATGTTTTAGTTGCGAGGCTAGGGTAACAATTTGGGTAAGCTCTTCTAGTAAAAGGTGTTGGAGGATTTTGTCTGAGTCCCTAGGTGTGTTGACGAAAATGAGACGAGGACTTCTTTGACTTACGTATTGTGGAAGGTGTTGTTGGTAATGGAAAAATTCTTGGATATTCGGATGTTGTAAGGAAATTATTGCGGTAGTCTGTGTGTGACCTTCCGAATCTATGGAGAGGTGTATTGTCAAGCCTCTTAGGCTTAAGGGTAGTGACAAAGTGTGTATATGTTGACCTCCGTGCTTGCGGAGGGGCGTTATTTAAAAGGTTTATGAGCTAGAAGTGGGAGTGGTAGTAGTCTCTACCTTCTTAGGCTTAAATAAGACTTTTTTATACAAGACCGTAGGCTCATGGCCTCTGATATATTTTGGTTTCGGGTTTTCTTCAAGGTATATGAGTTTTATGCGCTTAGCATTTATCTAGATCGTATGGGTATATATTAGATATGCTTTTCTAGATGCATAGATTGATTTTTGGGTAATAGACCTTGTAGAGGGTATCCTACTTTCGGAATTTTATTCTATTTTAAGTCATTTGTCTTATGAAGGGAAAGTATTATACCCAATGATTTTGCTCTACGGAGGTTATCTGATCTACGAAGAGTAGGAAACCATGTCCGTGGCTTTATCTTGACGGGAATATTTCAGTATGTCAACCCTTTTAAGGGTTGGTAATTTATGAGGCTTATGCCTTACGAATTGAGCCGTGGGTAAGCTGTGGTATATGGTTTAGACTATCACGTAGGTGACCATTATACAAGCTATATACACCTTTAGGCAAAATATAAAAGATCATGGTTTTAGTGCATACCTTGGGATTTTAATGCCCATATTTTAGTTGGAGAGTTTTTACCTCACGTCCTGAGGTTTGGGGAGAGAGAAATTGCATATGTGACCTTTTGGAGCTCCGTGGTAAGAGAAAATGTCAGAGAGATTTGTGAACTTGGTCGCGCAACATCATCGAAGGTGAGGTATATATCATCATTAGCCCCCCAGTCTAATATTATGGACTGCCAGGGTCGTGATTTTAGACTGTACTCCTTGTTCGCCAACTTCACAAGCTATTGCATCGAATTTTCTTTGATAAAAGAGAGTACCGAAGGCTGCTGAGAGTTCCTGAAGGTCACTGAATGCTGTCGAAGATTTCCGAAGGTCGTCGAAGGCTGATGAAGGTTCCCAGAGCTCGCTAAAAGGCTTATGGAGGTCTTCGTAGGTCTCAAGAAGCCTTAGGAGGTTTTCTAAGCTTGCTGAAGGCTGTCAGAGATCTCTGGAGGCCGTAGAAGGTATTCGAAGCTCGGCGAAGACTGTATAAGATTTCTGACTATCGTTGAAAGTTGTAGCAGGTCTTCGAAGCACGCTGGAGGCTACTAAAAGTATCTTCGAAGCACGCTGAAGGCTTTTGGAGGTTTCCGAAGCTTACTGAAGGCTTCAGACATTTTTATAGATCGCCAAATGTTGTCAGAGGCTTTGGGTCAAGATCTCTATCTGGATCTACGTCAGGAAAGAATGTTGGAGGATTCCAGAGGCTGTAGGGGTCCTTCGAAGCTCGTTGGAGGCTTCCGAAGGTTGTTGAATGCCATCGGAGGTCCGAAGCTCGTCGAATACTGTCGGAGGTTTCCGAAGCTTGCTGAAAGCTGCTGGAGGTGTCCGAAGCTCGTCGGAGGCTTCGGGTTAGGTCCTCTATCTGGATCTATTACAGGAAAAGCTGTAGAGCGAGCCTTCTGTCTGGATCTGGTAAGGTTGTGAAGCCGGCTCTCCGTCTCGGTCTTTCTCTTCTATAGTGAGATTTTGTTTTTGATCAAGAATGGTTAACTTAAACCAACTTTGTTTAAATAAATAGGATGCAAGAGATCATAAGTTAATGATCGAGAATGGCCATGTAATATTAGATACGTAGTAACTTGATAACTGTTACTTTAGTAAATGGCGTATAATACACCGTATTGATAGCCGTAAACTACGCACGTATTACTTCGTGCAGTTTATTATATAACACCGCAAGCCATATAGACTGTCGCTGCTACATCTTTAAATTGATTCTGATAAGATATATGGCGTGTTTGTTATTCGTTATTTATTGATACCAACAGCCGCTATATGCACAGAACGTAGATGTGATTGGCCGCCGTATGCTTAAACAATATTCATGTAAATAGCCGACCATCTAGAATTAATTAAATAATGCATGTGATGGCCATAATCATAATAAATGCATCTTTTGTGTTCACTGCGGCAATTTGACTTCAAGCGAGTATGCTTGCACGTGTATTCAGAGGTTACAGCGTCATAGCTTCTTTGGATCTTAGAAGAGATAAACCATCAATTCGTAGGAGTATTCTCTTGTGGTGATCTATCTTCTTTTTAATTTGGTACGACAAATCCGGGTGTGGTTTAATAGTGGGTTTTGTGATGTTGTCCCACGGATGGCGCCAAATGATTGTGCACCAAACCGCATAGTTGATGATGATTCTGGCAAGGGCTTCGATCGTGGAGAGATGATTGAGGTTTAAGGGTTTGTTGGCGATTCCCCGAAGGTAGGAGCGGTGCTCCTTTACACCAATCTAGAGTTGTTGATGTAATTGTCGAAGCTTGTTCGACTTTAGTTAGGGTTTATTTCGATCTGTGATCGTATGTGTGAGAGTGCGGCTGATTATGATCATGCCGAATGAATGGGATTTCCCCTCCTTATATAGGAGAGGGTAATCTTGAGGAGGAAGCTAGGGTTTTAGCCTCCTTTAGGGTTTCGGATACTATTTCCATGTATATCCGATTTAGTTGCCATCATTATCCTCTTTATAATTGGGATATGATTTACTATATTTTAGGAAGGGATTTGTAGCTATCTTTAGCTATTTAATTATCTTCGAGCTTCGTACTAGGTGATCTTCGTATGACTACTCGGAGGGGTACATCGTCACATAACAAATCTAGATTAAAATCATAACCAGCTCTCTTCATCAACCACACATACCCATGCAATCAAATCACGAACAAGAAAAGAAATAATCAAAATGAAAAACGATAAAACCCTATCTCCCAAGAAACCTTAAATCAGCCAGAAACCCTTATTCGATTAGGACGCCAGGTTAATTCAAGGATACTACTCAGAGCACCAAAAGAACCCAAAATACTAACCGAACAGGAAAATCAAAACCAAGATAAGATCTCGACGACAGAAAACCCTAAAAAACAAAAAACCTAGATCAATTAAATAAAAGAAAATAGACCAGCGAATTCAAAGAAAACAATGATCCATAATCAATATTCAATCAATAAAGATCAGTCGTAATTAGAGCAGGAAGAAGAAATAATCGCCATAAGAGGGAGAGAGAGCGGAGGTTTTTTTTAACACATACCACTTTTATTCTTGATGATATATCTAACCCTATGCGGTTAAGTTCTCTTTTTTGTTTGCACGGTATCAAGGGTTCCACCATTCGATTGTTCCGTGTCTCACGTTTTATCAAGAGTTTGCATGGTATCGAAGGCGACCACCCTCGTATTGTCCATATCTTTTTATACTTGCATGATTCGTATTGAAAAAGTTTTTCAATTAAGATTTGGCTATATGTTGCATAGGCGTCCCTTTGAACATATATCAAGCTTAAGTGGCATGTCTTTTTGTAAATAAATGTGTACGTACGTGATAAGATAAGTAATACGATAGGGAGCGACCCTTTTTTCGGTAAAAGGCCGTCACCCCTTGTTAGATTTATATATATCATGAAAATAAGCTCAGGCACATTAACTGAGTGTTAATGCGACAGTTTACAAGACCATGCACAACCGTGCATACCCTATCAACACATAACATCAAAGCCCACCCAAGCAGGCATAAACAAAGTGTACTAACTATATAGGCTAGCGACTAGAAAAACTAATCAAAAACCAAATAAAATCAATTATGCAGAACTCGACACCCCAACTGGTATTTTCCAAGTTTCCAAGCACTTCAAAACTCTTCCATTCTTCTTAAACTTTAGCGAAATAAGCTTCAAGCGAACAGTAGAAAGGATGACTTCAGTAACTTTTTGAGCAGGTCTTGTCTCATGTTTGAACAACCTTGCATTCCTTTCCTGCCAAATAAAATAAGAAGTGGCCGCAAGTAGCAGTTTCATAACAATAATATCAATCGTCCTCTTCTTTGACTCAGGAATAATGGCTGAAATAATAGACTCCCAATCAACATGAACCTGTTGAATACTCGTGAAACCGCACACCTCTCTCCAAACCTGCGATGAATAGGGAGCTGATGCGGAAATGTCCAGGTTCACTGAACTGGAGGAACCTAGTGAACTGAATAAGTCAACTGAGCTAAAGGAAACTGAGCTGACCATGCCATCTGAACAAGCCATGTTGATTCTGCCAGCAGTGGCCCATTTTAGACAAGTCTTTTCTGAACAAGTCCAGTCGCCAGTAGTAACACTCCTCCAGTGGCAAGTTTCTCCAGTAACCAACTCTGGTAATCCACCAGTGAATCTCGTGAAGCGCTTCAGATGACTGCTCCAGTCAAATGCTCCAGTAACCACTACTGAAGACCACCAGTGAAGGTCCACCAGTGGCAGTCCAGATTTATGTTCCATTGTCCAGATAATAAAGTCCCCACTGAAGGCTTATATCTGTGGGTCCAATAAAGAATGAATGACAGCTGTCAAGGAAGGAGCGTGTGACTAACGGTATTGTGGGACCACGTGCAGGGGGGAATGTTTCTAGAAGCTTTACGTGTCCATTTTCCATTAGATAATTAATTAGTGGTGGCCCGTAGCACATGACAGCTTTTTGAATATTTTATTGTATTTCGTTAATTCCTAGGTAGAGAATGTGGCTATAAATAGAGGTTTATTTTCCTTGTAAAAATCAGTAGTTGATGTTGAATGAAAATTAATAGAGCAGCCTCTATTTCTTACAAAAATCTTCTTTTACCTTTATAGATCTTAGATCTTGGTGGTTAGGAGTGACCCCTTTATCAATATTTGTGGTGACTTGTTCTTTATCAAATATTGTGGTGAGGTCTTAAATCTTTGGTTTCCTTTATCTATAATCGTGGTGGCTAGACCTTTATCGATTGTAGTGGTGGGGCGGAGTGTTTCCTTTATCCTCGATTCCGGTGGCTTGGCCTTTACGAGTCTTGGTGGTGGATTCTTTTATCTATCTTTATTTTATTATTGTTTGTTTCATATAAAATCCAGAAAATACCCAAAAATAGTCTTCCGCTGTTATTGTCGCGTGATTTACGCATCAAATTTGGTATCAGAGACAGGTTTAAAAAGGTTTCTTAATCTTTTTGTCCGTTGGGGTATTGTTTGTTTAGATCTCATTTTGATTTAGTCAGATCTGTTTGTTGGTTGTTTAGATCTAGTTGTTGCTGGTATAGTGATGCGGAAATGTCCCCGAGTCATTTCCTCATAAAAGGTTGGTTCCTGTATTTGATAAATAAAGATCAGCAAGCAACAAATTACCCTTGGATATCCTTTATTGGAATTAAACTACTGGTGTATATTGATCTTAATGCTAAGTCGAGCACTGAAGTTATGCAACTAAATCAAGTGTTGCTGGTCTTAGAGTTCATCAGTGACAAAACAAGTATTGATCAACAACTCTCGTTGAGACAACTTCAACTGATCACGATCACTGAACTGGACAACACCAGATGTGATCAGCGAGTGTCCAGAACAGCTAGTAACACTTCAGTGAGAAGGTTACATCAGCAAGTCGTTCCTCAGCAAGTATCCATCAGTGACACTGGCCAGAGATGGGTGTTCAGCACCTTACTTAAATTATACTTCAGCGAGCATCCACCAGTGAACTTATCAGCTATGCCTCAGTTGCAATCCATTGAAGACTAGAAGGGGTCGCTGAAGGAGTCGCTGAAAGGGATCGCTGACTGACTAATTCCAGTCAGCTAGAAGGAGTCGCTGAAAGGGGTTGCTTAACTGAAATAGCATCAGCGAGTCCATCCTTGATCAATGAAAGTCATCAGCGAATAGCATCAGCGACCAACTGGCAGCGAGCAAACTTCAGCAGAGTTTTGTTAAGTCAAGAAGATGTTTTATTCAATAAAAGGCTGCCACGTCACCAGTTTTAGAAGGTCTTGGATAAGGATGTGTGCACGTGTGACAATGACTTTTCTAACGATATTGAGGGACCACTTGCAGGGGAATATTTCTGGAAGCTCACGTGTCCATTTCTTAGTGGTCCAAATTAACTAGTGGCTTGCACATGACAACTTTTATTGTAATATTTTATTATTATGTCGTTAATTCCTAGGTAGAGCATGTGGCTATAAATATAGGATTTATTTCTCATTGGGAGAGTTTTAGTTTTGGTTATCAAGTTGAATGAAAAGAACACTTTCTTTTCCTTATTAAATCTTCTTATTACCTTCATAAATCGTTGTTTTATTTGGGTGTTTGGAGTGATCCCTTTATCTTTAATTGTGGTGGTTCGTCCTTTATCAATTAAAGTGGTGAGATCTTAAATCTTTGATTCCTTTATCTTTAATCGTGGTGGTTCGTCCTTTATCGATTATAGTGGTGGGTTGGAGTGTTTCTATTATTTGATTCCGGTGGCTCGTTTCCTTTATGAATCAAGTATTAGATTCTTTATCTATCTTCATTGTTATTGTCTTGTTGTTTTGTTTCATTAAAACCCAGAAAATACCAAAAATAGTTATTTCCGCTGTGCTAGTTTCGTTGTCTAATTCCGTTGTGCTTGGATTCGCGTGATTATCACATCATATAGATCTATTGTTTGTTGAATATAAATGGCTTTTAGAAGAAATATGACGTTAAATGAAGCTAATGATGCTAGGAGAGATAGGCAAATTGAAGATCTACAAGAAGCACTTGGTAGAGTTGTTCATATGTTAGAAGATGGTGGTTTAAGATTTAATAGAGACCATGTTGTTGCTAGTGAAAGAGATTCTGAATCTCAAGGTCCTAGTGAAAGATCTGGTAGTACACCTAGAAACTCTAGTGATTCTGATGACCCACATCCTAGAGAAAGGCGTAGGAGGCATAAGGGTGATGATACTAAAGACATTAAGATAGATCCACCAAATTTTAATGGGTCTTCTAACCCAGAAGAATATTTTGAATGGGTTCAGGTTATGGATAGAATAATGGAAATAAAAGGTTATGATGATAAAAAGAGGTTCAAGGTTGCCATTATTAAACTTAAGAAATATGCTTCATCATGGTATGATAACATGAAATCTGAAAGGGAGTACAAGGGCAAAAGTAAAATCAAGACCTGGTCCAAACTAAAGGAGGTCATGCAGAAGAGGTTTGTTCCCCAGTTGTACAAGCAAGATCGGTATCTACTGATGAACAATCTAAAGCAAGGAGCCAAAGAAGTTGTGGAGTACATTATACAGTTTGAGCATCTGAAGACCAGAACTGGTGTGAATGAAACTGAAGAGCATACTATCGCCAGATTCCTTGGTGGGTTAAATGCTACCATTACTGAGAAGATTGAGTTGCAGCCTATCTGGACATATGAAGGTGCATGCAAGATAGCTATCCAGATTGAAAGACAACTGAAGAAGAAGGTTTCGTACAAGTCATTCAGTAAGGTTCCTGCCAGTGCAAGTCAACCAGTTACCAGTCAACCAGTTCCCAGATTTACTGAAGCTGTTCAGAAATCCTTCAGAGGCAAAGAAAAGGAAACTGGAGGATCAAAAGAACCAGTTGGAAGGAAATGTTTTAAGTGTCATGGCTTTGGTCACTTCCAGGCCCAGTGTCCTAATCAAAGAGCCTTGACTGCCAAAGAGATTGAATGTTTGCCAGATGTCGACACTGAAGAAGGTGAGCCAGTGTATGTGATGCAGAAATGACCCCGAGTCATTTCCACAAAAAGGATTGGCTCGTATATTTATTAATCAAAGATCAGCAAGCAACCATGTACCCCTGGATATCCTTTATTGGCATTATACTACTGGTGTATGTTGATCTTGATACTAATTCGAGTATTGAAGTTTTGCAACCAAGACAAAAGTCGTTGGTCTTAAAGTTCATTAGTGACAAAACAAGCCTTGATCAACAACTCTTCAGTAACTTCATTTCAATAGTGCTACTGACCAGTGACACTTCAGCGAGTATCCGTCAGTTGCACTCCTGTGAGATGCTCCAGTTTCAAGGCTCCAGATGGATCCTCCAGTTGGATCCTCCAGATGCATTCTCCAGCAAAGATCCTCCAGATGCATTCTCCAGTGAAGATCCTTCAGATGCATTCTCCAGTGAAGATCCTCCAGATGCATTCTCCAGTAAAGATCCTCCAGATGCATTCTCTAGTGAAGATCCTCCAGATACATTCTCCAGTGAAGATCCTCCAGATGCATTCTCCAGTAAAGATCCTCCAGATGCATTCTCCAGTGAAGATCCTCCAGATGCATTCTCCAGTGAAGATCCTCCAGTCTCCAGGCTCCAGTCTCCAGTCTCCAGTCTCCAGGCTCCAGTCTCCAGTCTCCAGGCTCCAGTCTCCAGTCTCCAGTCTCCAGGCTCCAGTCTCCAGTCTCCAGGCTCCAGTCAAGACCCTTCAGTGAAGCTTACCAGTGAACGACTCCAGTCCAGAAATACCAGAATAAAGTCACCAGTTTTGTTCAGTTCAATTTATTTCGGTGACATGGCAGTGGACCCAATAAAGAAGGAATGGCAGCTGTTGACAGGGATAAGGAAGGCACGTGTGACAACGTTATTTCTAACGGTTTGTGGGCCCTTGTGCAGAAGGAATCTTTCTAGAAGCTTTGTTTGTCCTTTTCCTATTGGTGGATAAATTAGTGGTTGTCCTTAGCACATGACAACCTTTTATTTATTTAATATTTGTATTTATTTATTCATAGGAAATAGCATGTGTGTGGCTATAAATAAGTGCTTAATTTCTCATTGTAAGGCAGTTGTTGATGTTGAATGAAATTAATAGAGCAGCCGCTATTTCTTACAAAAATCTTCTTTTACCTTTAGAGATCTTTGATCTTGGTGGTTAGGAGTGACCCCTTTATCAATATTTGTGGTGACTTGTTCTTTATCAAATATTTTGGTGAGGTCTTTTAAATCTTCGGTTTCCTTTATCTGTAATCATGGTGGCTAGACCTTTATCGATTGTAGTGGTGGGGCGGAGTGTTTCCTTTATCCTTGATTCCGGTGGCTTAGCCTTTACGAGTCTTGGTGGTGGATTCTTTTATCTATCATTTTACTTTATTGTCTCGTTTAGTTGTTTGTTTCATTAAAATTCAGAAAATATCAAAAATAGTCTTCCGCTGTTGTTTGTCGCGTGATTTACGCATCAGTATGATGAAGATGAAGAAGAAGATGAAGAGTCTTATGTTGGTGCAGATGTTGGAGAAATGTTGGTTGTCATAAGAGCATGCTGATGAAGTTACCACTGATACTGCCCAGAGGGAGAACATTTTTCACTCCAGATGCACAGTCAAAGGAAAAGTTTGTGATCTGATCATTGACGGTGGGAGTTGTGCTAATGCTGCTTCAACTTACATGGTAGAGAAATTGGCGCTACCTACAGTTAAGCACCCTCGACCTTACAAGTTGCAATGGCTCAGTGAAGGATCAGAGGTAAAAGTTAATCGTCAAGTTACTATTCCGTTTTCAATTGGGTCAGTTTATCAAGACAAAATTGTTTGTGATGTTGTACCTATGGATGCGTGTCATATTTTACTGGGTAGACCTTGGTTATTTGATAATAATGTTTTTCATAATGGTCGTATGAATTCATATTCAGTATTTGTAAGTGAGAAGAAGGTCACTCTGACTTCTTTAAAGCCCAATGAAATACTGAAAATTAATAAAGACCAGCCCAGTAAGCCTTTGTTTTTGTCTCAAACCGAAGTCGAAGAAGAGTTATCTGAAGGCTCTCCAGTTATGTTGTTACTGGTCGTTGAAAAATCTGAAGAGAAGGAGTTCACTGGTGTCCCCAGTCTCCTGAAGACCTTACTGAAGGAATTCACTGACGTTTTCCCAGAAGACCTACCTGAAGGTTTGCCACCAGTAAGAGGAATTGAACACCAGATTGACCTGGTTCCTGGTTAAGTTCTTCCAAACAAAGCTGCTTACAGATGTTCGCCTAATGAAGCTAAAGAATTGGTTGAGAAGGGTTATGTGAGAGCCAGTATGAGTCCTTGTTCAGTACCAGCTCTTCTGGTTCCAAAGAAAGATGGTACAATGAGAATGTGTGTTGATAGCAGAGCCATCAACAATATAACCATTAAGTATAGATATCCCATTCTCAGATTGGATGATATGCTTGATGAGTTACATGGCTCCAGAGTGTTTTCCAAGATTGATCTCAGAAGTGGATATCACCAGATAAGGATGAAAGATGGAGATGAGTAGAAAATTGCTTTCAAAATCAAGGGAGGTTTGTATGAATGGTTAGTTATGCCTTTTGGCTTATCTAATGCTCCCAGTACCTTCATGAGACTGATGAATGAAGTTCTCAGACCACTCATTGGTCAGTTTGTTGTTGTTTACTTTGATGATATTCTGGTGTATTCAAAATCTGAAGCTGATCATGTTAGCCATCTGAAGAAGGTATTTGAACTGTTGAGAAGACACCAGTTGTATGGCAAACTGGAGAAATGTGATTTTATCGTGGAAAGTGTGATATTTCTGGGATATGTTGTTTCAAAAGAAAGAATTTCTATGGATCCCTCTAAGGTTGATGCCATCAGATCATGGCCAGTTCCAACTACAATCACTGAAGTAAGAAGTTTTCATGGACTGGCGTCATTTTATAGAAGATTTATCAAGAATTTCTCTACAGTTATAGCTCCAATTACTGACTGTCTGAAGAAAGGCGTGTTCAACTGGCCGAGTTCAGCCCAACTGGCGTTTGAAGCACTGAAGGAAAAGCTCAGTTCAGCTCCAGTCTTATCCTTACCAGATTTCGATATGTTATTTGAGCTAGAATGTGATGCAAGTGGAGTAGGTATTGGTACAGTTTTAGTGCAAGCAGGGAGACCAGTTGCATACTTCAATGAGAAGCTGAACGGATCTAAACTGAAGTACAGTACTTATGATAAAGAATTTTATGCCATTATTCGTGCTATCACTCACTGGTCACATTATCTGAAGCTAAAGCAGTTTGTCTTATTCTCTGATCACGAAGCACTGAAGTTTATAAATGGTCAGCACAAGCTTAATGCCAAACATGCCAAATGGGTAGAATTCTTACAGTCCTATTCATTTGTTTCAAAACATAAAGCTGGAGTTTGTAATGTTGTTGCTGATGCATTGTCTCGAAGATACTCATTGTTGTCTATTCTAGAGGCAAGAGTGCTTTGGTTTTCATTTATAAAGGAGTTATATGCTGCAGACCCAGATTTTTCTGAAAAATTCACTGAAGCTAATCAGAAGGGACCATTTACTGAACAAGATGGTTTCTTATTTAAGAATGGAAAGTTGTGCATTCCCAGAGGTTCGATTAGAGATTTACTGATATGAGAAGCACATGGAGGAGGTCTAGCTGGTCATTTTGGCATTAACAAGACTGGAGAGATCCTCACTGAACACTTCTACTGGCCAAGTCTACTGAAGGATGTCCAGAGTATTATCAGTCGCTGTCCAACTTGTCACCAAGCGAAGACTACTAAAGGATTGTATACTCCTCTTCCAGTTCCAAACCATCCATGGGAAGATCTCAGTATGGATTTCATTGTTGCACTGCCCAGAACTCAGAGGGGAAAAGATTCAATAATGGTGGTTGTTGATAGGTTTTCAAAAATGGCACATTTTATTGCTTGTCACACAACCAATGATGCTTCAGCAGTAGCAAATTTGTTCCTTAAGGAGATTGTCAGGTTGCATGGAATCCCCAAGACGATTGTGTCAGATCGAGATGTGAAGTTCTTGAGTTATTTCTACCAGTAAATCTCCGTTTGAAATATGCTATGGTGTCAATCCACTGACCCCCATTGATTTAATTCCATTTTCGATTGAACCAAAAGCCAGTATTGAAGCTGAAGCCAGAGCAAAAGAAATCAAGAAGATTCATGAAGAAGTGAAGGCCAGAATAGAGAAAGCGAATGCAAGTTACAAGGCCAGGGCAAACAAGAATAGAAAGCAGCCCAGTTTTGCACCAGGTGATCTTGTGTGGGTCCATCTGAGAAAAGAAAGGTTTCCAGCAAAGAGAAAAAGTAAACTGATGCCCAGAGCTGAAGGACCATTCAAGATTCTGGAGAGATATGGCGATAATGCTTACAAAGTTGAATTACCTGGAGATATGGCTGTTTCTAGCACGTTTAATGTGGGAGATCTGATGCCTTATCTGGAGGATGCGTACCTCGAAGACTTGAGGACAAGTCTCTTTTCAGGGGGGGAGAATGATGCGGAAATGTCCAGGTTCACTGAACTGGAGGAACCCAGTGAACTGAAAAAGTCAACTGAGCTAAAGGAAACTGAGCTGACCATGCCATCTGAACAACCCATGTTGATTCTGCCAGCAGTGGCCCATTTCAGACAAGTCTTTTCTGAACAAGTCCAGTCGCCAGTAGTAACACTCCTCCAGTGGCAAGTTTCTCCAGTAACCAACTCTGGTAATCCACCAGTGAAGCGCTTCAGATGGCTGCTACAATCAAATGCTCCAGTAACCACTACTGAAGACCACCAGTGAAGGTCCACCAGTGGCAGTCCAGATTTATGTTCCATTGTCCAGATAATAAAGTCCCCACTGAAGGCTTATATCTGTGGGTCCAATAAAGAAGGAATGACAGCTGTCAAGGAAGGAGCGTGTGACTAACAGTATTGTGGGACCACGTGCAGGGGGGAATGTTTCTAGAAGCTTTACGTGTCCATTTTCCATTGGATAATTAATTAGTGGTGGTCCGTAGCACATGAAAGCTTTTTGAATATTTTATTGTATTTCGTTAATTCCTAGGTAGAGCATGTGGCTATAAATAGAGGTTTATTTTCCTTGTAAAAATCAGTAGTTGATGTTGAATGAAAATTAATAGAGCAGCCTCTATTTCTTACAAAAATCGTCTTTTACCTTTATAGATCTTAGATCTTGGTGGTTAGGAGTGACCCCTTTATCAATATTTGTAGTGACTTGTTCTTTATCAAATATTGTGGTGAGGTCTAAAATCTTCGGTTTCCTTTATCTATAATCGTGGTGGCTAGACCTTTATCGATTGTAGTGGTGGGGCGGAGTGTTTCCTTTATCCTCGATTCCGGTGGCTTGGCCTTTACGAGTCTTGGTGGTGGATTCTTTTATCTATCTTTATTTTATTATTGTTTGTTTCATATAAAATCCAGAAAATACCCAAAAATAGTCTTCCGCTGTTATTGTCGTGTGATTTACGCATCAGGAGCGACCCTTCGTAATTGTAAACCGCAAGGGATCACTTTGTGACCTAAAAAGATAAAATTCAATTAATCACTGTGTGATTACATAAGTTCCTAACAAGATTGCTATTATTCATCTAAGGGGGTGTAACCCACTACATTTATCACTTTTTTGTGAACAAGGTAGGGGCTACGAAGCGATCCTGGCACATCGTGCTATTTGATGTTTTGCCTCAAGCGATGTTCTCCTTTACCTCGAAAGATCCAGTGGATCCCTCGTTGTCATAGGTCTTTTCAAGCTTGATTGAATTCGAGGTTGATTCTTCACTTTCTTCGGAGCCTTCGCAGTCTGGCTGTTCATCCTTTCCTTTGTATACCATGAAGATGGCGGCTTCTGGGGCTTTATTCCTCTCATGACTTCCATCTTCATCCTTCACCTTCGTGTTTTGTCGAATTCCTACCAGCAAATGGCCTAGCTCTCCTTCTTTGATGGCTTTATCTATAGCTTTCCGTAAGTTGATGCAGTCATTAGTGTCGTGGCCATGGTCACAGTGGATTTCACGATATTCATCATAATTCTTCTTTCCTTTGCCACTAAGCTTCGGAGGTGGTGCGAAGGTTTTTGCTATCTTCTCTGTTGACAAGATTGAACTCGGGGTCTTAGTGAGCTCTGGAAGGACTGGCTTCTCTTTGCTCTTATCTTCTTTGTTATAAGGAGAATATTTCACGCGGTTGTCCTTGTTAGTGAATGAGCTCTGTTTTCTTTTGCTCCCAGAGGTTTCTCCTTCTTGTATTGGTCCTCCTATGCTATTGGAAGTTGTGTCTTTGGCAACAAGCCATGCATATGCTTTGGCCATTGCATCTTTGTATGTTTCAGGGAGCTTTTCAACCAGGTGTTCGATAAGCGCACGGCTTCGGCACCCATGAATGAGTCTTGATATCCTTTGAGATTCTGGTAGAGTGGGTATCTCCTAAGTTTCATTGGTATACCTGGCTATGAAGCTTCTGGTTCCTTCGGTCTCTCCTTGCTTGATATTATGGGCTGCGATATGAGTCTTCCTGTGCTTCTTTTGTTGGCTAAAGTGTGCTCGAAATTTTTCTCTTAGATCTGAAAAGCCAGTAATCGAGCCCTTCGGGAGATTATTGAACCATTCTCTAGCATCAATCTTTAGCACCCAGCTGAAGGCTCTATAGGCGACTGGATCGTTCCATTGTTGCATTGCTGCTGCTCCTCTGAATAATTGCAGAAAATCATCAGGATCATTCTTCCCTTCGTAGGTTCCTAGGTGAGAAGGGCACTTCATGTTTTTGGGCAGTGGGTATTTTTGTATCCATTCAGCTAAAGGTAAGGTATTAGATTCGTCTTCAAGAGGAAAAGGTTGCTCCTGGCCCATGTCGTTTCCTCCTATGTTAGCCTCAGCCGTTGGGGTGGTATTGGTCCCCCAAGGGTGTCCTCCGTAATGGAAATACCATGGTGGTGGATATAAGTGAGGTGATGCTCCGGTTAGAGGATACGAAGGTGGAGCTCCAGAGGTTTGTGGTTGAGCCATTGGATACCCTTGCCTAGAGGCCTTGGGCCATACCTTGGAGGTGGCGGTTGTGGTATCCCCCAATAGGAATAGTAGCCATGTGGGTAATGGGTGCCTTGCGGGGTAGTCACAGTGGCATCAGTAACAATAGGAGCTTCGAGAGTGACAGCGGCTCTCCCCCGAGATCTGGGGGTGCGCGCCAAGCTTGGGAAAGTGAAGTTCGCGTCATTCGCTGCTTCAGATACCCTTCGTCGAGACGAGGGGAAAGTTTCTGGACTTCGAACATTACGTGCGTTATTCCCTGTAGGTTGTCCATCTTGGTTTTCTACCTCCCATTCTTCAACGGTTTCGTCCTCAAAGATCAGTACTCTCCCATCTCTTTCCGTCGCCCTGTGCCTGTTGATATACCTTAAGGCTTCTTCGAGCAGAGCTCTATTTTCCAAAAGGTTTTCTTCATTGAACGGCTCTGGTCGTCTTGAGGGTTCTCCCCTCATGTTCCTCCTTTGATACAGTATGGAAGGACTTTGAGAAATCGCTGCAAACTCGGGTTGACTTTGGATCCCGCTAGTTGGTGTGCTGAACGAGGGAGATGATACATCAGACATGGATACAGGCGCCTGAGAAGCGCCTGCGCTGAGTGGGTTTTCTGGGCCTGCGTTCGACATGGTTTAGCGAATCGGTGTCGTGGTATTAATGGTGGGTTTTCTTGTGGGACAATGTTGGTCCCACAGATGGCGCCAAATGATTGTGCACCAAACTGCGTCGTGTGATTCGAATAAAGGATGTAACTAAAGGATGGATGGGAAAGGGTTTTTTAGGGTTTATTGGTGGTTCCCCAAAGGTAGGGCAATGCCACTTTACGCCAATGTATACGAGTTAGGGATTTCGGCCAATTATATGTCGTGCCTAATGAGAAGAAATCCTTTTCCTTTTATAGGAGAAGGTTTCTTGGAGGAGAAGGTTAGGGTTTTCCCCTTCCTTCTTGGGATCGATATCTAATTGCCATGTTTATCCGATTTAGTTTCCTTAAGGGATATTCCTTATGTAAATCGGATTAGGCAAGGATATCTATGCACCTTTTGGTGAATATCTTCTTGACTTTATGTCAATCCTTTACTTATTTAATTAAGACTTCTCCGAGCTCGTGTCCTTCGCTGAGGTGCTTCGCGTTACGTGACCTTCGTATGATGAATCGGAGGGGTACACCATTATTACATAACAAAAAAAGGGATACAAGGGAATCCGTCAAAGGTGAACAAACTCTCACAAATGCTTCCACCAGCCTCGATTAAGGAAGTGCAGAGTTTAAATGGAAAACTGGCGGCACTAAGCAGATTTTTGTCCAGAGGGGCAGAAAAGCAGCTCCCATTCTTCAAAACACTTAAAGGGTGCATCGACAAGAAAACTTTTAAATAGACTGTCGAAGCTAACGAAGCCTTCGACCAAATGATGAAGTATATAGCGGAACTGCCAACTCTGACATCTCCGATAGCTGGAGAAACATTATACATATACATAGAGCATCATCCGCAGAGTGTGTGAGCTCCGTACTACTAGCAGAGAGAGAAAGAAAGCAAATACCAATCTACTTCGTTAGTAGAATACTACAGGGAGCAGAAACAAGATACATGGAGCTCGAAAAACTGGTCTTAGCACTAGTTCATACAGCCAGGAGATTAAGAAGATATTTTCAAGCTATTAATATTGTAGTCCTAACAGACAAGCCAATCAAACAGGTGTTGCTTAAGGCTGAAAAATCAGGAAGAGTGGCCAAATGGGCCATTGAATTAGGAGAACATGATATTGAATTCCGAGCATGCAACTCGGTAAAAGGACAGGTTCTAGCAGACTTCATCGCCGTAACACAACATAATGAAGAAACCGGAGCGACGAGTCACTCAAGCACACTGACGATCACCGAAGATCCAGACCATGACCAATGGCAGTTGTACACTGACGGAGCCTCAAGCAAAAGCGGCTCCGGAGCAGGACTGATGCTCATAGGACCTGACAAGAAGGAATACACATACACCCTAAGGTTCGAATTTGAAACAACTAACAATGAAGCAGAATACGAAGCTTTGTTAGCCGGGCTACACATAGCAAAAGAAATGCGAGTACGCCACATCTATGCATACGTAGACTCACAGCTAGTAGCGAAGCAAGTCCAAGGGGAATTCGAAGCAAAACAACCAACAATAAAACAATACCTTGAAAATGTACATGAGCTCATAAATTGCTTCGGGTCATTCGAGATAGAGCACATAAGGAGAAACCAAAACCAAAAAGCGGATGCGCTAAGCAAACTGGCATCCCTTACTTTCTCCCACTTAGCCAAGGATGTCCTAATCGAAGTACTCAAATACATGTCAATAAGTGAAAAATAAGTGTTAGAAATAACAGTAGAAGATCCCAACAATTGGATGAAGCCTATAAGAGAATAATTGATAAGTGGACTCCTCCCTGAAGACAAAAATGAGACCAGAAAGATAAGAATCAAGGCACCACAATTTAAAATCATGGATGGAATCATGTACAAAAAAGCTTTCCTAACACCATGGTTACAGTGCGTAGGGCCAAACGAAGCTAATCTGATAATTACAGAAACACACGGAGGAATCTGTGGACATCACACTGGCCCAAAATCAGTAGTAGCAAAGATACTAAGACTTGGGTACTACTGGCCAACAATGCATCAGGATGCTTCAGCAGTACTACAGATATGTGTGAATTGCCAGCTGCATGCAATTGTCAGTAGGATGGCGAAGCAAGATATGACTTCTGTTATCTCAGCGTGGCCATTCGCACAATGGGGAATTGATATTGTTGGTCCATTACCATTCGCGGCATCAGGACATACATTTTTGGTCGTTGCCATAAATTACTTCACCAAATGGGTAGAAGCAAAACCACTGATAGAGATAACTGGAAAAAGTATAGAGAAGTTCATCTTCGAGCATATCGTGTGCAGATTCGGAGTACCAAACGTAATAATCTCTGACAACGGAAAACAATTTTCAGAAGGCACCTTCCCTGAATTCTGCAACTGGCTGAAGATACAATAGAATTTCACATCCGTGTACCATCCGCAGGGCAACGGAATGGTAGAAGTCACAAACAGAGACCTCATAAAAGGAATAGAAAAAAGGTTGGGCCCCACCCGGAAGGGCTGGGTAGATGAGATACCATTGGTGCTATGGGGACTCAAGACAACACCCAAAACGGGAACGAAAGAGACCCCTTTAGTCTGGTATATGGGTCGGAAGCAGTCCTACCCACGGAGCTTTAAGTATAAACATGCAGGGTATCCAACCTGGAGATAAAAGACAACGAAGAGAACCTTCGTCTGAATTTGGACATCCTTGATGAACGAAGGGAGATAGCAGCAATAAGAGCAACATCCTATAAACAGAAAGTAGAAAACTACTATAACAAAAGGGTGTTCAGGTCAACCTTCAAGCCAGGAGACTATGTGCTAAGGCTGAATAGTCAGAGCAAAGAAGAGAACAGATAGAAGCTTAGCCAAACATGGGAAGGACCATATAAAGTGGCTAAAGCTTACGGCAATGGAGCATATGATCTGGTTAACATGGAAGATAAATCAGTAGGAAGACCATGGAATGCAACCAACCTCCGTCGGTTCTACCATTAAATAAGAGGCAAAAAAGCTCGCACATGTATTTTATTCAAATACAATTAATTAAAGAGCTGCCTTGAATAAACTCAGACTTAAGCGAATAGGGTCGCAACCTTTCGCAAAATATTATAAATAAGTACGTACAATTCAATTAAGTTGGAGTAAGGGGACGCCCATTAAATCCAACGAAACTGTGGTAAAGTCTTTACAAAGTTATAAGCCCAGTTTACACTCCAGCATTGTAGATAAAGTCTTGGCGCCACGCCGATTAGATAAAATCCAACGCAGAGAGTATAAAAATAAGGATCAAATTGTTTAAATACAATAAAAGTACGATATAACAAAAGTGCAAATCATATCTTACAACAATCATGAAGAGGTACGGGGTTTCTTCAGCAAAAGATCATCAACAGAGGCAGAGTCATCAAAAGAGATGTCCTTAACAAATGGGAATTCTGCTTAAGCAAGAGCGTCCTCAGCTTTCAACACCCTCTCCGAAGTTGATGCGAATATGATCCCACTCGCTGAACTGACTAATTCCAGTCAGCTAGAAGGGGTCGCTGAGGGGGCGCTGAACTACCTGGCAGCAATCAACTGGCAGCGAGCAGTGGACTGAAGATGCCTCCAGAACAAGCCATGCTCATCTTGCCAGCCATAGCCCATTATGGACAAGCCTTCGCTGACAAACAACCTCCAATTGTTACTTTACTCCAGTGGCAAGTCCCTCCCTGATCAATAAAACTCATCAGCGGATAGCATCAGCGAGCAACTCCAGTCAGCAACCTTCAATAGAAGTTGTTCAGTCAGGAAATTGTTTTATTCAATAAAAAGCTGCCACGTCTCAAGTTCTAGAAGGTCTGGGATAAGGATGTGTGCATGAGAATAACGTCGTCTAACGGTTTTTGGGGCCCATGTCAGATGAAAGAATATTTTCTGAGGCAGAATACAACACGTGTCCCCTCTACCATTGGTTGATTGTCCTTTTCCCATGTGTTACAGCTATTATTTGTTTATTTTATTGTATTTCTTTATTCTAGAAAAATAGGAATTGTGGGCTATAAAAGCACATCAACAATCAATCTGTAAGGAGTTTTTTTTGGTTATAAAATGGAATGAAAAGAACACTTTCTTTTCCTATCAAATCTTCATATTACCTTCATAAATCATTATTTATTTAGGTGTTTGGAGTGATCCCTTTATCTTTAATTGTGGTGGTTCATCCTTTATCAATTAAAGTGGTGAGATCTTAAAATCTTCGATTCCTTTATCTATATTCTTGGTGGCTTTGTCCTTTATAGATTATAGTGGTGGGTTGGAGTGTTTCTATTATTTGATTCCGGTGGATCGTTTCCTTTACGAATCAAGTATTAGATTCTTATCTATCTTTGCATTTAATTGTCTTGTTCGTTTTGTTGTTTTATAAATTAGAAAATCCTCATAAAAATTATTACGTTCCGCTGTGTTTTTGAAAATATCACATCAGAAGTATGGTCAACAAAATCTGCTGCAAGAGAAATCATTCCTTCCTTTGCTAGTTGGCCTAAAACAGAAGCCCTCTTCTGGGCACGATTAGCATTCACAACCTCCGCCAACAGCACGCCAGCCTCCTCACTTTTAATCAACTCGGCGCAGGCGTAAGGAATAACCTCAGAAATAATCCTTTTCGATTTCACCTCAAGCTCAGCTATCCGATCATCTCTTGCATCGACTGCCTTCTTACTAGTCTCACAAACAGATGCCACTTGGTTCATCTTCATCTGGGCACCCTGCATAACTGCTTAGCAAAATCAAGACATTGGGCCTTCTGCTCACCTATCTGCCTCCTAGCAAGTAATAAATAAAAGCAAAATAGAAGTCGCAACCGCTTGGTCTAGCGAGAAGCTTCTTTTAGCCTAGTAACTAAAATTGGAAAGCAGACACAGTAATTAAAAACAAATACTTGTTTGGCATCTCCGATCACAGGCATATGACAATTACTATCCTATTTATTGCTAGTTTGTTGGAAAAACTTATTCACGACTCAGATTCTCGTTAGATTCACTTTACCTATGTAAGTAGTGTTGTCGTTAGACTCACACTACTCTTTAAAAAAATTCTCGTTAGATTTATTGTTTAAGCTTTATTACCTAAGTTTGTGTTACTGATTTATCTTTAACTATACCCGGCTCTTAAGCCATGACCAGATAATAATTCCCTCCGGTGACCATAATCCACGTTTCCATGTCACTAGATCGCGTCTGACATTCTTAAGCTTAATGTTCAACTTGTTCTAATTACTATGGTTCTGGATCCGTCCGTTAGATCTGAATCACCTTTTACATCTAATTAAAGACCGATTAGTGTTTTCCATTTTTTTGTATTAGTCCTAGTGTATGATTATAGACCAACTAACACATGCAGATATTATAGAACCTATAATAATATGAATAACTCATTAACCATGGATCTATGACAAACAGTAATCACAATCCAACAGATCTAACTAATAAAATAAGATAAATAAAAGTCTACATGATCACATCAATCCAAACAAGTATTCAGCCTACTAGCCTGACACTATCACCATTGCAAGAAGAACAAACGGAAGACCCCTCTTCACGACGACGACTCCTCAAACCAACCAACCGCGCCTCAGCCTCTGCAGATTGTTGAACCAAAAGTCGGTAGCGAGCATTCACAACAGTACCAACAATGGTGCTCATATAAGTTAGCTGATCATAAGAAGCTTGGAGGTTTGCAGCATCCAATGCGGTCAACTCTCGCACCCAGTCATCTGGAACAAAATGAAGCAGCAGATCTTCCACTATTTCAGGATTAGGAACATCTGCAACAGGGAGACGCATTATAAAATAGTTTGACACACACAAAAAATGACAGAAGAAATACTTACTCGTATTCATTTCTGAAGGCTGAAGTTCACCTAAAAGAAGCATATCAAGAATGGACTAAGGTTTCATTTTTTCCTTTGGGACTTTGGAAGAAATTTTCCTCTTCTTTGATGGAGTGGCAGTATCAGCAACCACTTTCTCAACCTCCACATTCACAGGTTCCACAATCTTTCTAGGAAGCAGCTTTGCAGAAATAACAGACAACTTGGGCTGACACTCCAACAACGGACCCTTCACAAATTCAGCCAGAGTAACCTCTGAAAAATACCCAACATATTAAAAGAGGGAAACTAATGGAATTGGAAAAGAAAGGACATTAAAAACAAGAAATAAAGGAGAAGAATTTTACTTTTCCCTCCAACAAGAATTCTCGAACCTTCAGGCCACTGCTTAAAAACACCAGTTTGATACAACACAACATCAGGATAGCGATCCAATTTGACAGGATTCTCAATAATTTGGCGATACAAAGAAAGTTCAAAAACACTGGACGACGCCGATTCCTTAAACTTGGTCGGCTTCTCACCAGTCAACAACGAGGAATATACCTCAGGAATTATGGAGCTTTCGATAAAACGAACTCATTCTTCCAACCTCTAACATCAGTGCTCCCTTGCAGAAAGGAATCAATTTTGGGTTTCTTTTGAATAGTAACCCATCCCCCAGCATCACACAAATCAAAGAAAGCAGAAAAAAGACCAACAGACGCTTCACCGCCATATGCATGACAGAGGATTTCAAAACCAATAATACGAGCAACACCATTGGGATGCATAAACGAGAAAGGACATTTATATTGGCTCATGACATCAACGAAAAATTGAGAAAGCGGAAACCTTTAATTATCACGGGTAACGTGGGCAATATACAAACCTACAAACCCTTGTGGAGGACTGGCAACCGTTTCCTCAGGGGAGGGTAAACGGACCGCCTTATCTAAAGAAGAAAGATAGGTGGAGCAAAACCAGCCCAATCCCTCATATGTGACTACAGACGAAAGCTCGCTACGACCTACTTTAGCCATTTTTAAATTAACGAAGGAGAAATTAGAAGATTACTGACCTGAAGAAAAATGAATTAGGGCAGCAAACGAGCGATTGGGAAGATGATCGAAATGAATCGGTAAGCGACGAAAGGTACTTTTTATTTTCAGAATTTATTTACCTTTTTTAGCCTTTGAATTCTAAAAGTCTAACAAGATAGCCCCTAGCCGCCTCTCTTATTAGACTGGGGGCTTGATGATATACCCTATACGGAGCTTCACCTCCGAAGTCGAAGCACCTCCGTATTAGTAAATAATATTTGTCAAACGATTACGAAGTACTAGCTCTTGCGGAGTCAGACCTCCGTAGTCACACTTATTTCGAAGCCTCTGGGATTATTATCCCAAGCTCCGGATATACTCAAATCCTTTCCATACTTATCTGATCTCCTTATAAAGGAAAGACATATCAAATACCCGAATACCTCGGACACGGTTCAAGGAACCTGATCACAATCTTCTTAAAAGATATCCTTCAAAGAGGAAGAGATTTACCCTAACTTCTTTTTCTCCTTTCCAAGTCTTCAATCCCCTATATATAGGGACGAATCTACATCTAAGGGGATCATCAATAACCTCTCCTAAAAACCTATTCAACTTAGGCATAAACGGCATCATTGCCCTTTGACCAGTAGGGAAACGCCTACAAAACACCTCCAATATACCTAAACCCCCAAGGTTGAGCCATTGAACGATTCTTTGATCAAACACACTACATATAACTTGGAAAGCAGTAATCTTTGCTATACTAGTGGGATGAACAGTCGATATATGACATTCTTAATAATCCAAGACAGAGAGTAGAAAAAGAGAAAATGGAACCTTGAGATTACCGAGAGTGAACGATTTCACTTATTGACCTACAAAACCAGCGGGAGGATCAAGAATGGACTGTTCTCTCTTTGGGAACCGCACTAAGTTAGGGTTTAGTGTCAAATATTTCGCTGCGAAATTTCGATAATCAGAATGCTTGAGCACACTATGAATATCCTTAATCCCTCTCTTCGACATTACTAAAATAAGAATGTAAGAAGTATCGAGTGTACCTGAGGAAATCACAGGAGCAGACATAGAAGATCGCCAAGGGAATTTTGAAGAGAAGAAGACAACATAGAGAGAGCTAAAAGTTCCCCTTTTGTGCGAAAAATTGGTATTTATATCACGGTTGAGGTCTTGAACATCCACCGTTGAAAAGATGCATTGAGATATGTGCTAAGAGTAATTACTCCTGAGGGAACAAGCCACTACTAACTCTCTATAGCTAGAAAAATAAATACCGCCTGATCTAAATGATTTGAACTTATGGTTCAAGTTGCATTACGGAGTAATTGGAGCACATTTTTTTAGTCTAATAAGACATTATGAAGTCAGCCTCTCCCATTAGACTGGGGTCTTGATGATATACCCTATACGGAGTTCTTCCTCCGTACCCAAGTTGGGTAAAAGGGTGTTTTATGCCCTTTTTAGATTAACATATCCACTAATAAAAACAGGTGTATTGACTGAATTGTCAATACGACTAAAGTACAAACATACACTAAACATAGTGCAGCAACCAACAATGTGATAAGCGACAGGCCGCTTTCACATACTACAAAGAGACAGCAAAACTCTAGCTACTAAAAGAAGACAATTAACAATAGAAACACTATCCTAGATGTGCCTTGATGACCAGCGAACTAGGGAGCTTCCAAGTATCCAAGGTCCTGTTAATGCTTCCAGTATTCTTAAAACGAAAAGAGAGCAACTTCAGTCAGATATTATGAGCAATAACTTCAATTAACTGTTGGGCAGACCTCTTCTTTTGCTGAAATAGTCGATTATTCCTCTCCTGCCAGACAAAATACGTTGTTGCAGCCAGTACAAGTTTCCCAATAGCAAAATCAGTTGTTTTCTTCTTTGCAAATAACATAAAATCATCAACAATTTCCTCCCAAACAACAGAGAAAGATTGAAGTGCAGCACGCGAGCATATTCCATTCCAAACCTATGATGAATAGGCGAACTCGAAGAACAAATGGGAATGTGAATCAGCTTGCCCTTCACAAAAAGAACAAACCATGGGTGTTGTCGAAGAAACATCCCATGGTCTTAAGGAATCCTAAGCCAAGTTGGATACGAAGAACTCTTCGTAACAGCAGAAGTACTTTATTTATACAACGGAGCTTCGCTCCTGTAGTCGAAGTTACGGAGCAATACCTCCGCAGACAGAATAGTCCCGGAGCCTTAAGGACAGTCTCCTTAGCTCCGTAGATATATACTAAAGAACGGATATACTCAAATCATTTCCATGATTATCTAAATCTCCTCACAAGGATAGACAAATCATATCCTGAATACCTCGGACACGGCTCATTAAGATACGATCATAATCTTCCTAAAAGATAGAAGGTATCCTCAACGGAGGAAGACATTTTCCCTAACTCTCTTATCCTCCTCCCCAAGTTTTCTACCCTCTATATAAAGAGGACATGGCATACGGCATAGATCATCTTGACATCCTCTCCACACACAACTAAAACCAAGCTGGCTTGGTACGATAAAACATAGGCGTAAAGCGGCCATAGTCCCTCTGACCTAATTGGGAATCGCCTACAAATAACCCCCCAAAACTCTCATCCCCCTCGGTTGAGCCAGAGTGCGATTATTTGATCTAACAAATTAGTGTCATCCGTGGGACACACTTTTAAAAAGATCCCAGAAAATCAAACTCACCCACGATCAAAACAACCACTACCATGGCCGATCGGGACAACGATTACTCACCGAGAACACCCAATATATGGGGATCTCAAATGCCCCCTGGAGGTACAGATTCCCAAGAACAATTTTCTTTTGATACACCCGCCCAGACTGTAGTATCATACTTTAATTCACCCCTCATCACCGCCGATAGCCTTAATGCAAATGCATCCTCAACATAAGCAGCAATAAGCGACGCTGTGAATGCTCGAGGAGGTTAAGACAAAGGAACAAGTTCTGGATTATTCCTCAACGGCCTTGGTCAGGACACATCCGTGCACACGCCACGGGACAGGTCAAGACAGATCCGTGCTCATGTCACGAGACCGAGGTCCTTTTGGCCCTTTTCGTATGAGTATTCTGCTGCGTGTGTGCCATGGGACAGAGCTTTGTCCTTTTTTCTCTATGATGAGTGCAGAAAGTATCGTCTGCATTCCTCCATGGAACTTGTATTGGACGCAACTGTGTATTATTGATACGAACATTTGAAACTTTTTGATACCTTCTCTTCCTAAGAGCATGTCGTATGGTGAGTTTTCTTTGATCACAATGGCTAATATCCTTGCTATTCTTAGCCATGGGTAGTTTTCTATGGTGGCATCTATACATTATTCTCCTAGTAGCTATATACGTTCGTTAACGAATCCTACCAATTGTGTCTTGAGTGGGGTGATTGTTTCTTGAAATTTTTTTGGTAGCTTAAGGAAGCTTTGTTCATAGATTATGTATTTACCGCTTCTGGTGTCAACCTGGACGATCTTTAGGCATATGTCACAACGTTTACGCTGATGACGATTGGATCTGTTGATTGATATTATTCTGTTATGGTGCTCAGTAGACTCACTTTCCTCATCATAAGTTCTCCTTTTCTTTATCAGGTGCGCCAATTTGTTTTCTCTGCCCTCTATTTGTTTGAGCAGCTCTCTACAGTAATCTGTTTGAGCAGGTAAAGTGTGGTGTGACACACTATTGGATCGCTCCATTCCTTGTGTCACGACTGCTTTATCAATACTCCGCCGGAATTTCTCAATGTCGGAGGTGCCATCATACCATGTTAGCTCTTGGATCTCTAATATCCTTATCGGAGGTATACGTTGACGTAGCTCTTTGCTGAACTGCACACATGACCCTTTGTAAGTCGGTGTTATCATCGGCTACTCTACTTTGGCTTGGCTAGCCATTGCACATTGGTCTGTTTTATATGTTGGGATCAAGTATTGTGGCACCGTGGCGCTGTAAGGATAATACCAGGGAGTTTGGATGAGGTTTGGAGGGTAGTTGTTGGGATATGGTGCTTTTATTTGTTGCATAAAAGTTCCTCATAGGATATAAAAGTATCCTCTAGAGGGGATATATAGGTACACATATGGTACCTGATTTGCGTGTGCCACTATATAGTTTGTCATCCCTCCTTGGTTTACAGCCATCACACCGGTTATAGCGCCATGGTAGAGTGGTAGCAAAGGGTATACTGGCATTTGGCCCGCCCCTCCGATTGTCGGGACGCTGTTTGCTTCAGGTATGGCCGTGGTTCCTGAACTGACTTCTCTTCATTCTGAGTCATTCATAACGGTTTGCTGATGGGTTGACTTTATTTCTTATTTGCCAGCTGCGCACCCTTCTTTATCCTCTTGCTGTGTAGCTTCCGCTGTTGTGGTAGGATAGTTGTTGTTTTTCAGATGCTTTTGGTTCCTATCTCTGGCTGAGACATGTATTAAACATTCTTGAGATTTTGACAACAGCTCAATGCCTATCCCGCCGTTTGAATGTGGTGCCATACCCCTCTCCCGTACTTATGTGATTCCTGCTCAATGCCTATCCCGCGACTAAGTTTCGAGCTTCTTTACTGAGCGTCTGATGCCTGAGGGCTGACATTCGTGAATGTTATTTGTCTTGATTGGGGAATATTTTTCACGGCAGGCGGGATCAGGGTGTTGTGAGTTTCATTATGGAGTGTAAGGGCTTCTAAGAATTGCCCTGAAGAGACATCTGGTTTTGACATAATGCATTTTTTTTTATCGTGGTTGGATTGAAGTCTAAGAGGTCCCACGGATGGTATGAATTTGTTTGATCAAATAATCTCACTATGGCTCAACTGAGGGGTGTAAGTATTCTGGGGGTGCTTTGTAGGTGATTCCCTTACGGTCATAGGGCTTTTGCCACTTTACGCCTATATTAGAAAGAGTTTTGGGCAAGTTCTGGACTTGGGTGTTGTCGTAGGGTTATGTCCCTTTATATAGGGGTTGATATCTTGGGGAGGAAGGTAGGAGAGTTAGGGTAGATATCTTCCTCTTTAAAGAATAATGTTTGATGGAATAATTGCGGCCGCTTTACACCTATATATTATCGTACCAAGCTTGAGGCTTAGTTTTTGTTGTGTATGGAGAGAACACCCAGATATGACATCTCCTCTTTATATAGAAGGTAGAAAACTTAGGGAGGAGGATAAGAGAGTTATGGTAAATCTCAACCTTCTTTAAAGATATCTTCTATCTTTTAGGAAGATTGTGATTGGTTCTTCTATACCGTGTCCGAGGTATTCGGATTTAGATATGTCGTTCCTTTATAAGGATATAATCGTGGAAAGGATTTGAGTATATCCCAACCTTTGTAGGTCTTTAATGGAGCTAAGGAGACGACACCTTAAGGCTCCGGGATTATTCTGTCTATGGAGGTGTTACTCTGTAACTTCGACTGTGGGAGCGAAGCTCCGTTTTATGAATAAAGTGTTTTTACTGAAGAGTTCTTCGTATCCAACTTTGGATACAGAGGTAGAACTCCGTATAGCAGGGTATATCATCAAATATCTTTTAAGTATGGAAAAGATTTGGATCGGAATACTAAAGTGTGTCCGAGGTATTAGGGGATCTTGATTGTCATTCCTTATAACAGGTTTAAATATGTATGGAATGGATTTATATATATCCGATCTTTGGTAAGTCTCTACGGAGCTAAGAAAACTGTAATAAGCTCCGGAGTTAATAAGATTACAGAGGTAGTGCTCCATCGCTTTGGCTACAGGACTGAAGGCTCCGTTATTTGGATGGGTAATTTGCTAATGAAAAGGGGTCTTCGTATCCAGCTTTGGTACAGAGGTAGAGCTCATGTCATATCCAATGTGACTTTATACCTTTTCGGTAAAAAGGCCGTCACCCCTTGTTAACTTTTATAAATCACAAATATAAACAGGCGGAATGATAAAGTATCACTCCGACTTTACAAAGAACGCACAAATCGTGCAACATCCAAAAACCAAGAAAACAACTAGCCACCAACAGCAAACTAGAGATTACAAAAATCAAACTATAGATTACGAGCAAGCGACATAGGTAGGTTCCAATGCCTCAGGGCTTCTTCCACACGAACCGTCCGCTTAAACCGAAAGCTAAGCAATTTCAGTCTAATTGTCTCAATGATCTCAGCAATCACTTGGTTGCTCGATCTCTTTGTATTATTAAAACGTCTTTCATTACGTTCTCTCCATATGAAATAGGTTGAACCAGCTAACAAAAGGCGAGATACAATACTTGTAACAGCACGGCTTCCTCCATAGGTGATGAAAGTCTGCATAAGAGTACTCCAATCACAAGAAACATGATCAACATTTGCCTTAGCACAAACACCCAACCATACCTGCATCGAAAAAGAACATTAAAAAAATAGATGGTTGTGTGAATCCGGTTGCAATTCACAAAATGGACATGTTTGTCGGGTAGTAGAAGCAGCATGCATATCCCATTGTCTCAAAACATCTTGGGTCTTCACTCTCTGGTTGCAAACCAACCATAATGTGACTTTATACCTTACTTTTGGTTATGGGTAAAAGTTCCCTGATGATTTTCATATAGCAACAAATAATAATAATTGCGTACAAGTAATGTGACAGAGTGCCACATTAGTTCATAGCTTGACATGGCAAGCGTATGTAAATAAGCTAAAACAGCAAACAAGGCCATACAAAGGATTAAACTACTGCAAATGAGGGATTCTTGCTTTAATCCGTCCCGCCATTCCTCTAAAAAAAAGAATTAGCTAATCCTCCTATGGGCGAAATTCTCCTGCTCTTCCCTAACCTTTTTCCGATTTCTTTCTTCTTGATTTGTGTCCCTCTAATGATGATCTGAATCCGTCTAGGGTTCTAATCATTGTTGACTTGCATTTGTTAAGGTGAAACTCTTTAGTTTAGGGTTTCTTTTTGTTTTTCGCTGCACTTGTTCGTTTCGATTAGGATTTCTTCATAGATATCTTGGTTGTTTTCGTTCATGTTTATTAGGATTAGGGTTTGTCTCTTTGTTTGCTATTCGTATATCTATTTTTGTGAGCATATTGTGTTTGTGTTTGGGTGGTTATGGTTGATGAATGAGAGCTGTTTCAAATATTGATTTTCAACGTCTGCGTGACCGTCTTAATAATATTCGTAGTTTACAAAATAGTGGTATGAGTACAGGTACTAAGCCGGCTGTTAAAGTTTTGCATGATGAAATCCCTAAGGTCGACAATGTGTCTCTTGGTTCTAATTCAAAGGAAGCGGGGAAAGTTAGGTCAACTGAAGGTGATGTTGCGACTGAAAATAATAAGAATCCCGATTTAACTAAAAACCCTAATGTGACTTAAAATATGGATGGCGATTCGGCTTCAAAATGTGAACCTTTAAAGCATCCAGAGGGTGTGGATTTGGTAATCCAACTCGCTTTATGGTTATTTTTTGGGGGATAGACTAGTGTTTCCGGTGGTGGAAATGTACGTGAAAAACACATAGGCAAAGTTTGGTTTACAAAGAGTCATGAGGAACTCTGCGGGTTTTTTTTTCTTTCAGTTGCAACCAAATAAGGTATGGACCAGGTGCTAGCAAAGGCGCCTTGGATGATAAGGTCGAATCCTATTTTCCTTAAGGTATGGTCACCAAATGTGAGCTTGGTTAAGAAGGATCTCACGTCGGTTCCAGTTTGGGTAAAGCTATATGATGTTCCATTAGTTGCGTACACCGAAGATGGATTTAGCATGTTAGCTTCCAAGCTTTATAAGCCAATTCTTCTTGATTCATATATGACTAATATGTGTTTTAACTCTTGGGGGAGTCATAGTTATGCATGAGCTTTGATTGATGTAAGTCCTACCGTTGAGTGGATCGTAAATAAGACGTGATTCGTTATGTCAAGAGTGCGGAATCCTCTTGAGATAACTAGATTGCTACTGCCTTTCGTCAATTAATCAGTAATTAATCAACCTAAGGTCACACACGAAGTGCTAGTTCGTGTAGGAGGTCACACGAGCAACAATTCGACTTCTAAGTTCTTAATTCGTTGCTAATCACGAAAATTAGCATGTATTTATACTAATAGTGTTTGTGTTCGTGTGGGCTTGGGCTTCACACGAAGTGGCTAAGGCCCGATCCACCAAACAGCCTTGTCTTCACGCTGACGTCAGCACGAAGGCATTCCTACATGCTGCTGACGTCAGCACGAGGACGTGTTTCTTGGATTGCTTATTTCGCTTGTACATAACGTTCAGCCATCGTTTAAGTATTCTATGACACTTATAAACCTTGGCTCTACATTCTTGTACCTGCAAAACAATTATATAACACAAAACCATAACAAAACCATAACTTGATCTTATATTGAAGTTCAAACGTAATCATTAAATACAAACGTAAGTCCTAACGACTTATTATTTAAACGATTACACAGATATTCCTAAGAACAAAAACGTTAATCAAATCTACGTTGCTACTGTCACACAAATATGCATCTACAGACTCCCCCTTGACAGTAGCGACTAGATTTCTTTAACAGGTCCTTTAATCTTGAACTTCAAACTCGACCATCAAACAAAAGTCTTATGCTATTTGCATGAATCTTCTCGACCAAACAAAAACCAAGAGTATTCTGATAGCGTCTAACTTCTGTTCTCCAAAATCTAACAGCTGAACAAGGTGTCTCAATCAATCTTCTTTGATCACCTCTTGACAAATTGACAACTTGCATTGGATCATACATGCGCAGCAACATCTGTTTCTTTGAGTCATCAACAAACATCTGTGCTTCGCCTGACTTGATATCTATCTGCCAATAAGTCATGTTTGTCAGCAAATCTTGATCCCATTTGAAAGCACGAACTTCTTTAACACATTCAATCTTTCTTTGAACAAAATGAACTGTAATCTTCTTCATTGGCCTAGGTTTAATCAACCTATCTTCAGGCTTCAAACCTCTTTCACTAAAATGCCAAATTCTTTCTCTTTGGAATCTCTGCCAATAATAATCAGCATTTCCATTCTTCTGAAGATTAACGAACCATCTCCTTCCTAAGTCTATCAAATCAGATTCACTAAGACTTTGGAAATGTCTTGCACTGATTGACATATACTGGCAACCTTCTTTTCTCTTGATAACAAATAGCTTAATTCTATGATCATAGAACCGACTCTGTAATCACTGAGAAATACGTAGGTGCGTCCTTGTCTGAGATGAACTCCCAAAACATCGATGGTTTATTAAATCCACCCATTGGCATACCAGTACGTCCTCTATAAACTGGAACCCATCTATTTATACAAAACTGAGGGTCTTGCTCCGCCGGAGGTATAATAAAATTTCTAATATTAAACTCTCGCGTAGCATTTATCTTCCAACCTAGATCAACAATATATTCATGTTCTTCATGCACTATCTTTGCAAACACTTTGAATCTTAACTTTGCAGCATTTCTTGGATCATCTGGACTTTCTCTGATCGGATTAAGTCTGAAATGTTCCTCTTCAGCTATTGGTTCAACCGGAATGTCTCTATCTTCATTAAAGACACGATTGAAATCATAAGGTTCTTCCATCAACCTTTGTCTATCAGCTTCAGAAACAAATTCTCCTTCTTCCAGATCTTCATCAATGATACTATCTATGTCATCATCAACACGATCAATATCGTCCAATGCACCTATTTGAAGCTTATCTGCAATTTAACATATTCAAACATACAAAGATAAAAGAACATAAAATATATAAGTCAAGACATAAAAATAAGTATAAATACATAAAACATGATAAAATAAATAATATTATATCATAAATATAATGTAACAATTACATCAATATTTATCTTATAATCTTTATCTATTTTAACCAACAAAAATTAATAACATTAAGGTTGATAATCTGAGTCTTCAGGATCATCAGAACTAGAACCAGAGACAAACGGTAAACGATTTAAAATCATTAATCGTTTTCTCTCTTTCCTATGACGATCTGTATCTGACCATTGATCACTATCAAGATCAAAATTGGCCTGATCAACCTCAAAGTTATGACTTTCCCAAACTTTAGCTTCTGCCTTAACTCGAATATGAGGATCATTTCTAAATTTCTCTGCAATCTCCCATTCTATTCTATCTTCTTATGATCTCACATTCCGTGGATTATGATAATCAGGACGTTTACTAGAATTAGAGTTACCTGAATTGGAATCTTCATCAATGATACTATCTATGTCATCATCAACACGATCAATATCGTCCAATGCACCTATTTGAAGCTTATCTGCAATTTAACATATTCAAACATACAAAGATAAAAGAACATAAAATATATAAGTCAAGACATAAAAATAAGTATAAATACATAAAACATGATAAAATAAATAATATTATATCATAAATATAATGTAACAATTACATCAATATTTATCTTATAATCTTTATCTATTTTAACCAACAAAAATTAATAACATTAAGGTTGATAATCTGAGTCTTCAGGATCATCAGAACTAGAACCAGAGACAAACGGTAAACGATTTAAAATCATTAATCGTTTTCTCTCTTTCCTATGACGATCTGTATCTGACCATTGATCACTATCAAGATCAAAATTGGCCTGATCAACCTCAAAGTTATGACTTTCCCAAACTTTAGCTTCTGCCTTAACTCGAATATGAGGATCATTTCTAAATTTCTCTGCAATCTCCCATTCTATTCTATCTTCTTATGATCTCACATTCCGTGGATTATGATAATCAGGACGTTTACTAGAATTAGAGTTACCTGAATTGGAATCTTCATCATCTGACGAGTTGTCTGAATCTTCAGGATTTGCATCTGGAGCAGCAGCCATCACAGCTTTTCCTTTCTGAGTCCCAGATGTACTAGCACCAGATGTACCAGCAATCTCTGACTCTCTCTGTCTTGGCGAGTCCCCCTGAACATCTGCAGTCTCTGAATTAATTACAGCATCAGCATCAGTATCTTGACCTTGACCTTGATTCTCTGTCTCACCATCTTTTGGTTGGTTTCGATTTGGATCTTGAGCTGGATCTTGATCATCTTGATCATCATCTCTTTGCTTCTTTGCTAGCTCATCATCCTTGCAACCATCTTTATCTCCCACTTGAGACAAGAATCAGTCAATTTTATCACCAAGAGAATGAACAAGTGCTGTCATAATGTCCATCTCTTCCTGATGTTTTGCAGCTTGGAGGTTCAACTGTTTCTCCAACGCTGTGACTCGCATCTCTAACAACTTCTTCTCCGAAAGAATACGACTCAGCTGAACTTGTACTGGCAAAGCTGAATCTGAAGTAGAAGCAATGTGCGATGTAGAAGCAGGCGGTGGCATCGTAGTATCAAATGAAGGCATACGAACATGAAAAGTTCCTGATGGAGGCATCTGCGGTCTTTGCAATGGTAACAACAGACGATCCATAGCTGTAGCGACAGGAACTAACGCCTGAATAGGAGTAGAACGAGGTCTAGGAGCAGGAACTATCGGTTGTGGCTCCTGACGAACTGACGACTCTGGAGCTCTAGTAGTCGTAACAGTCGTAGCCTCAGTGACAACTCTAGCATGAGAACCATCTAAACAAATCATGAACTTGGTTCTTGGCCTTTTCTTTCTAACAGATGTACCAACTGAAGTAGTAGACACCGAAACTGGAACTTCAGTAACAGAAGCTCTTAAGGCAGCAACTGATGGTGTATCAACTGATCCGGATGGATGAGACATCTCCATAGCAGAATGATACTCAGCAAACTCCCTATCAATCTCTAACTGAGGTCGCTGAAGGGCTTGAATCTTCTCAACAGCGTCAATCCCTTTCCCTTGTCTTCTTCTTCTCTTCAATGGCCTATCTGCATCTTTAGTTTCTGAACCCTCATCAGCATTAACAGCAACAATATGTGGTTCAGAAGGACCAACAACATCTACTAGCGCAGAGGTAGAATTAGAAACCCCAGTAGTCGGCATCACAAGATTTGCCGGATCATCAATATCCTCCTCTAGAGCATCCATCTCTGAATCATCTTCCGGAACATCATTCAATCCCTCAAACTGATCAGCTCTCTCTTCTTGAGGATCATCTTGATCTTGAGCATCATCATCAGCAGCAGCAACAGGTTCTTCATCTTCCCAACCTTGTCTTGGAGCAACATAGTTTGGATTAATCAAATGTCCGAACAATGGTGGATTATCAACATTTGCTGGAACATTACCAGCAGAGTGTGACATCATGTCATTAAACACTCTGTGAGTAAGACGGCCTAAATTAAACTTATCACCAACGAATGGTAAAACAACTGCTTTGTGTCTGATAATAATCATGAAAAATCTCGGAAAAAGAAAGAATTTCTTCTCGTTCCCATAAGCTCTCAATTGTCTAACAAAACTGTCATAAATGTACTGAGAAAAGCTGTAAGGCTTGTTCAATACAAGAGCAACAAGTTGAGAAGCCGACTGCATATTCATCTGATCATAACCGGCACTACGATGACTAATAGATCTCAACAAATAGTAGGCAAGCAATCTCCATTTGCCTCTCAAACTAGATTTGGGATAAGGATGTTTAATCAAACCAGCATATCCCATACGTCGTAGAGCACCGTCACAGAAACTTTCTTCATACTCTGTAGGACCTTGCTCTAACTCATCATTACCAAGATCTAAAATAGTCCTTAACTCTCCAGCAGAAAACTCAATATTACGTCCCTGAACAGTAGTGCGAATAACAGTATGAGCACCCATCTGCACTTGTCTGGCTGAATTCCAGAACTGAGTAATATAGTCTCTAATCAATGGAGGGTTCTCGGTAAGAGCAAATCGAATACGCGAGCGTGCGAGATAATGTAGAACATCGTGAAACTCTGCCGTGCATCCTTGCTGAGTAATGCTGATATCAATAGCAGCATTATGCTCCTTAACAAAGACACGAGCATTAGCACCTTGTCCTGCCATACCTGCATAAAACAAAAAGAAAACGAAAAGAAAAACAGAAAAATTAAAAATTTCCAAAATTACAAGTCTGCTTCGTGGTGACGTCATCACGAGGAGAATCCTCTTCGTGTGACGTCAGCATGACCTGACCTTCAAAACTCATAGAAACATCTCCATATGATAATCCAAATCGATCGAAATCAGATTTTAGTATCATCTTGGACTTGTTTAGCATGAATTTCATGAAGTAAATGCCCAGAAATCCAATTAAAATTCAATCTTATGAACACGAAGTGGTCAAGTTCTTCGTGTTCTTCATGTGAACAGTGAACGTGACACAAAAGCTTTAATTAATCTTGATTTTGCACTTGGAAATTCAAACTTTTGTTAGATTTAAGGTGTAATAACATCACTTAATCTGATTTTAAGTCCAATTTCAGTCCAAATCATCAGAAATTAACGATCAAAAAGTCACTTCGTCCTAGTTACTGTTCACGCGAAAAGAAAAACAAAAATCGGGCATTAGGACAACTTAAATTCAATAATTTTCAAAGTCAAAACATCAATAATCTATCCAAGATTGAATATATACCAACAAATCTGGAAGATTAACACAAAAAGTAGATGAAAAGATCGAAATAAGGTGCGGATGAATAGTGCACGCGAAGTCAGACGAGTTCGTGTGATTTACTTAGGGTTTAATTTCGATTAATGGTAATTAATGAATAGTAAAACCCATATATATATTCGGATACTCGTGGGCCGGGCCGAAGACAAACTTCGTGGGCTTGCTGACATCAGCGCTAGGCATGCTGATGTCAGCACGAGCGAATTTTCGAATTTAAATCCACACGAGCTGCACACTTCAGATTTTGTCAATTTTTCCAGAAAATGCATAAAGAAAAATTACAAAAATCTCAAAAAACATAAACCTGTAGATACTTGTTACCTGAACTTTGTATCTGCTCGAAAACGTAATCTTATCAAAAATCATCCGTACTAACTCATGTCACCAAAATAATGTATAAACTTAATCTTACATTATAATCTTGACATAAAATCGATCATTTTTAATTGATGTTTAACTTTAAGGAAAGCAAACTTACATCGAAATACATTCAATGTTTATCATATCACCAACCTATCACAATAAGTCTTAGGTTGTGATCTTGATAATACAATTATAACCTATTACACCAAGTTCTAGGTTATTACAAGGTTATGAACCCTTGTAGCATGTTACATGCATAGACTATTGTCCGTTGCAATGCAATAAGAACTAGTTTGACACTACAAACTGACACAAAAATAAAACATTAGTACAAAAATAAAATAAAATAAAAAATAAAATAAAATAAAATTAAACACTTTAAATCTAAACTACATTATTTATATACAAGAAATTCTAAGTTTCTGCTGATTAGATCAGATTAACAATTACATAAGCCTGCGGGTGAGAAATAATTCTCTTATTATTAGTTATGAACAATGACTCAACCACGATTACCGGTATGTTTGTCCTCTTAAACACTCGGTACTTCCAGTTTCCTTTGGGTTGTGACACTTTCGTATTACTTGAGCCAAGGACAGTCACCATGTAACCTAGTAAGTTACTCATGCCACAATTTTAGTTTGCGAACTTATGTGACCCACATTCAGATACACTCTCACAATCGACACAAGCACTAAAATTAAGACATTTGGTGAGTAAGGTGAGAAAGTCTTTAAGAATCAAGTCAGCGGTGACAGGTCGGTGATTCCTCACGCGCAAAGCCACTTAACTTGACTCACGTACGGAAATATACTCAACATTGCATAATGCCAAGTACTTGCATATTTGTGACATAATTTTTAAGCACTTATGAAAACCCGTTAATTTCGATGAGACCCGTGTAGCGAACTTTCTTACAACCTATCCCAAGTTGGAAGCTTTAGGTAGGCTAGGTATACAAAGACACCCCCAAGGACTTACTTGTTCGAATCTCAAAGGCTACATTAGCTTCATATTTTCAACAAATTTATAGTTTTATTAGATATTTGCATATCTTGTCACAAATATACATCCGAAAAAAAAGCAATACATACACATATATGTACCCGAGACCTTCCTTTTAAAGACCAAATATACATAATTATAATGCAAGATCTTTCATAAGATTTAAAGGACTTGTCTATTTAAGAACAAGCATTCTCAGCCATATATCTGAATACGTTTCCCACAAGGACATTGTATAAATTAAGTTCGGATTATAAGGAAACCTTGGTACTTTGTGTCTACCGATACATCCTAAATTGTAATCACTGAACTAAGCAGTTATATTACGATTAAGCAGGCTTAAAAGCTAAAGTATCCTCACTTCTAATCATCTGAATGCATCAACTTAAATCTCTATCTTATTTATTTATTTTGTTTTTCTCATTTTTCAACTTTTTATATTTTTATGACACTAATTATATACAGACTTAAACTAGACACTCTTTTTGTATTTTTATGACTCTAGCTATTTACAGACTTAACTAAGACACAATATAAAATATACAAAAAAATAGTTCTTTGAGAGATCTAATATGAATCAGCATTCTTCATACCATTGAGAAGAATCAGCTTTTCAAAGCGAGTCTTATCAAATGCTTTAGTATACAAATCAGCTAGATTATCATCAGTTATAACCTTTTCCAAATGAATTAATTTCTTTTGGGCACAGTCATGTAAGAAACGATGTCTAATATCAATATGCTTGGTGACTTTATGCATGACAGGGTTATTAGTAATGTCTATAGCTGACTTATTGTCTATTCTAATAGGAGTATCAAGAAAATCCATACCGTAGTCACGTAGTTGTTGCTAAATCCACAATACCTGGGAACAACAGCTACCAGCAGCCATATACTCTGCCTCACATGAAGACTGAAAAACTGATGTCTGCTTCTTACACTGCCACGATACAAGTCTCCCTCCTAAGAACTGACATCCTCCAGTTGTAGACTTCCTATCGTTGTTACAACCGCCAAAGTTCGAATCAGTATATGCAACAAACTCAAACGATCCTCCCATAGGATACCATAGACCAAGCCCTTGGTTTCCTTTCAAGTAACGTAGGATACGCTTTGCTGCAGCTAAATGAGACTCTTTCGGACTAGCTTGGAATCTAGCGCAAAGACAAACAGCGAACATAATATCCGGTCGCGAAGCTATCATCTAACATTAAAGAGCCAATGATAGCACGATAATAAGTAGCATCAACAGGCATATCTTTAGGATCAAGAACCCCTAAACCATGATTTAGCTGAATAGGAGTACCATATGTCTTGGATTATAACATTTGAAACCTCTCCAAGATGTCATCGACATACTTAGACTGGTGAATGAAAAATCCATCTTTCCTCTGATCAACCTGCAGTCCAAGGAAGAATTGTAGTTCCCCCATAGCACTCATTTCAAACTGCTTTTTCATGCTCATTTCAAATTCTTTGCACATCTTTACATTAGATGAACCAAAAATGATATCATCAACATAAACTTGTACAATCAAATAATCTTGCTTTCGCCATTTGATAAACAATGTGCTGTCTATCGATCCTCTTGAAAAACCATTTGTCAACAAATGTGTCGACAACTTTTCATACCACACTCTGGGTGCTTGATGCAATCCATAAAGAGCCTTATCAAGTCGATATGCTCGTCTTGGATAATTAGGATCTTCAAACCCCGGTGGTTGAAAAACATACACTTCCTCTTTAACTTCACCATACAAGAAGGCACTCTTAACGTCTAACTGATACACCTTTATACCTTTAAAGCTTGCATAGGCTAAAAATAACCTTATAGCTTCAATCCGGGCAACTGGCGCAAAAGTTTCATTATAGTCATATCCTTCTCGTTGTGCAAACCCCTGAACAACTAAACGTGCCTTATTCCTTGAAGTTTCTCCAATACTCCAAGTTTCTCGAATTGAGCTAATTCTTCTTGCATAGCTGCAACCCAAAAAGGATCTTGAAGTGCAGCCTTAACATTCTTAGGTTCTTCTTGTGAAATGAAACAGGAATACAAACACTCAGTTATTAGTCCTGAATCCTTTACTTCACAAAATAAACTAGTCATCTCCTTATTTAACTGATTTCTAGTTCGAACAGGCTCTGAAGCATCACCAAGAATATTTTCTACAGGATGAGCCTTATTTATTCGATATTGAGGAACCGAATCAACATTTAGATTATCTCCTAAATTCAAACAAGTCTTTTCTGAACAAATCCAGTCGCCAGTAGTAACACTCCTCCAGTGGCAAGTTTCACCAGTAACCAATTCTGGTAGTCCACCAGTGAAGCTCTCCAGTGAAGCGCTCCAGATGACTGCTCCAGACAAATGGTCCAGTAACCACTACTGAAGTCCACCAGTGAAGCTCTCCAGTGAAGCGCTCCAGATGACTGCTCCAGACAAATGGTCCAGTAACCACTACTGAAGTCCACCAGTGAAGCTCTCCAGTGAAGCGCTCCAGATGACTGCTCCAGACAAATGGTCCAGTAACCACTACTGAAGTCCACCAGTGAAGCTCTCCAGTGAAGCGCTCCAGATGACTGCTCCAGACAAATGGTCCAGTAACCACTACTGAAGTCCACCAGTGAAGCTCTCCAGTGAAGCGCTCCAGATGACTGCTCCAGACAAATGGTCCAGTAACCACTACTGAAGTCCACCAGTGAAGTCTCCAGTGAAGCGCTCCAGATGACTGCTCCAGACAAATGGTCCAGTAACCAATTCTGGTAGTCCACCAGTGAAGCTCTCCAGTGAAGCGCTCCAGATGACTGCTCCAGACAAATGGTCCAGTAACCACTACTGAAGTCCACCAGTGAAGTCTCCAGTGAAGCGCTCCAGATGACTGCTCCAGACAAATGGTCCAGTAACCACTACTGAAGACCACCAGTGAAGTGCTCCAAATATTATCTCCAGTAAGGGTCCAGATATTTTATCTCCAGATTTATGTTCCAGTGTCCAGATAATAAAGTCCCCACTGAAGTCCTATGTCTGTGGGTCCAATAAAGAAGGAATGACAGCTGTCAAGGAAGGAGCGTGTGACTAACGGTATTGTGGGACCACTTGCAGGGGAATAATTCTAGAAGCCCACGCTGTCCATTTTCTATTCTAATAGGAGTATCAAGAAAATCCATACCGTAGTCACGTAGTTGTTGCTAAATCCACAATACCTGGGAACAACAGCTACCAGCAGCCATATACTCTGCCTCACATGAAGACTGAAAAACTGATGTCTGCTTCTTACACTGCCACGATACAAGTCTCCCTCCTAAGAACTGACATCCTCCAGTTGTAGACTTCCTATCGTTGTTACAACCGCCAAAGTTCGAATCAGTATATGCAACAAACTCAAACGATCCTCCCATAGGATACCATAGACCAAGCCCTTGGTTTCCTTTCAAGTAACGTAGGATACGCTTTGCTGCAGCTAAATGAGACTCTTTCGGACTAGCTTGGAATCTAGCGCAAAGACAAACAGCGAACATAATATCCGGTCGCGAAGCTATCATCTAACATTAAAGAGCCAATGATAGCACGATAATAAGTAGCATCAACAGGCATATCTTTAGGATCAAGAACCCCTAAACCATGATTTAGCTGAATAGGAGTACCATATGTCTTGGATTATAACATTTGAAACCTCTCCAAGATGTCATCGACATACTTAGACTGGTGAATGAAAAATCCATCTTTCCTCTGATCAACCTGCAGTCCAAGGAAGAATTGTAGTTCCCCCATAGCACTCATTTCAAACTGCTTTTTCATGCTCATTTCAAATTCTTTGCACATCTTTACATTAGATGAACCAAAAATGATATCATCAACATAAACTTGTACAATCAAATAATCTTGCTTTCGCCATTTGATAAACAATGTGCTGTCTATCGATCCTCTTGAAAAACCATTTGTCAACAAATGTGTCGACAACTTTTCATACCACACTCTGGGTGCTTGATGCAATCCATAAAGAGCCTTATCAAGTCGATATGCTCGTCTTGGATAATTAGGATCTTCAAACCCCGGTGGTTGAAAAACATACACTTCCTCTTTAACTTCACCATACAAGAAGGCACTCTTAACGTCTAACTGATACACCTTTATACCTTTAAAGCTTGCATAGGCTAAAAATAACCTTATAGCTTCAATCCGGGCAACTGGCGCAAAAGTTTCATTATAGTCATATCCTTCTCGTTGTGCAAACCCCTGAACAACTAAACGTGCCTTATTCCTTGAAGTTTCTCCAATACTCCAAGTTTCTCGAATTGAGCTAATTCTTCTTGCATAGCTGCAACCCAAAAAGGATCTTGAAGTGCAGCCTTAACATTCTTAGGTTCTTCTTGTGAAATGAAACAGGAATACAAACACTCAGTTATTAGTCCTGAATCCTTTACTTCACAAAATAAACTAGTCATCTCCTTATTTAACTGATTTCTAGTTCGAACAGGCTCTGAAGCATCACCAAGAATATTTTCTACAGGATGAGCCTTATTTATTCGACATTGAGGAACCGAATCAACATTTAGATTATCTCCTAAATTCGAACAAATTTGAAATTCTGGAGAACTAAAATCATCTTCCGATTCTTCAGAAATAGGATCATCATCTGGCAATGGCACCCTTAAAGGAATAGTTGGAGTAGTGTTCTCAGGTTCATTAACATCTAAGTCTGATGTCATATCATTGTTCTTACTACTTTCGCCAACAACAGTAGTAGACTGAACTTTGGTTGGAGTAGTATCAACATTTTGAACAGGAGGAGATGTAGGAGTATAATCCATATGATCTCTTAAAATGATCACTTCATCAACTGATGTTGGATTCCCTTGGACATACAAAAGACTTCCAACATTTTATTTTTGAATTCAGTTCCGTTATCACTCCTAATTCTCTTAACACGCACTCCATAAATATTTTCAGTTTCGACAAAGAAATTTATCAAAATCTGATGCGGAAGTGTCCAGGTTCACTGAACTGGAGGAACCCAGGGAACTGAAGAAATCCACTGAACTGAAGGAAACTGAGCTGATCATGCCATCTGAACAAGCCATGCTGATTCTACCAGCAGTGGCCCATTTCAAACAAGTCTTTTCTGAACAAATCCAGTCGCCAGTAGTAACACTCCTCCAGTGGCAAGTTTCACCAGTAACCAATTCTGGTAGTCCACCAGTGAAGCTCTCCAGTGAAGCGCTCCAGATGACTGCTCCAGACAAATGGTCCAGTAACCACTACTGAAGACCACCAGTGAAGTGCTCCAAATATTATCTCCAGTAAGGGTCCAGATATTTTATCTCCAGATTTATGTTCCAGTGTCCAGATAATAAAGTCCCCACTGAAGTCCTATGTCTGTGGGTCCAATAAAGAAGGAATGACAGCTGTCAAGGAAGGAGCGTGTGACTAACGGTATTGTGGGACCACTTGCAGGGGAATAATTCTAGAAGCCCACGCTGTACATTTTCTATTGGTCCAAATTGATTAGTGGCTTAGCGCGTGACAACTTTTATGTATTATTTTATTATTTTGTCGTTAATTCCTAGGTAGAGCATGTGGCTATAAATAGAGGTTTTATCTCTCATTGTAAAGCAGTTGATGTTGAATGAAATTAATAGAGCAGTCTCTATTTCTTACAAAAATCTTCTTTTACCTTTAGAGATCTTTTGATCTTGGTGGTTAGGAGTGACCCCTTTATCAATATTTGTGGTGACATGTTCTTTATCAAATATTGTGGTGAGGTCTTTAAATCTTCGGTTTCCTTTATCTATAATCGTGGTGGCTAGACCTTTATCGATTGTAGTGGTGGGGCAGAGTGTTTCCTTTATCCTTGATTCCGGTGGCTTGGCCTTTACGAATCTTGGTGGTGGATTCTTTTATCTATCATTTTAATTTTATTGTCTTGTTTTATTATTTGTTTCATATAAAATCCAGAAAATACCAAAAATAGTCTTCCGCTGTCGTTTGTCGCGTGATTTACGCATCAAATTTGGTATCAGAGCCAGGTTTAAAAAGGTTTCTTAATCTTTTTTTCCGTTGGGGTATTGTTTGCCTAGATCTCATTTCGATTTAGTCAGATCTGTTTGTTGGTTGTTTAGATCTAGTTGTTGCTAGGATAGATCTATTGTTTGTTGAATATAAATGGCTTTTAGAAGAAATATGACGTTAGATGAAGCTAATAATACTAGGAGAGATAGGCAAATTGAAGATCTACAAGAAGCACTTGGTAGAGTTGTTCATATGTTAGAAGATGGTGGTTTTTGATTTTTAGCCTATGCAAGAGAACAGATCATTCACTTGATATGGATGACGTTCAGCAAGAAGATGATTTTTTCCAACCATGTGTTTATGATGACGATGGTGAAGAAGTAATTGAAGCTGACCTTGATGATTTCTTGCTGAATTGGAATGCTAATCATTCTCGTGAAGTTAGTGTTGATGAATCCCAGCAAGGAAGTGATATCTAGACTTGTTTTTGTTATGTTACTAGCGAAAAGGTCCATAAGAGCTGCTGGTGATAAATCATCGCTGATCCTAGAAGCCCAGCAAGTAGTACATTCGACTGGAACTCTCACTGATGAAGTCCAGCGGAAAGTGTACTCCAGTGAAGCTTTTACTGATGAAGATCCAACTGAAGATCCAACTGGAGATCCATCAGTTGAAGTTCAACAAGAAATGTCCATATGCCTGATGAAGAACTCTATACCTAATCAGTCACCTCCAGTCACAACTCAATGGCTTAAGGAAGGCATAGGAGTAACAACTACAAACCGAGCACTTGTGTTTAATTCCAGATTCGATTATTATGGTATGGGTTTTTATGTCATTCCTATAAATGCTCGAATTTTGATGTTTGATAATGATTGTCATGATGGCCACTTGAACACTAGTTCATTGTGTGTTCGAATGAGGCAAGTCCCTCTTAATCGTTTACGGTCTGATGAAATGATTAAGGCTAAATCTGATTTGTTGGTTGATCTTAAAATCAGTTAGCAACATTTCTTATTTGATCGTAGAGCTGATTGGAAGGTTAAGTACAAGGTGAAAATGAAGAGTTATGTACCTGGTCTTATAAGAGGTAGTGAAGAGCAAGTCGAGAATGAGTATGGACTTAATTATAAGATCAATTGTAAGAAGAAAAGGAACCGGAATGTAGTGTGTGTAGGAGTATGTTCTGGTCTTTTAAGGAAAGGGTTTGTCATATCTTGGAATCATGAATTGCTCAGTAGCCCAGGAGTCGAGATGAAAATCAATGTGGCAGTTATGTGTACTGGGCGATACTTAGTCTTTCCAGTTCTAATCCTTGTTCCTATTGATGAGAATAATCTGGTCTTTGATGATGTCTCAAAGTTTGATCAAGTTTCCTATCTGTTGGTTCTTGAATCCATGATGAATGTCGAGACCTTGGGAGATGGTGTACATAAATATTTTTGTTTCAAACAATCTGAAGATTCAAGCTTTGTTACAATGTGGGGATTATCAGAAGTTGGCTATGACCTGAAGATACTCAGAAATGGAGACTCGAGACCTTACTTTAAGGACTTGAGGGCAAGTCCTCAAAAAGAGGGAGAGATTGATGCAGGAATGGCCCCGAGCCATTTCCGCATAAATATTTGGCTCGTGTTTTTATTAAATGAAGTTCAGCAAGCAACAAATAACTCTTGGATATCCTTTATTGGATTTAAACTACTGGTGTATACTGATCTTAAGTCAAGTACTGAAGTGATAAGACAAGCCTTACTGATCTTGCTGCCCGCCAGTGACAAAATAAGTCTTGATCAGAAACAACTCTCGCTGAAGCAACTTCAACTGATCGCGACCAGTGAACTGGTCAGCACCAGATGCAACCAGCGAGTGTCCAGAACAACGATCACTGAACGGGGCAACACCAGATGTGATCAGCTAGTGTTCAGAACGACTAGTAACACTTCAGTGAGAAGGTTACATCAGCAGGTCGTTCCTCAGCAAGTATTTATCAGTGACACTAGTCAGAAGTGGGTGACCAGTGCTCTATTTAAGTTATACTTTCAGCGAGCATCCACCAGTGAACTTAACAGCTATGTTTCAGTTGCACACCAGTGAAGACTCGTCAGTCAAAGCTCAAGTAATTTGCTCCAGTCACGAGGCTTCAGAAATGGGTTCCAGTTTTACTTCAGTGAATAACTCCAGTAAGTTGCTTCAGTCGAAATGCTCCAGATGGAATACTCCAGTGAAGGTTCTCCAGGTCAAGACTATAGTGAAGCAATTCCAGATCCATGCTCCAGTTGAAAAGCCTCCAGATTACTTCTCCAGTAAAGATCCTCCATATGCATTCTCCAGTGAAGATCCTCCAGATGCATTCTCCAGTGAAGATCCTCCAGGTGCATCCTCCAGTGAAGATCCTCCAGATCCAGGCTCCAGTCCCTAGTCTCCAGACTCCAGGCTCCAGTTTCCAGGTTCCAGTTACGATCCTCCAGATGCATTCTCCAGTGAAGATCCTCCAGATGCATTCTCCAGTGAAGATCCTCCAGATGCATTCTCCAGTGAAGATCCTCCAGATGCATTCTCCAGTGAAGATCCTCCAGATGCATTCTCCAGTGAAGATCCTCCAGATGCATTCTCCAGTGAAGATCCTCCAGATGCATTCTCCAGTGAAGATCCTCCAGATGCATTCTCCAGTGAAGATCCTCCAGATGCATTCTCCAGTGAAGATCCTCCAGATGCATTCTCCAGTGAAGATCCTCCAGATGCATTCTCCAGTGAAGATCCTCCAGATGCATTCTCCAGTGAAGATCCTCCAGATGCATTCTCCAGTGAAGATCCTCCAGATGCATTCTCCAGTGAAGATCCTCCAGATGCATTCTCCAGTGAAGATCCTCCAGATGCATTCTCCAGTGAAGATCCTCCAGATGCATTCTCCAGTGAAGATCCTCCAGATGCATTCTCCAGTGAAGATCCTCCAGATGCATTCTCCAGTGAAGATCCTCCAGATGCATTCTCCAGTGAAGATCCTCCAGATGCATTCTCCAGTGAAGATCCTCCAGATGCATTCTCCAGTGAACGATCCTCCAGATCCAGGTTCCAGTCAAGACCCTTCAGTAAGCTTTCCAGAAGTCCACCAGTGAAGTTCTCCACTGAAGCACTCAAGTGACCAGCTCCAGTCCAGTCTACTGAAGAACGCTCCAGATGAAGTCACCAGTTGAGGTCCAAATTTTAGTTTCCAGTACTACCAATAAAGTCTGATCACGTGTGGGGACCCAATAAAGAAGGAATGACAGCTGTCGAAAGAAGAAAAGGAAGGAGCGCGTGACAACGTTATTCATAACGGTTTGTGGACCCACTTGCAGGAGGAATCCTTCTAGAAGATTGCTTGTCCCTTTCTTATTGGTTAATAAATTAGTGGTTGTCTTTTGTTCAAGACAGCTTTTTATTATTTTATTATTACTTTTCGTTAATTCCTAGGAGATAGTTTTGGTTATAAATAGGGGTTGTATTTCTCATTGTAAAAGAAGTTAATGTTGAATGAAATTAATAGAGCAGCCTCTATTTCTTACCAAAAATCTTCTTTTACCTTTATAGATCTTTTGATCTTGGTGGTGGATTCTTTTTATCTATCATTTTACTTTATTGTCTCGTTTAGTTGTGTGTTTCATATAAAATCCAGAAAATACCAAAAATAGTCTTCCGCTGTCGTTTGTCGCGTGATTTACGCATCACAAAGAGCCTTGACTGCCAGAGAAATTGAATGTTTACCAGATGTCGACACTGAAGAAGGTGAGCCAGTGTATGATGAAGATGAAGATGAAGATGAAGAGTCTTATGTTGGTGCAGATGTTGGAGAAATGTTGGTTATCAGAAGAGCATGCTGATGAAGTTACCACTGATACTGCCCAGAGGGAGAACAATTTTCACTCCAGATGCACACTCAAAGGAAAATTTTGTGATCTGATCATTGATGGTGGGAGTTTTGCTATTGCTGCTTCAACTTACATGGTAGAGAAACTGGCGCTACCTACAGTTAAGCACCCTCGACCTTACAAGTTGCAATGACTCAGTGAAGGATCAGAGGTAAAAGTTAATCGTCAAGTTACTATTCCGTTTTCAATTGAATCAGTTTATCAAGACAAAATTATTTGTGATATTGTAACTATGGATGCTTGTCATATTTTATTGGGTCGACCATGGTTATTTGATAATTATGTTCTTCATGATGGTCGAATGAACTCGCATTCTTTGAGTATAAGTGGAAAGAAGGTCACACTGACTTCTTTGAAGCCTAATGAACTGATGAAAGTCAAGAAAGACCAGCCCAGTAAGCCTTTGTTTTTATCTCAAGCTTAAGTCGAAGAAGAGTTATCTGAAGGCTCTCCAGTTATGATGTTACTGGTCGTAGAAAAATCTGAAGAGAAGGAGTTCACTGGTGTCCCCAGTCTCCTGAAGACTTTACTGAAGGAATTCACTGATGTTTTCCCAGAAGACCTACCTGAAGGTTTGCCACCAGTAAGAGGAATTGAGCATCAGATTGTCTTGGTTCCAGGGTCAGTTCTGCCAAACAAAGCTGCTTATAGGTGTTCACCCAATGAAGCTAAACAGTTGCAGAGGCAAGTAGATGAGTTGGTTGCCAGAGGTTATGTCAGAGCAAGCATGAGTCCTTGTTCAGTGCCAGCTCTCCTGGTCCCAAAGAAAGATGGTACGATGAGAATGTGTGTTGATAGCAGGGCCATCAACAATATAACCATTAAGTATAGGTATCCCATTCCCAGATTGGATGATATGCTTGATGAGTTACATGGCTCCAAAGTATTTTCAAAGATCGATCTCAGAAGTGGCTATCACCAGATAAGGATGAAAGATGGAGATGAGTGGAAAACTGCTTTCAAAATCAAGGGAGGTTTGTATGAATGGTTAGTTATGCCTTTTGGCTTATCTAATGCTCCCAGTACTTTCATGAGACTGATGAATGAAGTTCTCAAACCACTCATTGGACAGTTTGTTGTTGTTTACTTTGATGATATTCTGGTGTATTCAAAATCTGAAGCTGAACATGTTAGCCATCTGAAGAAGGTATTTGAACTGTTGAGAAGACACCAGTTGTATGGCAAACTGGAGAAATGTGATTTTATGGTAGAGAGTGTGATATTTCTGGGATATGTTGTTTCAAAAGAAGGAATTTCTATGGATCCCTCTAAGGTTGATGCCATCAGATCATGGCCAGTTCCAACCATAATCACTGAAGTAAGAAGTTTTCATGGACTGGCGTCATTTTATAGAAGATTTATCAAGAATTTCTCTGTTGTAGCTCCAATTACTGACTGTCTGAAGAAAGGTGTGTTCAACTGGCCGAGTTCAGCCCAACTGGGCGTTTGAAGCACTGAAGGATAAGCTCAGTTCAGCTCCAGTCTTATCCTTACCAGATTTTGATATGTTGTTCGAGCTAGAATGTGATGCAAGTGGGGTAGGTATTGGTGCAGTTCTGGTACAAGCAGGGCGTCCAGTTGCATATTTCAGTGAAAAGCTCAATGGCTCTAAACTGAAGTATAGTACTTATGATAAAGAATTTTATGCAATTATTCGTGCTATCACTCACTGGTCACATTATCTGAAGCCAAAGCAGTTTGTCTTATTCTCTGATCACGAAGCACTGAAGGATAAGCTCAGTTCAGCTCCAGTCTTATCCTTACCAGATTTTGATATGTTGTTCGAGCTAGAATGTGATGCAAGTGGGGTAGGTATTGGTGCAGTTCTGGTACAAGCAGGGCGTCCAGTTGCATATTTCAGTGAAAAGCTCAATGGCTCTAAACTGAAGTATAGTACTTATGATAAAGAATTTTATGCAATTATTCGTGCTATCACTCACTGGTCACATTATCTGAAGCCAAAGCAGTTTGTCTTATTCTCTGATCACGAAGCACTGAAGTTTATAAACGGTCAGCACAAGCTTAATGCCAGACATGCCAAATGGGTAGAATTCTTACAGTCTTATTCATTTGTTTCAAAACATAAAGCTGGAGTTTGTAATGTTGTTGCTGACGCGCTTTCCAGACGATATTCACTGTTGTCTATCCTGGAAGCAAGAGTGTTGGGGTTTTCATTTATAAAAGAGTTATATTCTGCAGACCCAGATTTTTCTGAAAAGTTCACTGAAGCTAATCAGAAGGGACCATTTACTGTACAAGATGGTTTCTTATTTAAGAATGGCAAATTGTGCATTCCCAGAGGTTCGATTAGAGATTTACTGATAAGAGAAGCACATGGAGGAGGTCTAGCTGGTCATTTTGGAATCAACAAAACTGGAGAGATCTTGACTGAACATTTCTACTGGCCAAGTCTCCTGAAGGACGTCCAGAATATTATCAGTCGCTGCCCAACTTGTCACCAGGCCAAGACGACTTTTCACAAGGGTTTGTATACTCCTCTTCCAGTTCCGAGCCAACCATGGGAAGATCTCAGTATGGATTTTTTTGTTGCACTGCCCAGAACCCAGAGGGGAAAAGATTCAATAATGGTGGTTTTTGATCGATTTTCGAAGATGGCACATTTTATTGCTTGTAACACAACCAATGATGCTTCAGCAGTTGCGAATTTATTCTTTAAAGAGATTGTCAGATTGCATGGAATTCCAAAGACAATTGTGTCAGATCGAGATGTGAAGTTTCTGAGTTATTTCTGGAAGACTCTATGGAGATTAATGGGTACCAAATTGTTGTTCAGTACGTCTCACCATCCTCAGACTCATGGACAGACGGAAGTAACGAACAGAACAATTGGCATGTTATTGAGAACACTGGTGAAGAAGACACTGAAAGATTGGGATCTGAAGCTTGCTCATACTGAGTTTGCTTTCAACAGAGCTCCTAACTATTCTACCAGAAAATCCCCATTTGAAATCTGCTATGGTGTCAATCCGCTGACTCCCATTGATTTAATTCCATTTTCGATTGAACCAAAAGCAAGCATTGAAGCTGAAACCAGAGCAAAAGAAATAAAGAAAATTCATGGAGAAGTGAAGGCTAGAATAGAGAAGGCAAATGCCAGTTACAAGGCCAGAGCAAACAAGAATAGAAAGCATCCCAGTTTTTCACCAGGTGATCTTGTGTGGGTACATCTGAGGAAAGAAAGGTTTCCAGCGAAGAGAAAGAGTAAACTGATGCCCAGAGCTGAAGGTCCGTTCAAGATCCTGGAGAGATATAGCGATAATGCTTACAAGGTTGAATTACCTGGAGATATGGCAATTTCTAGCACGTTTAATGTGGGAGATCTGATGCCTTATCTGGAGGATGAGTACCTCGAAGACTTGAGGACAAGTCTCTTTTCAGAGGGGGAGAATGATGCGGAAGTGTCCAGGTTCACTGAACTGGAGGAACCCAGGTGATGCGGGAATGTCCAGATTCAATGAACCAAGTTTGACTGAAGCTGAGCTGGAGGAATCTGGAGAAAAGCAGTTGACTAAACTGAAGAAGGAATCTAAGCGAACCATGCAGTCTGAACAAGCAATGTTAATTTTGCCAGTTGTATCACATTTTAACCATCTTTTTACTGAAACAACTCAGTCTCCAGTACTGACCTTGCTCCAGTGGGAATTATCACCAGTGGCATCTGACGAGTTCCAGTTGCATCTGAAGGGCTCCAGTAATGGATACTGAAGGCCACCAGTGACGTGCTCCAGTGACCACTACTGAAGGTCCTCCAGATGACGTGCTCCAGTTTTTGTCTCCAGTTGCGGTCCAATTTATGTTCCAGTTACCAATTAATAAAGTCTCCGCTGAAGTTGTTTGTGGGCCCAAGAATAAAGAAGAATGACAGTTGTTAAGGAAGGCGCGTGTGACGTTTCTAACAATATTATGGGACCACTTGCAGGGGAATGTTTCTAGAAGCTTACATGTCCATGTCTTATTGGTCCAAACTAGTTAATGGCTTGCACATGACAGCTTTTATGTATTATTTTATTATTTCATCGTTAATTCCTAGGTAGAGCATATGACTATAAATAGAGGTTTATCTCTCATTTGTAAGCAATCAATGTTGAATGAAATTAATAGAGCAGCCTCTATTTCTTACCAAAAATCTTCTTTACCTTTATAGATCTTTTGATCTTGGTGGTTAGGAGTGACCCCTTTATCAATATTTGTGGTGACTTGTTCTTTATCAATATTTGTGGTGACTTGTTCTTTATCAAATATTGTGGTGAGGTCTTTTAAATCTTCGGTTTCCTTTATCTATAATCGTGGTGGCTAGACCTTTATCGATTGTAGTGGTGGGGCGGAGTGTTTCCTTTATCTATAATCGTGGTGGCTAGACCTTTATCGATTGTAGTGGTGGGGCGGAGTGTTTCCTTTATCCTTGATTCCGGTGGCTTGGCCTTTACGAGTCTTGGTGGTGGATTCTTTTTATCTATCATTTTTCTTTATTGTCTCGTTTAGTTGTTTGTTTCATATAAAATCCAGAAAATACCAAAAATAGTCTTCCGCTGTCGTGTGTCGCGTGATTTACGCATCAAATTTGGTATCAGAGCCAAGTTTAAAAAGGTTTCTTAATCTTTTTGTCCGTTGGGGCATTGTTTGTTTAGATCTATTAGTTATTTGCTTAGATCTATTGATTGTGAGTTATTTGTTGGTTATAAATGGCGTTTAGAAGAAATATGACTTTAGATGAAGCTAATAATGCTAGGAGAGATAGACAGATTGAAGATCTACAGGAAGCCCTTGGTAGAGTTGTTCATATGTTAGAAGATGGTGGTTTACGATTTAATCGAGAAAATGTTGTTGCCAGTGAAAGAGATTCTGAATCTCAAGGCCCCAGTGAAAGATCTGATAGTAATCCTAGGCACTCTAGTGATTCTGATGAACCACATCCTAGAGAAAGGTGTAGGAGGCATAAGGGTGATGATACTAGGGATATTAAGATAGATCCACCAGATTTTAATGGGTCTTCTAACCCAGAAGAGTATTTCGAATGGGTCCAGGTGATGGACAGGATTATGGAAATAAAAGGGTATGATGATAGGAAAAGCTTCAAAGTTGCCATTATTAAACTGAAGAAATATGCTTCATCTTGGTATAATAACATGAAATCTGAAAGAGAATACAAGGGCAAAAGTAAAATCAAGACCTGGGCCAAACTGAAGGAGGTTATGCTGAAGAGGTTTGTTCCCCAGTCGTACAAGCAAGATCAGTATCTACTGATGAACAATCTAAAGCAAGGAGCCAAGGAAGTTGTGGAATACATTAGAGAGTTTGAGCATCTGAAGACCAGAACTGGTGTGAATGAGACTGAAGAGCACTCCATTGCCAGATTTCTTGGTGGTCTGAACGCTGCCATTACTGAGAAGATTGAGTTGCAGCCTATCTGGACATATGAAGGTGCATGCAAGATGGCTATCCAGATTGAAAGACAACTGAAGAAGAAGGTTCCGTACAAGTCATTCAGTAAGGTTCCTGCCAGTGCAAGTCAACCAGTTGCCAGTCAACCAGTTGCCAGTCAACCAGTTGCCAGATTTACTGAAGCTTGTTCAGAAATCCTGCCAGTAAAGTCCAGTAACAGTTGCCAGTCAACCAGTTGCCAGTCAACCAGTTGCCAGTCAACCAGTTGCCAGATCAACTGAAGAAGAAGGTTCCGTACAAGTCATTCAGTAAGGTTCCTGCCAGTGCAAGTCAACCAGTTGCCAGTCAACCAGTTGCCAGATTTACTGAGACTGTCCAGAAAGCATTCAAAGGCAAAGAAAAGGAAACTGGAGGAACGAAAGAACCAGTTGGAAGAAAATGTTTCAAGTGCCATGGCTTTGGTCACTTCCAGGCCCAGTGCCCTAATCAAAGAGCCTTGACTGCCAGAGAAATTGAATGTTTACCAGATGTTGACACTTAAGAAGGTGAGCCAGTGTATGATGAAGATGAAGAAGCTTATGTTGGTGCAGATATTGGAGAAATGTTGGTTGTCAGGAGAGCGATGCATACTGATGAAGTTACAGCTGATACTGCTCAGAGAGAGAATATTTTCCACTCCAGATGCACAGTGAAAGGCAAGGTATGTGATCTGATCATCGATGGTGGCAATTGTGCAAATGCTGCTTCAACTTACATGGTAGAGAAACTGGAACTACCAACAATGAAGCATCCCAGACCTTACAAGTTGCAATGGTTAAGCGAAGGTTCTGAAGTAAAGGTAAATCGAGAAGTTACTATTCCCTTTTCAATTGGGTCAGTTTACCAAGATAAAATTATATGTGATGTTGTTCCCATGGATGCCTGTCACATTTTGTTGGGTCGACCATGGTTATTTGATAATTATGTTCATCATGATGGTCGTATGAATTCATATTCTCTGAATATAAGTGGAAAGAAGGTCACACTGACTTCTTTGAAGCCCACCGAACTGATGAAAGAAGAAGGATCAGCCCAGTAAGCCTTTGTTTTTATCTCAATCTGAAGTTGAAGAAGAGTTATCTGAAGGCTCTCCAGTTCTAATGCTACTGGTCGTTGAAAAGTCTGAAGAGAAGAAGTCCACTGAAGTCCCCAGTTTACTGAAGTCATTACTGAAGGAGTTCAGAGATATTTTTCCTGAAGATCTACCTGAAGGTTTACCTCCAGTTAGAGGTATTGAGCACCAGATTGACTTGGTTCCAGGCTCAGTTCTTCCAAACAAAGCTGCTTATCGTTGTTCTCCTAATGAAGCCAAAGAATTGCAAAGACAAGTAGATGAACTGGTCGAGAAGGGTTATGTCAGAGCAAGCATGAGTCCTTGCTCAGTTCCTGCTCTACTGGTTCCAAAGAAAGATGGGACGATGAGAATGTGTGTTGACAGCAGAGCCATCAATAATATAACTATTAAGTATAGATATCCTATTCCCAGATTGGATGATATGCTTGATGAGTTACATGGCTCCAGAGTGTTTTCAAAGATTGATCTTAGAAGTGGTTATCACTAGATAAGAATGAAGGATGGAGATGAATGGAAGACTGCTTTCAAAATCAAGGGAGGTTTGTATGAATGGTTGGTTATGCCTTTTGGCTTAACTAATGCTCCCAGTACTTTCATGAGATTGATGAACGAAGTTCTCAGGCCACTCATTGGCCAGTTTGTTGTTGTTTGCTTTGATGATATTCTGGTGTACTCTAAATCTGAAGCTGAACATGTTGGTCATCTGAAGAAAGTATTTGAACTGCTAAGAAGACACCAGTTGTATGGAAAACTGGAGAAATGTGATTTTATGGTAGATAGTGTGATATTTCTGGGGTATGTTGTGTCGAAAAATGGGATTTCAATGGATCCATCGAAGGTAGAAGCCATCAGATCGTGGCCAGTTCCTACAACCATCACTGAAGTTAGAAGTTTCCATGGACTGGCATCATTCTATCGAAGGTTCATAAAGAACTTTTCTACAGTTGTGGCTCCTATCACTGATTGTCTGAAGAAAGGTGTGTTCAACTGGCCAAGTTCGGCTCAACTGGCATTTGAATCACTGAATGAGAAGCTCAGTTCAGCTCCAGTTCTATCTTTGCCAGATTTCAACATGTTATTTGAACTTGAATGTGATGCAAGTGGTGTGGGTATTGGTGCAGTACTGGTGCAAAGTGGTCGTCCAGTCGCATACTTCAGTGAGAAACTGAATGGATCTAAACTGAAGTATAGTACTTATGACAAAGAATTCTATGCAATTATTCGTGCTATCACTCACTGGTCACATTATCTGAAACCGAAACAGTTTGTATTGTTTTCTGATCATGAAGCACTAAAGTTTATAAATGGTCAGCACAAGCTTAATGCCAGACATGCAAAGTGGGTAGAGTTCTTGCAGTCTTATTCATTTGTTTCAAAGCACAAGGCTGGAGTTTGTAATGTTGTTGCTGATGCACTATCACGAAGATATTCTTTATTATCAGTTCTGGAAGCAAGAGTACTTGGATTTTCTTTCATAAAGGAGTTATATGCTGCTGATCCAGATTTTTCTGAGAAAATTACTGAAGCTAATCTGAAAGGACCATTCACTGTTCAAGATGGTTTCTTATTCAAGAATGGTAAGTTGTGCATTCCAAGGGGTTCAATAAGAGATTTATTAATAAGGGAAGCACATGGAGGAGGTCTAGCTGGACATTTTGGAATCAACAAAACTGGAGAGATTCTGACTGAACACTTCTACTGGCCAAGTCTACTGAAGGACGTCCAGAGTATTATCAGTCGCTGTCCAACTTGTCACCAGGCAAAGACAACATTTCACAAAGGTTTGTACACTCCTCTTCCAGTTCCAAACCAACCTTGGGAAGATCTCAGTATGGATTTTGTTGTTGCACTGCCCAGAACCCAGAGGGGAAAAGATTCTATAATGGTTGTTGTTGATAGATTCTCAAAAATGGCTCATTTTGTTGCTTGTAATACAACAAATGATGCTTCAGCTGTAGCGAATTTGTTCTTTAAGGAGATTGTCAAATTACATGGAATTCCTAAATCCATTTTTTCTGATCGAGATGTGAAGTTTTTAAGCTATTTCTGGAAGACTCTATGGAGACTGATGGGTACCAGATTGTTGTTCAGTACGTCTCACCATCCTCAGACTGATGGACAGACTGAAGTCACGAACAGAACAATTGGTATGTTATTGAGAACACTGGTGAAGAAGACGCTGAAGGATTGGGATCTGAAGCTTGCTCATGCTGAGTTTGCCTTCAATAGAGCTCCAAATTATTCCACCAGTAAATCCCCATTTGAAGTTTGTTATGGTGTCAATCCACTGACTCCTATTGATTTAATTCCTTTTTCTATTGAACCAAAGGAAAGTGTTGAAGCAGAGACCAGAGCAAAAGAAATCAAGAAAATTCATGAACAAGTGAAGACCAGAATTGAGAAAGCAAATGCCAGTTACAAGGCCAAGGCAAACAAGAACAGGAAGCAACCCAGATTTTCACCAGGTGATCTTGTTTGGGTGCATCTCAGAAAGGAAAGATTTCCAGCCAAGAGAAAAAGCAAACTGATGCCCAGAGCTGACGGTCCATTCAAGATTCTGGAGAGATATGGAGAAAATGCTTACAAAGTTGAACTTCCTGGAGATATGTCAGTCTCTAGTACATTCAATGTTGGTGATCTGATGCCCTACCTGGAGGATGAGTATCTCGAAGACTTGAGGACAAGTCTCTTTTTAGAGGGGGAGAATGATGCGGGAATGTCCAGATTCAATGAACCAAGTTTGACTGAAGCTGAGCTGGAGGAATCTGGAGAAAAGCAGTTGACTAAACTGAAGAAGGAATCTGAGCGAACCATGCAGTCTGAACAAGCAATGTTAATTTTGCCAGCTGTATCACATTTTAACCATCTTTTTACTGAAACAACTCAGTCTCCAGTAGTGACCTTGCTCCAGTGGGAATTATCACCAGTGGCATCTGACGAGCTCCAGTTGCATCTGAAGGGCTCCAGTAATGGATACTGAAGGCCACCAGTGACGTGCTCCAGTGACCACTACTGAAGGTCCTCCAGATGACGTGCTCCAGTTTTTGTCTTCAGTTGCGGTCCAATTTATGTTCCAGTTACCAATTAATAAAGTCTCCACTGAAGTTGTTTGTGGGCCCAAGAATAAAGAAGAATGACAGTTGTTAAGGAAGGCGCGTGTGACGTTTCTAACAATATTATGGGACCACTTGCAGGGGAATGTTTCTAGAAGCTTACGTGTCCATGTCTTATTGGTCCAAACTAGTTAATGGCTTGCACATGACAGCTTTTATGTATTATTTTATTATTTCATCGTTAATTCCTAGGTAGAGCATATGACTATAAATAGAGGTTTATCTCTCATTTGTAAGCAATCAATGTTGAATGAAATTAATAGAGCAGCCTCTATTTCTTACCAAAAATCTTCTTTACCTTTATAGATCTTTTGATCTTGGTGGTTAGGAGTGACCCCTTTATCAATATTTGTGGTGACTTGTTCTTTATCAAATATTGTGGTGAGGTCTTTTAAATCTTCGGTTTCCTTTATCTATAATCGTGGTGGCTAGACCTTTATCGATTGTAGTGGTGGGGCGGAGTGTTTCCTTTATCCTTGATTCCGGTGGCTTGGCCTTTACGAGTCTTGGTGGTGGATTCTTTTCATCTATCATTTTTCTTTATTGTCTCGTTTAGTTGTTTGTTTCCTATAAAATCCAGAAAATACCAAAAATAGTCTTCCGCTGTCGTGTGTCGCGTGATATACGCATCAAATTTGGTATCAGAGCCAAGTTTAAAAAGGTTTCTTAATCTTTTTGTCCGTTGGGGCATTGTTTGTTTAGATCTATTAGTTATTTGCTTAGATCTATTGATTGTGAGTTATTTGTTGGTTATAAATGGTGTTTAGAAGAAATATGACTTTAGACGAAGTTAATAATGCTTGGAGAGATAGACAGATTGAAGATCTACAGGAAGCCCTTGGTAGAGTTGTTCATATGTTAGAAGATGGTGGTTTACGATTTAATCGAGAAAATGTTGTTGCCAGTGAAAGAGATTCTGAATCTCAAGGCCCCAGTGAAAGATCTGATAGTAATCCTAGGCACTCTAGTGATTCTGATGAACCACATCCTAGGGAAAGGCGTAGGAGGCATAAGGGTGATGATACTTGGGATATTAAGATAGATCCACCAGATTTTAATGGGTCTTCTAACCCAGAAGAGTAATTCGAATGGGTCCAGGTGATGGACAAGATTATGGAAATAAAAGGGTATGATGATAGGAAAAGCTTCAAAGTTGCCATTATTAAACTGAAGAAATATGCTTCATCTTGGTATGATAACATGAAATCTGAAAGAGAATACAAGGGCAAAAGTAAAATCAAGACCTGGGCCAAACTGAAGGAGGTTATGCTGAAGAGGTTTGTTCCCCAGTCGTACAAGCAAGATCAGTATCTACTGATGAACAATCTAAAGCAAGGAGCCAAGGAAGTTGTGGAATACATTAGAGAGTTTGAGCATCTGAAGACCAGAACTGGTGTGAATGAGACTGAAGAGCACACCATTTCCAGATTTCTTGGTGGTCTGAACGCTGCCATTACTGAGAAGATTGAGTTGCAGCCTATCTGGACATATGAAGGTACAAGTCATTCAGTAAGGTTCCTGCCAGTGCAAGTCAACCAGTTGCCAGTCAACCAGTTGCCAGATTTACTGAGACTGTCCAGAAAGCCTTCAGAGGCAAAGAAAAGGAAACTGGAGGAACGAAAGAACCAGTTGGAAGAAAATGTTTCAAGTGCCATGGCTTTGGTCACTTCCAGGCCCAGTGCCCTAATCAAAGAGCCTTGACTGCCAGAGAAATTGAATGTTTACTAGATATTGACACTGAAGAAGGTGAGCCAGTGTATGATGAAGATGAAGAAGCTTATGTTGGTGCAGATATTGGAGAAATGTTGGTTGTCAGGAGAGCGATGCATACTGATGAAGTTACAGCTGATACTGCTCAGAGAGAGAATATTTTCCACTCCAGATGCACAGTGAAAGGCAAGGTATGTGATCTGATCATCGATGGTGGCAGTTGTGCAAATGCTGCTTCAACTTACATGGTAGAGAAACTGGAACTACCAACAGTGAAGCATCCCAGACCTTACAAGTTGCAATGGTTAAGCGAAGGTTCTGAAGTAAAGGTAAATCGACAGTGAAGCATCCCAGACCTTACAAGTTGCAATAGAGCAGCCTCTATTTCTTACAAAAATCTTCTTTACCTTTATAGATCTTTTGATCTTGGTGGTTAGGAGTGACCCCTTTATCAATATTTGTGGTGACTTGTTCTTTATCAAATATTGTGGTGAGGTCTTTTAAATCTTCGGTTTCCTTTATCTATAATCGTGGTGGCTAGACCTTTATCGATTGTAGTGGTGGGGCGGAGTGTTTCCTTTATCCTTGATTCCGGTGGCTTAGCCTTTACGAATCTTGGTGTTGGATTGTTTAATCTATCTTTTTATTTGTTGTCTTGTGTTTGTTTATTTTATTTCATAATATCCAGAAAATACCAAAAATAGTCTTCCGCTGTCGTTTGTCGCGTGATTTACGCATCAGTATTATACTAATAGTGTTTGTGTTCGTGTGGGCTTGGGCTTCACACGAAGTGGCTAAGGCCCGATCCACCAAACAGCCTTGTCTTCACGCTGACGTCAGCACGAAGGCATTCCTACATGCTACTGACGTCAGCACGAGGACGTGTTTCTTGGATTGCTTATTTCGCTTGTACATAACGTTCAGCCATCGTTTAAGTATTCTATGACACTTATAAACCTTGGCTCTACATTCTTGTACCTGCAAAACAATTATATAACACACAAACATAACAAAACCATAACTTGATCTTATATTGAAGTTCAAACGTAATCATTAAATACAAACGTAAGTCCTAACGACTTATTATTTAAACGATTACACAGATATTCCTAAGAACAAAAACGTTAATCAAATCTACGTTGCTACTGTCACACAAATCTGCATCTACAATTGAACTTGATGCTACTTGTGATTTGAAAGAGTCATTAGGTGTGGCTATTCGAAGTGTGGATGCACTTTAAAGATTAATGAACAAAGGTCGAATTAGCATCACCAACATCAAGCCATTCCACTTTTGATTTCTGCTTAAGGAATCTCTCTTCATCAAGCTGTGCATCTTTGAAATCATTGAGGGTGTGAGCTTCCTTATCTCTTAATGATAAGTCCATGGATGAAAATTTGATTTTCAATATCAAATTAGGTTAGGTTATGATTATGGTTATGATTGTGATTTCTGATCATAATTATTGCTGTTATTAGGTTAGGTTTTCGGTTTTTAGGGTTTCATCATCTTTTTCTGTTTGTTTTCATTAAAAACCATAGTTCGTTTTTTCATTTTTTCTGACTGTTTACCTTGTACAAGATCGCGGCTACTTGTGTAGTTTAGCTAGATCAGATTGAACTTGTTAAACGGTTAAGGGAATTGATTTGCGATTAGGGTTTTCTATCTAGGGTTAGGGTTTTTGCTTGGCTGTCTTCTTTGTTCTTCACATAGCTGCAATTCTTGTTCGTATTTGGCTATTTTGTTTACATGGTTAATTATTATCATTGTTAATGGAGAGATCGAAAAAGGATAAGGGTACCGATCCGAGTGGCCTAGCTGCGAAGATTAAGAATATAGATGGGAAACGTGTTCCTGTTCGTGGGGCTTTGAGAAACCCTAACAAGGGCGTATCACCTCAGAATAATGCACAGGCTAAGTCTAATGATTCTAAGAGTACTCCGGTTACAACTGGGGATAAACCTAGTGTTGTGGAAATAGGGTTACAATCTAGGAATGTCGAGGAAAAACCTGCTACACCTGTGGGCTTAACTAATGATGCTAAAACTAGTATAGACTCCTATGTGAATACTGAGTCAAAACTGGAATTTCAGGGTAATGGACAAATGGATGGGGGTGATAAGGCTGCTCCTCCTCCTTCTACGAGTGCACCCCAATCCTATGCTGCAAAGTTAAAGTCTGGTTCTGTTAAGCAAATAGTAAACTTCAGGAAAATTGAGAATATGGTGGAAGGAGAGGGTGTTGATGTGGTGTTACCAAGAGAGTCTGTTCGGCTTGTGCATGACAAGTTTGCTAACACTTTATTTGGCTATTTTGTTTACATGGTTAATTATTATCATTGTTAATGGAGAGATCGAAAAAGGATAAGGGTACCGATCCGAGTGGCCTAGCTGCGAAGATTAAGAATATAGATGGGAAACGTGTTCCTGTTCGTGGGGCTTTGAGAAACCCTAACAAGGGCGTATCACCTCAGAATAATGCACAGGCTAAGTCTAATGATTCTAAGAGTACTCCGGTTACAACTGGGGATAAACCTAGTGTTGTGGAAATAGGGTTACAATCTAGGAATGTCGAGGAAAAACCTGCTACACCTGTGGGCTTAACTAATGATGCTAAAACTAGTATAGACTCCTATGTGAATACTGAGTCAAAACTGGAATTTCAGGGTAATGGACAAATGGATGGGGGTGATAAGGCTGCTCCTCCTCCTTCTACGAGTGCACCCCAATCCTATGCTGCAAAGTTAAAGTCTGGTTCTGTTAAGCAAATAGTAAACTTCAGGAAAATTGAGAATATGGTGGAAGGAGAGGGTGTTGATGTGGTGTTACCAAGAGAGTCTGTTCGGCTTGTGCATGACAAGTTTGCTAACACTTTATTTGGCTATTTCCTGGGCGATAGACTCGCATACCCTGTGGTGGATTACTATGTTAAGACAAATTGGAAGAAATTTGGTTTACAAAAGGTAATGATGAATGCTAATGGATTCTTTTTCTTCAAGTTCGCGGACAAAGCTGGTATGCAGAATGTACTTAATGGGGGGCCATGGGTGATACGTAGTATGCTGTTATTTCTTAAAGTATGGTTCTGTTAAGCAAATAGTAAACTTCAGGAAAATTGAGAATATGGTGGAAGGAGAGGGTGTTGATGTGGTGTTACCAAGAGAGTCTGTTCGGCTTGTGCATGACAAGTTTGCTAACACTTTATTTGGCTATTTCCTGGGCGATAGACTCGCATACCCTGTGGTGGATTACTATGTTAAGACAAATTGGAAGAAATTTGGTTTACAAAAGGTAATGATGAATGCTAATGGATTCTTTTTCTTCAAGTTCGCGGACAAAGCTGGTATGCAGAATGTACTTAATGGGGGGCCATGGGTGATACGTAGTATGCTGTTATTTCTTAAAGTATGGTCACCAACTGTCAAACTACAGAAAGAAGAAATTAAGGAGGTAACAGTTTGGATAAAAATTCATAATGTGTCGATTGCTGCTTATTCCGATGATGGCTTGAGTATGCTTGCCTCTAAGCTTCGTACTCCTAAATCACTTTATTCTTATACTAGTGCAATGTGTACTGATGCGTGGGGGCGTAGTAGTTATGTTAGAGCACTTATAGAAATCTCTGCGGACCAGGATTTTAAGGAACAATTGTCGATAGCTATCCTGGAAGTGGATGGTTCAGGTTATACAAAGGAAACTATGCAGGTTGAATATGAGTGGAAACCTCCACGCTGTTCGCATTGTTGTATGTTTGGGCATGTTTCTGAAGCATGTCCTAAGCATACTCGTGCACCTAAACCTAAAGCTAGAGTTGATGAAGATGGTTTGATTCAGGTAAAAGGTAGTAAAAAGCCACAAGCTAACCATTGGGTAATAGCCCAGTGGCCACCAGCCGCCACTTTTCAGGGGAGGTCTTGGGTTCGAGTCTTGCCAAAGGCAAACTTGAGATAATCAGGGGATTATTAAGTGGTTGAGAATCACATGGACACTAGCCTGGCTAAGGGATTAGTGGGTACCAAATGGTACATGGGATCAGGGGGTTTCCATCCAATTACCCTTTTTTTGAAAAAGCCACAAGCTAAACCGGGTTTTAATGTTAGAAGATATCCCGAGTTCATCCAAGGCTGAGGTAAATGTGAGTACTTCTAATCCTATTTCCCTGTTGTTTGTATGGGCCTGGTGAAAAGGAACCGGTTATTCAGGAAGTAAAAGACTTCAGATCAGGTCAACCATGGAGAGGGGGCTTCAGTGGAAGATTCGGATGATGATGAAGTGGAAGTAGTGTTTGAGGAAACAGCGGACTTCATGTCAATGGATAATGAAAGGAAGGGACATTCTGAGGGGGGAAGCACTCCCAGTGACACAGGTTTTAATGGGTAGTTTAGCATCCTGGAATACTGAGGTTTTGGACGTCATGGTCCTCTCACAAACTGATCAAGTTATCCACACCTAAGTGGTTTTTAAAGAGGATAATAAATCCCTTTTTTGCTCGTTTGTATATGATGACATTCATTACCAAAACAGAAGAGCTTTGTAGCAGAATTTATGTTGGCATAAGCAGTTTACTCAGCAGCTGCCATGGGTTATTATGGGGGATTTTAATTATGCTCTTAATCTAGAAGATTGTTTTTCTGGTTTTTCCACCATTACGATTAGCATGAGGGAGTTCAAGGAATGTGTTGATCAGATTGAAGTGTTTGATATTAATAGTTTAGGGTTACACTATACCTGGAATCAGAAACCGAAAAAGGGAGGGGGAGTTTTTAAGAAAATTGACAGGATTATGGGTAACTTGAGCTTTATTGATGAGTTTCCTGATGCATGTGCTCTATTTCAGCCGTACAGAGTTTCTGACCATTCCCCTTGCATTTTAAAGCTTCCTTCTGTGATACGAAGTCGTCCTAAACCTTTTAAATTTCCAAATTTTCTTGTACTTAAACAAAGATTCCTTGATGCTGTGATAAGGCTTGGAAGCTTCAAGTTGAAGGTCACCATTTCTATAGGGTTGTAAAAAAGCTAAAAGCTACTAAGGATCCTATGCGCAGGTTGTTTCTGCTAATTATCTGAATTTGTGTGCTATTATTGAATCGCATGTGGATGTTTCTAATTTATTTAATACTTGGAAGAAGATTTGTAGAACGTGGGATTGGACTTCAAATGGCAACCTGTGTACAAAAGGTACGAGAATCATCCTTGGGTGGAATACTGAGGTTTTGGACGTCATGGTCCTCTCACAAACTGATCAAGTTATCCACACCTAAGTGGTTTTTAAAGAGGATAATAAATCCCTTTTTTGCTCGTTTGTATATGATGACATTCATTACCAAAACAGAAGAGCTTTGTAGCAGAATTTATGTTGGCATAAGCAGTTTACTCAGCAGCTGCCATGGGTTATTATGGGGGATTTTAATTATGCTCTTAATCTAGAAGATTGTTTTTCTGGTTTTTCCACCATTACGATTAGCATGAGGGAGTTCAAGGAATGTGTTGATCAGATTGAAGTGTTTGATATTAATAGTTTAGGGTTACACTATACCTGGAATCAGAAACCGAAAAAGGGAGGGGGAGTTTTTAAGAAAATTGACAGGATTATGGGTAACTTGAGCTTTATTGATGAGTTTCCTGATGCATGTGCTCTATTTCAGCCGTACAGAGTTTCTGACCATTCCCCTTGCATTTTAAAGCTTCCTTCTGTGATACGAAGTCGTCCTAAACCTTTTAAATTTCCAAATTTTCTTGTACTTAAACAAGATTCCTTGATGCTGTGGATAAGGCTTGGAAGCTTCAAGTTGAAGGTCACCATTTCTATAGGGTTGTAAAAAAGCTAAAAGCTACTAAGGATCCTATGCGCAGGTTGTTTCAAGAACAGGGTGACCTTCATGCCAAAGTCTCGAATTTAAGGATCTAACGAATTCTGATCGGTTAGTAAAAGAGGCTTCTTGTCTAAAGGATTTTTTATTTTTTTGGGTAAAGGGGAATTTAAACCCCGGTAAGCTTTTATACATCACCCAAAAAACAGTTAATACAAGTAGTATGACAGAGTATCACACTAATTCATACATACGACAACCCTGTATGTATGTTACTCAAGCTAGAAAAACAGCAAAACCAGAAACCTATTACAAAGCATACTAGTTAATAACAAAACAACTAATATTCATCAACCTCACGATCTAAGAAAACTACTAAACTTGCAGCTTCCAAATATCAAGAATACTCAACCCTGTGGTCTTCTTCTTGAATTTCATGGTAACAAGTTTGAGCCACACCGTTGATACAATTATGTCCCGCAATTGAGTTACAAATCATTCATTAGAGGTGAATAACCTGTTGTTCCTCTCCTGCCATACAAAATAAGCTGTTGCTGATACAAGAAGTTTGCCAATTACAATCTTTGCAAGTTTTTGATGTCCTTTAACGAGCAGACAATCAACAATATCCTCCTATAACACGAAACATGTTGCATCATTGCTAGAGGCTTCACCAGATTCCAAACCTGCAACTCATAGATACACTCAAAAAAAAGATGTTCATGAGAATCAGGTCCACTTTTGCAAAGTAAACAGCAAAGCAGGTTCAAGTTAGTCGATCCACTAACATCCCATTGCCTTAGCTTATCTTGAGTCTTCAGTTTCCTCTTGATAATTAACCAAACTAGAAAAGAATGCCTAGGAATGCAATGAGGAAACCACACCATTTCTACCCAAGGAACTTTTTGTTGATGAAGTCGAACACAATCCCATGTAATAGCAGCTGAATAAACTACTTCCGTCCCCTTACCATCTTTCCAGAAAATAACATCTTGCGAATTTGGATGGATTATAGGTGGTTTAATATTAATAAGTACAGGAAACAGATCATACCAAGCAGTAGGCCAATTCCAGCTGCCATTATTTACCAGGTCGCTAATTCTTGTGTCCCTTTGAAAGCCAGCTCGTGCAATCTCTCTGTTCGATATATACTTGGTCAAAGGGCCAATGGTTAGCCACGAATCAAACCATGCTGAAGTAGACTCCCCATTCCCAATTCGATATGTGATATGTGGTCTGATTGATTCTCGCATCAATAAGATTTTCCTCCATCCCCAAGCACTTCCTGCGCGTAATGGTGTATCCCAAAAGTTTCGTCCTTTGAGTTTGTTAGAATAAATCCAATTTACCCGTAAAGAACGTCTTTTGTTTATTATACTCCAAATATGTGATGTCATTAAGGCTTTATTAACATCACGAATACGTCTAATACCTAACCCCCCCTCATATTTTGGAAGACAACAATCCTTCCAAGTCACTTTTGCTTTTCCTTTTGCCATGGGGCCTTGGCACCAAAGGAAACTGATGCGTAAATCACGCGACAAATGACAGCGGAAGACTATTTTTGATATTTTCTGAAATTTAATGAAACTAACAACACAAAAATAAAAGATAGATAAAGAATCCACCACCAAGACTCGTAAAGGCCCAGGCCACCGGAATCAAGGATAAAGGAAACACTCCAACCCACCACTATGTTTGATAAAGATCTAGTCACCACAAACAAAGTTAAAGGAATCGAAGATTTAAAAGACCTCACCACAATATTTGATAAAGAACAAGTCACCACAAATATTGATAAAGGGGTCACTCCTAACCACCAAGATCAAAGATCTATAAAGGTAAAAGAAGATTTGTAAGAAATAGAGACTGCTCTATTAATTTCATTCAATATCAACTAACTTTACAATGAGAGATAAAACCTCTATTTATAGCCACATGCTCTACCTAGGAATTAACGACAAAATAATAAAATAATACATAAAGTGTCACGCGCTAAACCACTAATCAATTTGGACCAATAGAAAATGGACAGCGTGGACTTCTAGAATTAGTCCCCTGCAAGTGGTCCCATAATACCATTAGTCACACGCTCCTTCCTTGACAGCTGTCATTCCTTCTTTATTGGACCCACAGACAAAGGACTTCAGTGGGGACTTTATTATCTGGACAACGGAACATACATCTGGACTGCATCTGGAGACAACATCTGGACCTTCACTGGAGACAACATCTGGAGCGCTTCACTGGTGGCCTTCAGTAGTGGTCACTGGAATATCTATCGGGAGTAGTCATCTGGAGCGCTTCAGTTGAGAGCGTCACTAGTGGCTTACCAGTATTTGTTACTGGAGAGACTTGCCACTGGAGGAGTGTTACTACTGGTGACTGGACTGGTTCAGAAAAGACTTGTCTGAAATGGGCCACTGCTGGCAGAATCAACATGGCTTGTTCAGATGGCATGATCAGCTCAGTTCCTTCAGCTCAGTTGACTTCTTCAGTTCACTGGGTTCCTCCAGTTCAGTGAATCTGGACATTTCCGCATCATTCTCCCCCTCTGAAAAGAGACTTGTCCTCAAGTCTTCGAGGTACTCATCCTCCAGATAAGGCATCAGATCTCCCACATTAAAAGTACTTGAAACTGCCATATCTCCAGGTAATTCAACCTTGTAAGCATTATCGCCATATATTTCCAGAATCACACATCTTTTTTTTTTTTTGGTTAATGGGATACCCCTGTGAATTTTATACCATCACCAAAAACATTACAAATCAAGTAGTATGGCTGAGATACCATACTAATTCATACACATGACATGCCATGCATATGTAAGCAACGCTAGCTAACAAATTAGAACCTCACCTAGTACATAAAAAGAACTACATGAAGTGAACTAAAAGGGAGAAGATAATCAAATTAGCGCCGGATCTTGGTCAAAAACTACCAACTGACGTGGTAGATTCCAAGCTTGTACGAAGCGGTCAACTTGAGACGTATTCTTAAATCTCAATGTAACTAGTTTCAGACGAACAGTAGAAGCAATTAAATCTTGTATCTGGTCTGGCATGCGGGCTTTGTTAGAGAACAATCTTTGATTCCTTTCTTGCCAGATGAAATAAGCTGTAGCTGCAACAAGTAATCTTCCAATAACACTCTTGGCTGAATTGGATTTTGCTCGGTGGAGCAGCCATTCTGATGCGTAAATCACGCGACAAACGACAGCGGAAGACTATTTTTGGTATTTTCTGGATTTAAAAGGAACGAACAAATAAAAACAAGACAATAAAGTAAAATGATAGACAAAAGAATCCACCACACGGATTCGTAAAGGCCAAGCCACCGGAATCAAGGATAAAAGAAACACTCCAACCCACCACTATGTTTGATAAAGGCCTAGCCACCACAAACACAGATAAAGGAATCGAAGATTTAAAGACCTCACCACTATAATTGATAAAGAACAAGTCACCACAATTATAGATAAAGGGGTCACTTCAAACCACCAAGATCTTAGATCTATAAAGGTAAATGAAGATTTTTGTAAGAAATAGAGGCTGCTCTATTAATTTCATTCAACATCAATAATTTCTTTACAATGAGAAATAAAGCCTCTATTTATAGCCACATGCTATTACCTAGGAAATATCGAAAATAATAAAATATTACAATAAAGCTGTCATGCTAAAGACAACCACTAATTAATTGACCAATAGAAAATGGACAAGTAAGGCTTCTAGAAATATTCCCCTGCAAGTGGTCCCATAATACCGTTAGAAACGTCTTGCCACACGCGCCTTCCTTACAGTTGTCATTCTTCTTTATTGGGCACACAAACACCAGTAGGAACTTTATTTATTTGAAACTGGAGACAAATATCTGGAGCACTACACTGGTGGACCTTCAGTAGTGGTCACTGGAGAGCTTCACTGGTGGATTATCAGTGTTGGTCACTGGAGCGTCTCGCCACTGGAGTAGTGTTACTACTGGTGACTGGACTGGTTCAGAAAAGACTTGTCTGAAATGGGCCACTGCTGGCAGAATCAACATGGCTTGTTCAGATGGCAATATTAGGTCAGATTCCTTCAGCTCAGTTAGCTTCTTCAGTTCGCTGGGTTTCTCCAGTTCAGTGAATCTGGACAATTCCGCATCATTCTCCCCTTCTGAAAAGAGTCTTGTCCTCAAGTCTTCGAGGTACTCATCCTCCAGATAAGGTATCAGATCTCCCACATTAAAAGTACTTGAAACTGCCATATCTCCAGGTAACTCAACTTTGTAAGCATTATCGCCATATCTCTCCAGAATCTTGAACGGACCTTCAGCTCTGGGCATCAGTTTACTCTTTCTCTTTGCTGGAAACCTTTCTTTTCTTAGATGCACCCACACAAGATCACCTGGTGCAAAACTGGGTTGCTTTCTATTCTTGTTTGCTCTGGCCTTATAACTGGCATTTGCTTTCTCTATTCTGGCCTTAACTTATTCGTGAATTTTCTTGACTTCTTTCGCTCAGGCTTCAGCTTCAATACTTGCTTTTGGCTCAATCGAAAATGGAATTAAATCAATGGGGGTCAGTGGATTGACACCATAACAAACTTCAAATGGGGATTTACTGGTAGAATGGTTAGGAGCTCTGTTGAAAGCAAACTCAGCATGAGCAAGCTTCAGATCCCAATCTTTCAGGGTCTTCTTCACCAGTGTTCTTAACAACATACCAATTGTTCTGTTCGTGACTTCAGTCTGTCCATCAGTCTAAGGATGGTGAGACGTACTGAACAACAATCTGGTACCCATCAATCTCCATAGAGTCTTCCAGAAATAGCTTAGAAACTTCACATCTCGATCTGACACAATCGTCTTGGGGATTCCGTGTAATCTGACAATCTCTTTAAAGAACAAATTTGCTACGGCTGAAGCATCATTGGTTGTGTTACAAGCAATAAAATGAGCCATTTTCGAAAATCGATCAACAACTACCATGACAGAATCTTTTCCCCTCTGGGTTCTGGGTAGTGCAACAATAAAATCCATGCTAAGATCTTCCCATGGTTGGCTTGAAACTGGAAGAGGAGTATACAACCCTTTGTGAAAAGTAGCCTTTTCCTGGTGACAAGTTGGACAGCGACTGATGATTCTCTGGACATCCTTCAGTAGACTTGGCCAGTAGAAGTGTTCAGTGAGAACCTCTCCAGTTTTATTAATGCCAAAATGGCCTGCTAAACCTCCCCCATGTGGTTCTCTTATCAGTAAATCTCTTATTGAACCCCTGGGAATGCACAATTTTCCATTTTTAAACAAGAAACCATCTTGAACAACAAATGGCCCTTTCTGGTGAACTTCAGTGAGGTGATCAGCAAAGTCTGGATCGGCAGCATACAACTCTTTAATGAAAGAAAATCCAGAATAGATAACAGTGAATAACGTCTGGACAGTGCATCAGCAACAACATTAGCCGCTCCAACTTTGTGCTTAGAAACAAAAGAATAAGAGTGCAAAAATTCCACCCATTTTGCATGTCTGGTATTAAGCTTGTGTTGACCATTAATGAACTTCAGTGCTTCATGGTCAGAAAATAAAACAAACTGCTTCGGCTTCAGATAATGTGACCAGTGAGTGATAGCACGAATAATTGCATAAAATTCTTTATCATAAGTTGATGCGAATATGATCCCACTCGCTGAAGGGGTCGCTGAAATACCTGGCAGCAATCAACTGGCAGCGAGCATTGGACTGAAGATGCCTCCAGAACAAGCCATGCTCATCTTGCCAGCCATAGCCCATTATGGACAAGCCTTCACTGACAAACAACCTCCAATTGTTACTTTACTCCAGTGGCAAGTCCCTCCCTGATCAATGAAAGTCATCAGCGAATAGCATCAGCGAGCAACTCCAGTCAGCATACTTCAGCAGAGTTTTGTTCAGTCAAGAAGTTGTTTTATTCAATAAAAGGCTGCCACATCACCAGTTCTAGAAGGTCTTGGATAAGGATGTGTGCATGAGAATAAAGTGTCCACTGAAGTCCCATGTTTGTGGGCCCAATAAGGAAGTATGACAGCTGTAAAGGAAGGTGCGTGTGACAATGACATTTCTAACGGTATTGTGGGACCACTTGCAGGGGAATGTTTCTAGAAGCCCACGCTGTCCATTTCCTATTGGCCAAATTCAATTAGTGGCTAGCATTTGACAGCTTTTATGTATTATTTTATTATTTTCGTTAATTCCTAGGAAATAGCATGTGGCTATAAATAGGGGCTTTATTTTTCATTGAAAGAGAGTTTTGGTTATCAAATGGAATGAAAAGAACACTTTCTTTTCCTTATCAAATCTTCATATTACCTTCATAAATCGTTATTTATTTGGGTGTTTGGAGTGATCCCTTTATCTTTAATTGTGGTGGTTCGTCCTTTATCAATTAAAGTGGTGAGATCTTAAAATCTTCGATTCCTTTATCTATATTCTTGGTGGCTTTGTCCTTTATAGATTATAGTGGTGGGTTGGAGTGTTTCTATTATTTGATTCCGGTGGATCATTTCCTTTACGAATCAAGTATTAGATTCTTACTATCTTTGCATTTTATTGTCTTGTTCGTTTTTGTTGTCTTATAAACCAGAAAATCCTCATAAAAATTATTACATTCCGCTGTGTTTTGAAAAACTCACATCATAAGTACTATACTTTAGTTTAGAGCCATTGAGCTTTTCACTGAAATATGCAACTGGACGCCCTACTTGTACCAGAACTGCACCAATACCTACTCCACTAGCGTCACACTCTAACTCAAATAGCTGATCAAAATCTGGCAAAGATAGAACTGGAGCTGAACTGAGCTTTTCCTTCAGTGACTCAAAAGCCAACTGGGCTGACTTAGGCCAGTCAAACACACCCTTCTTCAGACAGTCAGTGATTGGAGCCACAACTGTAGAGAAATTCTTGATAAACCTTCTATAAAAAGATGCCAGTCCGTGAAAACTTCTGACTTCAGTGATTGTAGTAGGAACTGGCCATGATCTGATGTCTTCTTCCTTTGAGGGATCCATAGAAATTCCATCTTTTGAAACAACATACCCCAGAAATATTACACTCTCTACCATAAAATCACATTTCTCCAGTTTACCATAAAACTGGTGTCTTCTCAACAGTTCAAATACACTCTTCAGATGATTAACATGTTCAGCTTCAGATTTTGAATATACCAGAATATCATCAAAATAAACAACAACAAACTGACCAATAAGTGGCCTGAGAAATTCATTCATCAGTCTCATGAAAGTACTAGGAGCATTAGATAAACCAAAAGGCATTACTAACCATTCATAAAGGCCTCCTTTAATTTTGAATGCAGTCTTCCACTTATCTCCATCCTTCATTCTGATCTGGTGATAGCCACTTCTGAGATCAATCTTAGAAAACACACTAGAGCCATGTAACTCATCAAGCATATCATCCAATCTGGGAATGGGATATCTATACTTAATGGTTATATTATTTATGGCCTGCTATCAACACACATTCTCATCGAACCATCCTTCTTTGGGACCAGGAGAGCTGGAACTGAACAAGGACTCATGCTCGCTCTGACATAACCTTTGGCAACCAACTCATCTACTTGCCTCTGCAACTCTTTTGCTTCAGTAGGTGAACATCTGTAAGTAGCTTTGTTTGGAAGAACTGAACCTGGAACCAGGTCAATCTGGTGTTCAATTCCTCTTACTGGTGGCAAACCTTCAGGTAGGTCTTCTGGGAAAACATCAGTGAATTCCTTCAGTAGAGACTTCAGGAGACTGGGGACTCCAGTAAACTCCTTCTCTTCAGTACGCTCAAGCACCAGTAACATCATACGTAAACATTTATTAAACATCACTTTTATTGTTTTGCCATTAATAAGTCAACAAGTCTTCTAAATGTGTCCCTCTGACAGGCCTTTGGATTTATCTAAGGGTAGGAGTCTCCATTTGGTTAGCCATTTTGAGCTCTTCACTATGATGTGCATGTTTGAGATTTGGTTTCGATTTGGTAGAATGATAGAGGTTGATGTTTGATATTGGTTACTTACATATTAGAGGTGTATTATTAATGCTTTTGATGTTATTAGCCTTTTTTATGTATTGTTCAGCTAAGTCGTTTGTGGCGTTATTGTTTCACATACATATGGCATGTCATATGTATGAATTAGTTTGGTACTTTGCCAAGCTACTTGTAATAATCTTCTTTTGGGTGATTTATAAAAGCTTACCGGGGTTTAAATTCCCCTTTACCCAAAAAAAAAAAAAAAACATCATAACTGGAGAGCCTCCAGCTAACTCTTCTTCTACTTCAGTTTGAGACATGTACAAAGACTTGCTGGGCTGGTCCTTCTTATTAATTTTCAATACTTCATGGGGTTTTAAAGAAGTCAGAGTGACCTTCTTCCCACTTACAAATACTGAATATGAATTCATACGACCATTATGAAAAACATTATTATCAAATAACCAAGGTCTACCCAATAATATATGACAAGCATCCATAGGAACAACATCACACACAATTTTATCTTGATAAATGGATCCAATGGAAAAAGGAATAGTAACTTGTCGGTTAACTTTTACCTCAGATCCTTCACTGAGCCATTGCAACTTGTATGGACGAGGATGCTTAACTGTAGGTAGTGCCAGTTTCTCTACCATGTAAGTTGAAGCAGCATTAGCACAACTCCCACCGTCAATGATCAGATCACACACCTTTCCTTTGACAGTACATCTGGAATGGAAGATATTTTCTCTCTGGGCAGTATCAGTTGCAACTTCATCAGTGTGCATCACTCTTCTTACCGCTAGCATCTCTCCAACATCTGCACCTACATATGGCTCTTCATCTTCATCATCATCGTACACTGGTTCACCTTCTTCAGTATCAACATCTGGTAAGCTTTCAATCTCTTTAGCAGTTAGTGCTCGCTGGTTGGGACACTGCGCCTGGAAGTGACCAAAGCCATGACACTTGAAGCATTTCTTTCCAACTGGTTCTTTTGATCCTCCAGTTTCTTTTCCCTTTCCTCTGAAGGATTTCTGAACAGTTTCACTGGTCCTGGTAACTGGTTAACTAGAGCTGAAAGTAACCTTAGTGAAAGGTTTGTACTGGACCTTCTTTTTCAATTGCTTTTCAATCTGGAGGGCCAGTTTGCATGCACCTTCATAAGTCAAGATGGGCTGCAATTCTATCTTCTCAGTAATAGTGACATTCAACCCACCAAGGAATCTGGCGATAGTATGCTCTTCAGTCTCTTTGAAACCAGTTCTGGTCTTCAGTTGCTCAAACTCCCTAATGTACTCCACCACTTCTTTAGCACCTTGCTTCAGATTATTCATCAGTAGATACTGATCTTGCTTGTACGACTGAGGAACAAATCTTTTCTGCATAACTTCCTTCAGTTTGGACCAGGTCTTGATTTTACTCTTACCGTTATACTCCCTTTAAGATTTCATATTATCATACCAAGATGAAGCATACTTTTTAAACTTGATAATGGCAACCTTAAAACTCTTTTTATCACCATAACCTTTTATTTCCATAATCCTATCCATCACCTGAACCCATTCAAAATATTCCTCTGGGTTTGATGAACGAACAAAATCTGGTGGATCTATCTTAATATCTCTAGTATCATCAACCTTATGTCTCCTTCGTCTTTCTCTAGGACGTGGAACATCAGAATCACTAGAGTTTCTGGGTGTACTATCAGATCTTTCACTAGGACCTTGAGATTCAGAATCTCATTCACTGGTAACAACATGGTCTCTATTAAACCTTAAACCACCATCTTCTAACATATTAACAACTCTACCAAGTGCCTTGATGCGTAAATCACGCGACAAACAACAGCGGAAGACTATTTTTGGTATTTTCTGGATTTTATATGAAATAAACAACAAACAAGACAATAAAATTAAAATGATAGATAAAGAATCCACCACCAAGACTCGTAAAGGCCAAGCCACCGGAATCAAGGATAAAGGAAACACTCCGCCCCACCACTACAATCGATAAAGGTCTAGCCACCACGATTATAGATAAAGGAAACCGAAGATTTAAAAGACCTCACCACAATATTTGATAAAGTGTTAGTCACCACAAATATTGATAAAGGGGTCACTCCTAACCACCAAGATCAAAGATCTATAAAGGGAAAAGAAGATTTGTAAGAAATAGAGGCTGCTCTATTAATTTCATTCAACATCAACTAACTTTTTACAAGGAAAATAAGCCTCTATTTATAGCCACATGCTCTACCTAGGAATTAACGAAATACAATAAAATATTCAAAAAGCTGTCATGTGCTACGGACCACCACTAATTAATTGACCAATAGAAAATGGACAAGTAAAGCTTCTAGAAACATTCTCCTGCACGTGGTCCCATAATACCGTTAGTCACACGCTCCTTCCTTGACAGCTGTCATTCCTTCTTTATTGGACCCACAGACATAGGACTTCAGTGGGGACTTTATTATCTGGCAACTGGAGACAAATATCTGGACTTCTACTGGAGAAACAATCTGGAACGCTTCACTGGTGGTCTTCAGTAGTGGTCACTGGAGCATTTATCTGGAGCATTCATCTGGTGCGCTTCAGTGGAGAACTTTACTGGTGGACTACCAGTATTGGTCACTGGTGAGACTTGCCACTGGAGGAGTGTTACTACTGGCGGCTGGACTGGTTCTGAAAAGACTTGTCTGAAATGGGCAACTGCTGGCAGAATCAACATGGCTTGTTCAGATGGCATGATCAGCTCAGTTTCTTTCAACTCAGTTGACTTCTTCAGTTCACTGGGTTTTTCCAGTTCAGTGCACCTGGACATTTCCGCATCATTCTCCCCCTCCGAAAAGAGACTTGTCCTCAAGTCTTCGAGGTACTCATCCTCCAGATAAGGCATCAGATCTCCCACATTAAACGTGCTAGAAACTGCCATATCTCCAGGTAATTCAACCTTGTAAGCATTATCCCCATATCTCTCCAGAATCTTGAACGGACCTTCAGCTCTGGGCATCAGTTTACTCTTTCTCTTCGCTGGAAACCTTTCTTTTCTTAGATGCACCCACACAAGATCACCTGGTGTAAAACTGGGCTGCTTTCTATTCTTGTTTGCTCTGGCCTTGTAACTGGCATTCGCTTTCTCTATTTTGGCCTTCACTTCTCCATTAATTTTCTTGATTTCTTTCGCTCTGGCTTCAGCTTTAATACTGGCTTTTGGTTCAATCGAAAATGGAATTAAATTAATGGGAGTCAGTGGATTGACACCATAGCAGATTTCAAAAGGGGATTTACTGGTAGAATAGTTAGGAGCTCTATTGAAGGCAAACTCAGCATGAGCAAGCTTCAGATCCCAATCTTTCAGTGTCTTCTTCACCAGTGTTCTCAATAACATGCCAATTGTTCTGTTCGTGACTTCAGTCTGTCCATCAGTTTGAGGATGGTGAGACGTACTGAACAACAATCTGGTACCCATTAACCTCCATAAAGTCTTCCAGAAATAACTCAGAAACTTCACATCTCGATCTGACACAATTGTCTTTGGAATTCCATGCAATCTGACAATCTTTTTAAAGAATAAATTCGCTACTTCTGAAGCATCATTGGTTGTGTTACAAGCAATAAAATATGCCATCTTCGAAAACCTATCAACAACCACCATAATGGAATCTTTTCCACTCTGGGTTATGGGCAGTGCAACAATAAAATCCATACTGAGATCCTCCTAAGAATGGTTTGGAACTGGAAGAGGAGTGTATAATCCTTTGTGAAAAGTTGTCTTTGCCTGGTGAGAAGTTGGACAGCGACTGATAATATGCTGGACGTCCTTCAGTAGACTTGGCCAGTAGAAATGTTCAGTCAAGATCTCTCCAGTCTTGTTGATTCCAAAATGACCAGCTAGACCTCCTCCATGTGCTTCTCTTATCAGTAAATATCTAATCGAACCTCTGGGAATGCACAACTTTCCATTCTTAAAGAAGAAACCATCTTGTACAGTAAATGGTCCCTTCTGATTAGCTTCAGTGAACTTTTCAGAAAAATCTGGGTCTGCATCATATAACTCTTTTATAAATGAAAACCCAAGCACTCTTGCTTCTAGAATTGATAATAATGAGTATCGTCGTGACAGTGCATCAACAACAACATTACAAACTCCAGCTTTATGTTTTGAAACAAATGAATAAGACTGTAAGAATTCTACCTATTTGGCATGTCTGGCATTAAGCTTGTGCTGACCATTTATAAACTTCAGTGCTTCGTGATCAGAGAATAAGACAAACTGCTTTGGCTTCGGATAATGTGACCAGTGAGTGATAGCACGAATAATGGAATAAAATTCTTTATCATAAGTGTTGTACTTCAGTTTAGATCCATTCAGCTTCTCACTGAAGTATGCAACTGGTCTCCCTGCTTGCACTAAAACTGCACCAATACCTACTCCACTTGCATCACATTCTAGCTCAAATAACATATCAAAATCTGGTAAGGATAAGACTGGAGCTGAACTGAGCTTATCCTTTAGTGCTTCAAACGCCAGTTGGGCTGAACTTGGCCAGTTGAACACACCTTTCTTCAGACAGTCAGTAATTGGGGCCACAACTGTAGAGAAATTTTTGATAAATCTTCTATAGAATGACGCCAGTCCATGAAAACTTCTTACTTCAGTGATTGTTGTGGGAACTGGCCATGATCTGATGGCATCAACCTTAGAGGGATCCATAGAAATTCCTTCTTTTGAAACAACATATCCCAGAAATATCACACTTTCCACCATAAAATCACATTTCTCCAGTTTGCCATATAACTGGTGTCTTCTCAACAGTTCAAATACCTTCTTCAGATGGCTAACATGATCAGCTTCAGATTTTGAATACACCAGAATATCATCAAAGTAAACAACAACAAACTGGCCAATGAGTGGTCTGAGAACTTCATTCATCAGTCTCATGAAGGTACTGGGAGCATTAGATCAGCCAAAAGGCATAACTAACCATTCATACAAACCTCCCTTGATTTTGAAAGCAGTTTTCCACTCATCTCCATCTTTCATCCTTATCTGGTGATAGCCACTTCTGAGATCGATCTTTGAAAATACTTTGGAGCCATGTAACTCATCAAGCATATCATCCTATCTGGGAATGGGATATCTATACTTAATGGTTATATTGTTGATGGCCCTGCTATCAACACACATTCTCATTGTACCATCTTTCTTTGGAACCAGGAGAGCTGGCACTGAACAAGGACTCATACTTGCTCTCACATATCCCTTCTCAACCAACTCATCGACTTGCCTCTGCAACTCTTTAGCTTCATTAGGCGAACATCTGTAAGCAGCCTTGTTTGGAAGAACTGAACCTGGAACCAGGTCAATCTGGTGTTCAATTCCCCTTACTGGTGGTAAACCTTCAGGTAGGTCTTCTGGGAAAACATCAGTAAATTCCTTCAGTAAAGTCTTCAGGAGACTGGGGACACCAGTGAACTCCTTCTCTTCAGATTTTTCAACGACCAGTAACATCATAACTGGAGAGCCTTCAGATAACTCTTCTTCGACTTCAGCTTGAGACAAAAACAAAGGCTTACTGGGCTGGTCTTTCTTGACTTTCATCAGTTCATTAGGCTTCAAAGAAGTCAGTGTGACCTTCTTTCCACTTATATTCAGAGAATACGAATTAATGCGACCGTCATGAAGAACATAATTATCAAATAACCATGGTCGACCCAATAAGATATGACAAGCATCCATAGGCACGACATCACAAACAATTTTGTCTTGATAAACTGATCCAATTGAAAACGGAATAGTAATTGACGATTAACTTTTACCTCTGATCCTTCACTGAGCCATTGCAACTTGTAAGGTCGAGGGTGCTTAACTGTAGGTAGCGCCAATTTCTCTACCATGTAAGTTGAAGCAGCATTAGCACAACTCCCACCGTCAATGATCAGATCACAAACTTTTCCTTTGACTGTGCATCTGGAGTGAAAAATGTTCTCCCTCTGGGAAGTATCAGTGGTAACTTCATCAGCATGCATCACTCTTCTGACAACCAACATTTCTCCAACATCTGCACCAACATAAGACTCTTCATCTTCTTCTTCATCTTCATCATACACTGGCTCACCTTCTTCAGTGTCGACATCTGGTAAACATTCAATCTCCTTGGCAGTCAAGGCACTTTGATTAGGACACTGGGTCTAGAAGTGACCAAAGCCATGACACTTACAACATTTCTTTCCAACTGGTTCTTTCGATCCTCCAGTTTCCTTTTCTTTGCCTCTGAAGGATTTCTGAACAGCTTCAGTAAATCTGGGAACTGTTTGACTGGTAACTGGTTGACTAGCACTGGCAGGAACCTTACTGAATGACTTGTACGGAACCTTCTTCTTCAGTTGTCTTTCAATCTGGATAGCCATCTTGCATGCACCTTCATATGTCCAGATAGGCTGCAATTCAATCTTCTCAGTAATGGCAGCATTCAGACCACCAAGAAATCTGGAAATAGTGTGCTCTTCAGTTTCATTCACACCAGTTCTGGTCTTCAGATGCTCAAACTCTCTAATGTACTCCACAACTTCCTTGGCTCCTTGCTTCAGATTGTTCATCAGCAGATACTGATCTTGCTTGTACGACTGGGGAACAAACCTTTTCTGCATGACCTCCTTCAGTTTGGACCAGGTCTTGATTTTACTTTTACCCTTGTACTCTCTTTCAGATTTCATGTTATCATACCAAGATGAAGCATATTTCTTAAGTTTAATAATGGAAACTTTGAAACTTTTTCTATCATCATAACCCTTTATTTCCATTATTCTGTCCATCACCTGGACCCATTCAAAATACTCTTATGGGTTAGAAGACCCATTAAAATCTGGTGGATCTATCTTAATATCCCTAGTATCACTTCCCTTATGCCTCCTACGTCTCTCTCTAGGATGTGGTTCATCAGAATCACAAGAGTTCCTAGGGGTACTACCAGATCTTTCACTAGGACCTCGAGATTCAGAATCTCTTTCACTAGTAACAATATTTTCTCGATTAAATCGTAAACCACCATCTTCTAACATATGGACTATTTTACCAAGAGCTTCTTGTAGATCTTCTATTTGCCTATCTCTTCTAACATTATGAGCTTCTTCTAAAGTCATATCTCGTCTATATTCCATTTATATTCAACAAACTTAATAGATCTGTATCAGCAACAACTAGATCTAAACAAGCAACAAACATATCTGACTAAATCGAAATGAGATCTAAACAAACAATACCCCAACGGACAAAAAGATTAAGAAACCTTTTTAAACCTGGCTCTGATACCAAATTTGATGCGTAAATCACGCGACAAACAACAGCGGAAGACTATTTTTGGTATTTTCTGGATTTTATATGAAATAAACAACAAACAAGACAATAAAATTAAAATGATAGATAAAGAATCCACCACCAAGACTCGTAAAGGCCAAGCCACCGGAATCAAGGATAAAGGAAACACTCCGCCCCACCACTACAATCGATAAAGGTCTAGCCACCACGATTATAGATAAAGGAAACCGAAGATTTAAAAGACCTCACCACAATATTTGATAAAGTGTTAGTCACCACAAATATTGATAAAGGGGTCACTTCTAACCACCAAGATCAAAGATCTATAAAGGTAAAAGAAGATTTATAAGAAATAGAGGCTGCTCTATTAATTTCATTCAACATCAACTACCTTTTTACAAGGAAAATAAGCCTCTATTTATAGCCACATGCTCTACCTAGGAATTAACGAAATACAATAAAATATTCAAAAAGCTGTCATGTGCTACGGACCACCACTAATTAATTGACCAATAGAAAATGGACAAGTAAAGCTTCTAGAAACATTCTCCTGCACGTGGTCCCATAATACCGTTAGTCACACGCTCCTTCCTTGACAGCTGTCATTCCTTCTTTATTAGACCCACAGACATAGGACTTCAGTCGGGACTTTATTATCTGGCAACTGGAGACAAATATCTGGACTTCTACTGGACACACAATCTGGAACGCTTCACTGGTGGTCTTCAGTAGTGGTCACTAGAACATTTATCTGGAGCATTCATCTGGTGCGCTTCAGTGGAGAACTTTACTGGTGGACTACCAGTATTGGTCACTCGCGAGACTTGCCACTGGAGGAGTGTTACTACTGGCGGCTGGACTGGTTCAGAAAAGACTTGTCTGAAATGGGCCACTGCTGGCAGAATCAACATGGCTTGTTCAGATGGCATGATCCGCTCAGTTTCTTTCAACTCAGTTCACTTCTTCAGTTCACTGGGTTCCTCCAGTTCAGTGCACCTGGACATTTCCGCATCATGCCTCTTGTAGATCTTCAATCTGCCTATCTCTCCTAGCATTATGAGCTTCTTCTAATGTCATATTTCTTCTAAAAGCCATTTATATTCAACAAACTTAATAGATCTATATCAGCAACAACTAGATCTAAACAAACAATACCCCAACGGACAAAAAGATTAAGAAACCTTTTTAAACCTGGCTCTGATACCAAATTTGATGCGTAAATCACGCGACAAACAACAGCGGAAGACTATTTTTGGTATTTTCTGGATTTTATTTGAAATAAACAACAAACAAGACAATAAAATTAAAATGATAGATATAGAATCCAACACCAAGACTCGTAAAGGCCAAGCCACCGGAATCAAGGATAAAGGAAACACTCCGCCCCACCACTACAATCGATAAAGGTCTAGCCACCACGATTATAGATAAAGGAAACCGAAGATTTAAAGACCTCACCACAATATTTGATAAAGAACAAGTCACCACAAATATTGATAAAGGGGTCACTCCTAACCACCAAGATCAAAGATCTCTAAAGGTAAAAAAAGATTTTGTAAGAAATAGAGGCTGCTCTATTAATTTCATTCAACATCAACTACCTTTTTACAAGGAAAATAAGCCTCTATTTATAGCCACATGCTCTACCTAGGAATTAACGAAATACAATAAAATATTCAAAAAGCTGTCATGTGCTACGGACCACCACTAATTAATTGACCAATAGAAAATGGACAAGTAAAGCTTCTAGAAACATTCTCCTGCACGTGGTCCCATAATACCGTTAGTCACACGCTCCTTCCTTGACAGCTGTCATTCCTTCTTTATTAGACCCACAGACATAGGACTTCAGTCGGGACTTTATTATCTGGCAACTGGAGACAAATATCTGGACTTCTACTGGACACACAATCTGGAACGCTTCACTGGTGGTCTTCAGTAGTGGTCACTAGAACATTTATCTGGAGCATTCATCTGGTGCGCTTCAGTGGAGAACTTTACTGGTGGACTACCAGTATTGGTCACTCGCGAGACTTGCCACTGGAGGAGTGTTACTACTGGCGGCTGGACTGGTTCAGAAAAGACTTGTCTGAAATGGGCCACTGCTGGCAGAATCAACATGGCTTGTTCAGATGGCATGATCCGCTCAGTTTCTTTCAACTCAGTTCACTTCTTCAGTTCACTGGGTTCCTCCAGTTCAGTGCACCTGGACATTTCCGCATCATGCCTCTTGTAGATCTTCAATCTGCCTATCTCTCCTAGCATTATGAGCTTCTTCTAATGTCATATTTCTTCTAAAAGCCATTTATATTCAACAAAACAATAGATCTATATCAGCAACAACTAGATCTAAACAACCAACAAACAGATCTGACTAAATCGAAATGAGATCTAATCAAACAATACCCCAACGGACAAAAAGATTAAGAAACCTTTTTCAAACCTGGCTCTGATACCAAATTTGATGCGTAAATCACGCGACAAACGACAGCGGAAGACTATTTTTGGTATTTTCTGGATTTTATTTGAAATAAACAACAAACAAGACAATAAAATTAAAATGATAGATATAGAATCCAACACCAAGACTCGTAAAGGCCAAGCCACCGGAATCAAGGATAAAGGAAACACTCCGCCCCACCACTACAATCGATAAAGGTCTAGCCACCACGATTATAGATAAAGGAAACCGAAGATTTAAAGACCTCACCACAATATTTGATAAAGTGTTAGTCACCACAAATATTGATAAAGGGGTCACTTCTAACCACCAAGATCAAAGATCTATAAAGGTAAAAGAAGATTTATAAGAAATAGAGGCTGCTCTATTAATTTCATTCAACATCAACTACCTTTTTACAAGGAAAATAAGCCTCTATTTATAGCCACATGCTCTACCTAGGAATTAACGAAATACAATAAAATATTCAAAAAGCTGTCATGTGCTACGGACCACCACTAATTAATTGACCAATAGAAAATGGACAAGTAAAGCTTCTAGAAACATTCTCCTGCACGTGGTCCCATAATACCGTTAGTCACACGCTCCTTCCTTGACAGCTGTCATTCCTTCTTTATTAGACCCACAGACATAGGACTTCAGTCGGGACTTTATTATCTGGCAACTGGAGACAAATATCTGGACTTCTACTGGACACACAATCTGGAACGCTTCACTGGTGGTCTTCAGTAGTGGTCACTAGAACATTTATCTGGAGCATTCATCTGGTGCGCTTCAGTGGAGAACTTTACTGGTGGACTACCAGTATTGGTCACTGGTGAGACTTGCCACTAGAGTAGTGTTACTACTAGTGACTGGACTGGTTCAGAAAAGACTTGTCTGAAATGGGCCACTGGTGGCAGAATCAACATGGCTTGTTCAGATGGCATGATCCGCTCAGTTTCTTTCAACTCAGTTCACTTCTTCAGTTCACTGGGTTCCTCCAGTTCAGTGCACCTGGACATTTCCGCATCATGCCTCTTGTAGATCTTCAATCTGCCTATCTCTCCTAGCATTATGAGCTTCTTCTAATGTCATATTTCTTCTAAAAGCCATTTATATTCAACAAAACAATAGATCTATATCAGCAACAACTAGATCTAAACAACCAACAAACAGATCTTACTAAATCGAAATGAGATCTAATCAAACAATACCCCAACGGACAAAAAGATTAAGAAACCTTTTTCAAACCTGGCTCTGATACCAAATTTGATGCGTAAATCACGCGACAAACGACAGCGGAAGACTATTTTTGGTATTTTCTGGATTTAAAAGGAACGAACAAATAAAAACAAGACAATAAAGTAAAATGATAGACAAAAGAATCCACCACCAAGATTCGTAAAGGCCAATCCACCGGAAACAAGGATAAAGGAAACACTCCAACCCACCACTATGTTTGATAAAGGCCTAGCTACCACAAACACAGATAAAGGAATCGAAGATTTAAAGACCTCACCACTATAATTGATAAAGAACAAGTCACCACAATTATAGATAAAGGGGTCACTTCAAACCACCAAGATCTTAGATCTATAAAGGTAAATGAAAATTTTTGTAAGAAATAGAGGGTGCTCTATTAATTCCATTCAACATCAATAATTTCTTTACAATGAGAAATAAAGCCTCTATTTATAGCCACATGCTATTACCTAGGAAATATCGAAAATAATAAAATATTACAATAAAGCTGTCATGCTAAAGACAACCACTAATTAATTGACCAATAGAAAATGGACAAGTAAGGCTTCTAGAAATATTCCCCTGCAAGTGGTCCCACAATACCGTTAGAAACGTCTTGCCACACGCGCCTTCCTTACAGCTGTCATTCTTCTTTATTGGGCCCACAAACACCAGTAGGAACTTTATTTATTGGAAACTGGAGACAAATATCTGGACTTCCACTGGAGACAAATATCTGGAGCACTTTACTGGTGGACCTTCAGTAGTGATCACTAGAGAGCTTCACTGGTGGATTATCAGTGTTGGTCACTGGAACGTCTCGCCACTAGAGTAGTGTTACTACTAGTGACTGGACTGGTTCAGAAAAGACTTGTCTGAAATGGGCCACTGGTGGCAGAATCAACATGGCTTGTTCAGATGGCATGATCCGCTCAGTTTCTTTCAACTCAGTTCACTTCTTCAGTTCACTGGGTTCCTCCAGTTCAGTGCACCTGGACATTTCCGCATCATGCCTCTTGTAGATCTTCAATCTGCCTATCTCTCCTAGCATTATGAGCTTCTTCTAATGTCATATTTCTTCTAAAAGCCATTTATATTCAACAAAACAATAGATCTATATCAGCAACAACTAGATCTAAACAACCAACAAACAGATCTTACTAAATCGAAATGAGATCTAATCAAACAATACCCCAACGGACAAAAAGATTAAGAAACCTTTTTCAAACCTGGCTCTGATACCAAATTTGATGCGTAAATCACGCGACAAACGACAGCGGAAGACTATTTTTGGTATTTTCTGGATTTAAAAGGAACGAACAAATAAAAACAAGACAATAAAGTAAAATGATAGACAAAAGAATCCACCACCAAGATTCGTAAAGGCCAATCCACCGGAAACAAGGATAAAGGAAACACTCCAACCCACCACTATGTTTGATAAAGGCCTAGCTACCACAAACACAGATAAAGGAATCGAAGATTTAAAGACCTCACCACTATAATTGATAAAGAACAAGTCACCACAATTATAGATAAAGGGGTCACTTCAAACCACCAAGATCTTAGATCTATAAAGGTAAATGAAAATTTTTGTAAGAAATAGAGGGTGCTCTATTAATTCCATTCAACATCAATAATTTCTTTACAATGAGAAATAAAGCCTCTATTTATAGCCACATGCTATTACCTAGGAAATATCGAAAATAATAAAATATTACAATAAAGCTGTCATGCTAAAGACAACCACTAATTAATTGACCAATAGAAAATGGACAAGTAAGGCTTCTAGAAATATTCCCCTGCAAGTGGTCCCACAATACCGTTAGAAACGTCTTGCCACACGCGCCTTCCTTACAGCTGTCATTCTTCTTTATTGGGCCCACAAACACCAGTAGGAACTTTATTTATTGGAAACTGGAGACAAATATCTGGACTTCCACTGGAGACAAATATCTGGAGCACTTTACTGGTGGACCTTCAGTAGTGATCACTAGAGAGCTTCACTGGTGGATTATCAGTGTTGGTCACTGGAACGTCTCGCCACTAGAGTAGTGTTACTACTAGTGACTGGACTGGTTCAGAAAAGACTTGTCTGAAATGGGCCACTGGTGGCAGAATCAACATGGCTTGTTCAGATGGCAATATCAGTTCAGTTTCCTTCAGCTCAGTTAGCTTCTTCAGTTCGCTGGGTTTCTCTAGTTCAGTGAATCTGGACATTTCCGCATCACATTCGTAAATATCACTCCACTTTGAGCTAATGAGTTGCATATAGGCAAGATGACAAGCACGTTGCCACACCTGAGAAGAAAAAGAACACTCAAAAAATAAGTGAGCAAGTGAGTCTGGTCCCTGCTTGCATAACGGGCAGCAAACAAGCTGATAATTCATGTTTGTTCCCCCCTTCCACTGCATAATGATGTCTTGGGTCTTCAACTTACGCTTCATTATTAACCACATCACAAACGCATGTCTTGGGATCATTTGGGAGAACCACACTGTCTTGTACCAAGGAACTTCCACCTGTTTAACCCGAATTGAGTCCCAAACAACATAAGAAGAAAAAGATCGCTCTTTCCCATCTGAATCACGCCAATATAAAGAATCAGGTATGTTGGAAAATCGGATATTAGGTACAGAACTTAAGACCGGAAATAAATCCAGCCATGCAACCAGCCACTTCCACACTCCCTCTTGGTTTATATTAGAAACTTTTGATTGTAGTGTGAATCCAGCACGTTTAACATCTCTGTAGGAAATGTATCTTCGAAGAGGACAAACATCAAGCCACTTACCTGATGCGAAAATGACCTCGAGATATTATCAAGAAAATGGTTGGTTCGTTCATATGATCATTATGGATCAGCGAACAACTAATCTCCTACCAATCTTGTATTTTAGGACAAAACATGTTGTTACCATCAGCAACAAGTGCTTACTTATATGTGTTGACGTGCTGAGTAATGATCAGCCCATGACTATCCTATTTGCTGATCTAATGTGTTATGCTGACGTGAAAGCTAACCAAAATCTGATGGAGCTTGGTGGCCTGAGTACTAAGTCAAGTGCCTTTGCTGAAGCTAAACGAATCAGTCAAGCCTTGCTAATCTCAGTAGCCATCAATGATAGATCGAGTCGTGATCAGCAACAACACTCACTGATACAGATTCAGTCAGCAAATAATATTTCAGCGAGCAAGATCAGCAAACAACAAACGATGCTTTCAATAACAAGCTCAGGGATGGCTCAACTTGTAATAAGTGCTACTGATGATAATCTGGAATCTATCAGCAAGAACTTCTATCAGCAAGTATCTGGAACAACAACTAATCCTTCAGCGAGCAAGTGGCAGCGAATGTCCACTGGTGAAGTTCAACTTTGTTTCAGCAACTACTTGCCAGTGAAGCTAGCCAGTCAAGCTTCAGCAGTCATTTCAGTGAACCATGCCAATGACACTTCAGCGAGAATCCGTCAGTTACACTTCAGCGAGCATCCACCAGTGAACTTTCCAGCTATGTTTCAGTTGCACTCCAGTGAGATGCTCCAGTCTTCATGCTCCAGTGACGATCCTCCAGATCCAGGCTCCAGTGAAGCGACTCCAGATCAAGGCTCCAGTGAAGACACTTCAGTGACAAGCTCCAGTCATAATACTCCAGTTTACTCCAGTGAAGACACTCCAGTCTCCAGTCTCCAGTCTCCAGTCTCCAGTTTCCAGGCTTCAGTCAAGACCCTTCAGTGAAGCTTACCAGTGAACGACTCCAGTCCAGATTTGGGTGTCCAGTTTCCAATCATTAAAGCCCCCACTGAAGTTCCGTGTTCGTGGGCCCGATAAAGAAAAATAACAGCTGTATGGAAGGCGCGTGTGGCAAGACGTTTCTAACGGTATTGTGGGACCACTTGCAGGGGAATATTTCTAGAAACCTTACTTGTCCATTTTCTATTGGTCAATTAATTAGTGGTTGTCTTTAGCCTGACAGCTTTATTGTAATATTTTATTATTTCGTTAATTCCTAGGAAATAGCTTGTGGCTATAAATAGAGGCTTTATTTCTCATTGTAAAGTTAGTTAGTTGATGTTGAATGAAAATTAATAGAGCAGCCTCTATTTCTTACAAATCTTCTTTTACCTTTATAGATCTTTGATCTTGGTGGTTAGGAGTGACCCCTCTATCAATATTTGTGGTGATTTATTCTTTATCAAATATTGTGGTGAGGTCTTTTAAATCTTCGGTTTCCTTTATCTATAATCGTGGTGGCTAGACCTTTATCGATTGTAGTGGTGGGGCGGAGTGATTCCTTTATCCTTGATTCCGGTGGCTTAGCCTTTACGAGTCTTGGTGGTGGATTCTTTATCTATCATTTTACTTGTTATTGTCTTGTTTGATTGTTTATTTCATATAAGGTCCAGAAAATACCAAAAATAGTCTTCCGCTGTCGTTTGTCGCGTGATTTACGCATCAATTTGGTATCAAAGCCAGGTTTGAAAAGGGTTTCTTAATCTTTTTCATCCGTGGGTTTTTGTTATTTTGATTGTCGGGTCAGGTTCAAAAGGGTTGTCTTAATCTTTTTAGTCTGTTGGTGTTCGTTTCTTTGTTGAAAAATCTGTTTGGATAATCTGATTCTTCTTGAATATTATTGTTTAGATTATTTTAGATCTGAAAGTATTTATTCATAAAATTCTGGTTTCCAATCTCAGATCTGATTTCTCTTGTTTAGATCTATTTTTGATTATCTTTTCATTTAGATAATAGGAATGAGTTATAATCGAAATCTTGCTTTAGAGAATATTCGAATAGATAGGCAGCTTAAGTCTCTCGAAAGACAAATGGGGGAAATTTTAGATGTGTTAGAAAATCATGTGAGGGAAACAAAAAAGAAAAATGCTCGTAAGAAACTCACTGATTGCAATCCAAATTTCATGGAGATTAGATCAGTCCCTAATTCTTTTAAAGAGTTAAAAGTTGAAGTCGATGTTGAGCAAGATCCTATATATGATGAGGAAGAAATGTTTTATGTTGCTGATGACTTTTTGCTCTTCAAGAGAACTGATCATTCACTTGATATGGATGACGTTCAGCAAGAAGATGATGTTTTTCAGCTATGTGTTTATGATGACGATGGTGAAGAAGTAAAGGAAGCTGACCTTGATGATTTCTTGATGATTCGGAATGCTATTCATCCTCATGAAGCTGTTGTTGATGAATCTCGGCAAGGAAGTGTTAGCCAGACTTGTTTTTGTTATGTTACTAGCGAAAAAGAGTCCATAAGAGCTGCTGGTGATAAATCATCGCTGATCCAAGAAGCCCAGCAAGTAGTACATTCGACTGGAACTCTCACTGATGAAGTCCAGCGAAAAGTGTACTCCAGTGAAGCTTTTACTGATGAAGATCCAACTGAAGATCCAACTGAAGATCCAACTGGAGATCCATCAGTTGAAGTTCAACAGGCCATGTCTATATGCCTGAGGAAGAACTCCATACCTACTCAGTCATTACCAGTCACAACTCAATGGCTTAAGGAAGGCATAGGGGTAACAACTACAAACCGAGCACTTGTGTTTAATTCCAGATTCGATTATTATGGTATGGGTTTTTGTGTTATTCCTATAAATGCTCGAATTTTGATGTTTGATAATGATTGTCATGATGGCCACTTGAACACTAGTTCATTGTGTATTCGAAAGAGGCAAGTCACTCCTAATCGTTCATGTCCTGATGAAATGATTAAGGCTGAAGTTACTAAATTATTTGTTCATGCTGAAACGTTATACTCATTAAAGCATCTGAAATCTGACCCGTGGGCTGACCCTAGAATCAATCAGCAGCATGTAAGGTCTGATTGTAAGCCAGATAAGAAGGATAAGTATAAAATGAAATACAATCTGGTCGATATGTGTGTTGAAACACATTTGAGCCTTGTAATTCTGGTCCTTGAGTTGAAAGAACGTGGTTTGTAAGCGTGGTTTGAGAAATGTAATCTCATGATACATGAGCTTATAGTTCTTGGAAGTACTGAAGCAAATAATATGGTCCATGCTGATTTTTATCTGGTCTCTCCTCATGTTGCGAAGATTGAAAGTGTCATCCTCTTGTTACAATCTGAAGATTCCAGTGTCACCGCCAGATGGGTGTTGGCAAAATGCGTTCATGTGCTGGAAATGTTTAAGGAAGAAAACTTAAGGCCTTACTTTAAGGACTTGAGGACAAGTCCTAAAAAAGAAGGGGAGAATGATGCGAAAATGACCTCGAGATATTATCAAGAAAATGGTTGGTTCGTTCATATGATCATTGATCTGCGAACAACTAATCTCCTACCAATCTTGTATTTTAGGACAAAACATGTTGTTACCATCAGCAACAAGTGCTTACTTATATGTGTTGACGTGCTGAGTAATGATCAGCCCATGACTATCCTATTTGCTGATCTAATGTGTTATGCTGACGTGAAAGCTAACCAAAATCTTACCTACTTTACAATGAGAAATAAAGGCTGTATTTATAGCCACATACTCTTACCTAGGAATCAACGACAAAATAATAAAATAATACAAAAGCTGTCATGTGCAAGCCACTAATTATTTTGGACCAATAGGAAATAGACACATAAGGCTTCTAGAAACAATCCTCTTCAAGTGGCCCACCATACCGTTAGGAATGTTAATGTTTTTGCACGCTCCTCTTGGATCCACTAAAAAGCTGCCACGTACCCACTCCCACGTCCTTATTGACCCCACACAACCTTCAGTTAAAACAAACTTTATTATAGACAACTGGAGCATTCATCTGGAACTGGAGACAAAAACTGGAGCACCGCATCTGGAGGATCTTCAGTAGTGGTCACTGGAGCCCTTCAGAGTTGATCTTCACTGGAGTCCTTCAGATGCATCTGGAGCTCGTCAGATGCCACTGGTGATAATTCCCACTGGAGCAAGGTCACTACTGGAGACTGAGTTGTTTCAGTGAAAAGATGGTTAAAATGTGATACCGCTGGCAAAATTAACATTGCTTGTTCAGACTGCATGGTTCGCTCAGATTCCTTCTTCAGTTTAGTCAACTGCTTTTCTCCAGATTCCTCCAGTTCAGCTTCAGTTAAACTTGGTTCATTGAATCTGGACATTCCCGCATCATTCTCCCCCTCTAAAAAGAGACTTGCCCTCAAGTCTTCGAGATACTCATCCTCCAGGTAGGGCATCAGATCACCAACATTGAATGTACTAGAGACTGACATATCTCCAGGGAGTTCAACTTTGTAAGCATTTTCTCCATATCTCTCCAGAATCTTGAATGGACCGTCAGCTCTTGGCATCAGTTTGCTTTTTCTCTTGGCTGGAAATCTTTCCTTTCTGAGATGCACCCAAACAAGATCACCTGGTGAAAAACTGGGCTGCTTCTTGTTCTTGTTTGCCTTGGCCTTGTAACTGGCATTTGCTTTCTCAATTCTGGTTTTTACTTGTTCATGAATCTTCTTGATTTCTTTTGCTCTGGTCTCTGCTTCAGCACTTGCCTTTGGCTCAATCGAAAAAGGAATCAAATCAATAGGAGTTAGTGGATTGACACCATAACAAACTTCAAATGGGGATTTACTGGTTGAATAATTTGGAGCTCTATTGAAGGCAAACTCAGCGTGAGCAAGCTTCAGATCCCAATCCTTCAGCGTCTTCTTCACCAGTGTTCTCAATAACATACCAATTGTTCTGTTCGTGACTTCAGTCTGTCCATCAGTCTGGGGATGGTGAGACGTACTGAACAACAATCTGGTACCCATCAGTCTTCATAGAGTCTTCCAGAAATAGCTTAAAAACTTCACATCTCGATCAGAAACAATGGATTTAGGAATTCCATGTAATCTGACAATCTCTTTAAAGAACAAATTCGCTACAGCTGAAGCATCATTTGTTGTATTACAAGCAACAAAATGAGCCATTTTTGAGAATCTATCGACAACCACCATTATAGAATCTTTTCCCCTCTGGGTTCTGGGCAGTGCAACAATAAAGTCCATACTGAGATCTTCCCAAGGTTGGTTTGGAACTGGAAGAGGAGTGTACAAACCTTTGTGAAAAGTTGTCTTTGCCTGGTGACAAGTGGGACAGCGATTGATAATACTCTGGACGTCCTTCAGTAGACTTGGCCAGTAGAAGTGTTCAGTTAGAATCTCTCCAGTTTTGTTGATTCCAAAATGTCCAGCTAGTCCTCCTCCATGTGCTTCCCTTATTAATAAATCTCTTATTGAACCCCTTGGAATGCACAACTTACCATTCTTGAATAAGAAACCATCTTGAACAGTGAATGGTCCTTTCAGATTAGCTTCAGTAACTTTCTCAGAAAAATCTGGATCAGCAGCATATAACTCCTTTATAAAAGAAAATCCAAGTACTCTTGCTTCCAGAACTGATAATAAAGAATATCTTCGTGATAGTGCATCAGCAACAACATTGCAAACTCCAGCCTTGTGCTTTGAAACGAATGAATAAGATTGCAAAAATTCCACCCATTTTGCATGCCTGGCATTAAGCTTATGTTGACCATTAATGAACTTCAGTGCTTCATGATCAGAAAACAATACGAACTGTTTTGGCTTCAGATAATGTGACCAGTGAGTGATAGCTCGAATAATTGCATAGAATTCTTTGTCATAAGTACTATACTTCAGTTTAGATCCATTCAGTTTCTCACTGAAGTATGCAACTGGACGACCACTTTGCACCAGTACTGCACCAATACCAACTCCACTAGCATCACATTCAAGTTCAAATAGCATATCAAAATCTGGTAAGGATAGAACTGGAGCTGAACTGAGCTTCCCCTTCAGTGCTTCGAACGCCAGTTGAGCTGAACTTGGCCAGTTGAACACACCTTTCTTTAGACAATCAGTGATAGGAGCCACAACTGTAGAAAAGTTCTTTATGAACCTTCGATAGAATGATGCCAGTCCATGAAAACTTCTAACTTCAGTGATGGTTGTAGGAACTGGCCACGATCTGATGGCTTCTACCTTCGATGGATCCATTGAAATCCCATTTTTCGACACAACATACCCCAGAAATATCACACTATCCACCATAAAATCACATTTCTCCATTTTTCCATACAACTGGTGTCTTCTTAGCAGTTCAAATACTTTCTTCAGATGACCAACATGTTCAGCTTCAGATTTAGAGTACACCAGAATATCATCAAAGTAAACAACAACAAACTGACCTATAAGTGGCCTCAGAACTTCATTCATTAGCCTCATGAATGTACTGGGGGCATTTGACAAGCCGAAAGGCATCACTAACCATTCATATAAGCCTCCTTTGATTTTGAATGCAGTTTTCCACTCGTCTCCATCCTTCATTCTTATCTGGTGATAACCACTTCTGAGATCAATTTTTGAAAACACTCTGGAGCCATGTAACTCATCAAGCATATCATCCAATCTGGGAATAGGATATCTATACTTAATAGTTATATTGTTGATGGCTCTACTGTCAACACACATTCTCATCGTTCCATCTTTCTTTGGGACCAGTAGAGCAGGAACTGAACAAGGACTCATGCTTGCTCTGACATAACCCTTTTCGACCAGTTCATCTACTTGTCTTTGCAATTCTTTGGCTTCATTAGGAGAACAACGATAAGCTGCTTTGTTTGGAAGAACTGAGCCTGGAACCAAGTCAATCTGGTGCTCAATACCTCTAACTGGAGGTAAACCTTCAGGTAAATCTTCAGGAAAGACATCTCTGAACTCCTTCAGTAACGACTTCAGTAAACTGGGGACTTCAGTGGACTTCTTCTCTTCAGACTTTTCAACGACCAGTAGCATTAGAACTGGAGAGCCTTCAGTTAACTCTTCCTCAACTTCAGATTGAGATAAAAACAAAGGCTTACTGGGCTGATCTTTCTTGACTTTCATCAGTTCGGTGGGCTTCAAAGAAGTCAAGGTGACCTTCTTTCCACTTACATTTAGAGAATATGAGTTCATACGACCATCATGATGAACATAATTATCAAATAACCATGGTCGACCCAACAAAATGTGACAGGCATCCATGGGAACAACATCACATATAATTTTATCTTGGTAAACTGACCCAATTGAAAAGGGAATAGTGACTTGTCGATTTACCTTTACTTCAGAACCTTCGCTTAACCATTGCAACTTGTAAGGTCTGGGATGCTTCACTGTTGGTAGTTCCAGTTTCTCTACCATGTAAGTTGAAGCAGCATTTGCACAACTGCCACCATCGATGATCAGATCACATACCTTGCCTTTCACTGTGCATCTGGAGTGGAAAATATTCTCTCTCTGAGCAGTATCAGCTGTAACTTCATCAGTATGCATCACTCTCCTGACAACCAACATCTCTCCCACATCTGCACCAACATAAGATTCTTCATCTTCTTCTTCATCGTACACTGGCTCACCTTCTTCAGTGTCGACATCTGGTAAACATTCAATTTCTCTTGCAGTCAATGCTCTTTGATTAGGACACTGGGCCTGGAAGTGACCAAAGCCATGACACTTGAAACATTTTCTTCCAACTGGTTCTTTAGAAGCTCCAGTTTCTTTTTCTTTCCCTTTGGAGGATTTTTGAGCAGCTTCAGTAAATCTGGCAACTGGTTGACTGGCAACTGGTTGACTTGCACTGGCAGGAACCTTACTGAATGACTTGTACGGAACCTTCTTCTTCAGTTGTCTCTCAATCTGGATAGCCATCTTGCATGCACCTTCATACGTCCAGATAGGCTGCAACTCAATCTTCTCAGTAATGGCAGCATTCAGACCACCAAGAAATCTGGCTATAGTGTGCTCTTCAGTTTCATTCACACCAGTTCTGGTCTTCAGATGCTCAAACTCTCTAATGTATTCTACAACCTCCTTAGTTCCTTGTTTCAGATTGTTCATCAGTAAGTACTGGTCTTGCTTGTACGACTGGGGAACAAATCTCTTTTGCATAACCTCCTTCAGTTTGGACCAGGTCTTGATTTTGCTTTTGCCTTTATATTCCCTTTCAGACTTCATGTTATCATACCAGGATGAAGCATATTTCTTCAGTTTAATAATGGCAACTTTGAAGCTTTTTCTATCATCATAACCTTTTATCTCCATAATCCTGTCCATCACCTGGACCCATTCAAAATACTCTTCTGGGTTAGAAGACCCATTAAAATCTGGTGGATCTATCTTAATATCCCTAGTATCATCACCCTTATGCCTCCTACGCCTTTCTCTTGGACGTGGTTCATCAGAATCACTAGAGTGTCTAGGATTACTATCAGATCTTTCACTACCACCTTGAGATTCAGTATCTCTTTCACTTGGAACAACATTTTCTCGATTAAACCTTAAACCACCATCTTCTAACATATGAACAACTCTACCAAGAGCTTCTTGTAGATCTTCTATCTGTTTATCTCTCCTAGCATTATTAGCTTCATCTAAAGTCATATTTCTTCTAAACGCCATTTATAACCAGCAAACAACTCACAATCAATAGGTCTAAACAAATAACCAACAGATCTAATCAAAACTTCAAACAACGACAACCAAAAGATTAAGAAACCTTTTGTAAACCTGTCTCTGATACCAATTTGATGCGTAAATCACGCGACAAACTACAGCGGAAGACTATTTTTGATATTTTCTGGATTATATATGAATTAAATAACAAACGAGACAATAAAAGTAAAAATGATCGATAAAGAATCCACCACCAAGACTCGTAAAGGCTAAGCCACCGGAATCAAGGATAAAGGAAACACTCCGCCGTAAATCACGCGACAAACTACAGCGGAAGACTATTTTTGATATTTTCTGGATTATATATGAATTAAATAACAAACGAGACAATAAAAGTAAAAATGATCGATAAAGAATCCACCACCAAGACTCGTAAAGGCTAAGCCACCGGAATCAAGGATAAAGGAAACACTCCGCCCCACCACTACAATCGATAAAGGTCTAGCCACCACGACTATAGATAAAGGAAACCGAAGATTTTAAAAGACCTCACCACAATATTTGATAAAGAACGAGTCACCACAAATATTGATAAAGGGGTCACTCCTAACCACCAAGATCAAAGATCTATAAAGGTAAAAGAAGATTTGTAAGAAATAGAGGCTGCTCTATTAATTTTCATTCAACATCAACTACTTTACAATGAGAAATAAAGGCTGTATTTATAGCCACATACTCTTACCTAGGAATCAACGACAAAATAATAAAATAATACAAAAGCTGTCATGTGCAAGCCACTAATTATTTTGGACCAATAGGAAATAGACACATAAGGCTTCTAGAAACAATCCTCTTCAAGTGGCCCACCATACCGTTAGGAATGTTAATGTTTTTGCACGCTCCTCTTGGATCCACTAAAAAGCTGCCACGTACCCACTCCCACGTCCTTATTGACCCCACACAACCTTCAGTTAAAACAAACTTTATTATAGACAACTGGAGCATTCATCTGGAACTGGAGACAAAAACTGGAGCACCGCATCTGGAGGATCTTCAGTAGTGGTCACTGGAGCCCTTCAGAGTTGATCTTCACTGGAGTCCTTCAGATGCATCTGGAGCTCGTCAGATGCCACTGGTGATAATTCCCACTGGAGCAAGGTCACTACTGGAGACTGAGTTGTTTCAGTGAAAAGATGGTTAAAATGTGATACCGCTGGCAAAATTAACATTGCTTGTTCAGACTGCATGGTTCGCTCAGATTCCTTCTTTAGTTTAGTCAACTGCTTTTCTCCAGATTCCTCCAGTTCAGCTTCAGTTAAACTTGGTTCATTGAATCTGGACATTCCCGCATCAAGAGCAGCCTCTATTTCTTACAAATCTTCTTTTACCTTTATAGATCTTTGATCTTGGTGGTTAGGAGTGACCCCTTTATCAATATTTGTGGTGACTCATTCTTTATCAAATATTGTGGTGAGGTCTTTTAAAATCTTCGGTTTCCTTTATCTATAGTCGTGGTGGCTAGACCTTTATCGATTGTAGTGGTGGGGCGGAGTGTTTCCTTTATCCTTGATTCCGGTGGCATAGCCTTTACGAGTCTTGGTGGTGGATTCTTTATCGATCATTTTTACTTTTATTGTCTCGTTTGTTATTTAATTCATATATAATCCAGAAAATATCAAAAATAGTCTTCCGCTGTAGTTTGTCGCGTGATTTACGCATCAGCTTCAGTTAATTATTTCTGTCCTTTCATCGTTATATAATTACTGGGCTTTTGTTTTTGTTCTTCCAACATGCCTTGTTGCTGAATTAGAACAAAAAATGAGAAAGTTCCTTTGGAGTCATTATTCGATGCAAAAAGGAAAAGCAAGGGTAGCATGGAAAGCTATTTGTGTACCGAAATATGAAGGTGGTTTGGGAATACGGAGGGTAGCTGATGTTAACAAATCGCTCATGACAAAACATATAGTTAGCATCCTATCTAAGCGTAATTCCTTATGGGTCAATGGATGCACAATCATAAGCTAAGAGGAGCTAATTATTTGCAAGTGCAACCAAAGGGTAGTATGAGCTGGGGATGGAGGAAAATTCTGCAACAAAGACATACTATTCGACCTTTATTAAAACATAAGATTGGTGATGGCAGATCCACTTCAATGTGGTATGATAATTGGAGTTATATTGGTCCACTTTGCAATTTTATATCTCCTCGGGAGATCTATAGGGCAAGTTTCTCCTTGATAGATACAGTTGCTGAACTCGTGGAAAATGGTGTTAATAGATCTATTTCCTGTGTTAATAGATTGTACAGTTCCAATTCTTAACTACAACATAAAAGATAGGCTTCTATTGTGCACTTTTGAGGGCATGGAAATGGATTATTCAGCTTCTAATGTTTGGGAGCTGATGAGGTATAAAAGAGATCCTGTAAAATGGGTTGACCTGGTTTGGTTTTCGAGTTGTATACCAAGTCACTCATTTCTGTTATGGATGGCAATGAATAAGAAACTAAAGACCCAGGACAGGTTAAAACCGTGGGAGGTAGGGGGAGCTGTTAACCTTAATCTTGTTTGTTGTTCTCTTTGTAAAACAGGTAGAGACTCTCATGATCATCTCTTTTTCGGATGCTCTTTTGCTACTCAAGTGTGAAATCTGGTTCGTGACATGGCGGATATGCAAGACATTCCAGCTAAATTAGAAGATATATCTGATTACTTGATTCCCCTTGCAAAAAGTAAATCAGCAAACAGCATCATTGGCAGGCTGATCTTTGCAGCTACAACTTATTTTGTTTGGCAGGAGCGGAATAATCGGATGTTCACAAATGATACTCGTTCTCCAGCCCAGATGAAGAATATAATTCTTGATACGGTTCGCTTTAAGATAGCGACGGTGAACTTCAGAGGAGGATACCGTGACACTAAATTGTTAGAGAAATGGAATTTGGCAAGCCGAATTGCAAGTCAAGATAGACCAGCTTAATGAGTTTCATGTGTAACCTATTAGTGCATTTTATTTGTAGTAATAGGGCGATATCTATTTTAGTAGTTTGTCTTTCTTTTGATTAACCAAGATGTGGCATGTCACATCGTTGGAACTAATATGGTACTCAGCCATATTACTTGTAATAATTGTTTGATGATGATATAAAAGTTGAAACGGGGTAACCCTTTACCCAAAAAAATTATTCCACAGCTCGCCTCTTCTTTTCTAGTGATTATCTGCATAAATGAAAGAACAAAAGAAAGATTTTTTGTCAAGTTTATAAATAATCTGGACATGCATTACTTGATCTGTCTGGGCTAGCAGCATAACATCTACCACCCTTGCGTTCCATCCCAAGATAATCCGGGTGCCCTTATGATACGGAAGTGTCCAGGTTCACTGAATTGGAGGAACCCAGGGAACTGAAGAAATCCACTGAACTGAAGGAAACTGAGCTGATCATGCCATCTGAACAAGCCATGCTGATTCTGCCAGCAGTGGCCCATTTCAAACAAGTCTTTTCTGAACAAATCCAGTCGCCAGTAGTAACACTCCTCCAGTGGCAAGTTTCACCAGTAACCAATTCTGGTAGTCCACCAGTGAAGCTCTCCAGTGAAGCGCTCCAGATGACTGCTCCAGACAAATGGTCCAGTAACCACTACTGAAGACCACCAGTGAAGTGCTCCAAATATTATCTCCAGTAAGGGTCCAGATATTTTATCTCCAGATTTATGTTCCAGTGTCAAGATAATAAAGTCCCCACTGAAGTCCTATGTCTGTGGGTCCAATAAAGAAGGAATGACAATTGTCAAGGAAGGAGCGTGTGACTAACGGTATTGTGGGACCACTTGCAGGGGAATAATTCTAGAAGCCCACGCTGTCCATTTTCTATTGGTCCAAATTGATTAGTGGCTTAGCGCGTGACAACTTTTATGTATTATTTTATTATTTTGTCGTTAATTCCTAGGTAGAGCATGTGGCTATAAATAGAGGTTTTATCTCTCATTGTAAAGCAATTGATGTTGAATGAAATTAATAGAGCAGTCTCTATTTCTTACAAAAATATTCTTTTACCTTTAGAGATCTTTTGATCTTGGTGGTTAGGAGTGACCCCTTTATCAATATTTGTGGTGACTTGTTCTTTATCAAATATTGTGGTGAGGTCTTTAAATCTTCGGTTTCCTTTATCTATAATCGTGGTGGCTAGACCTTTATCGATTGTAGTGGTGGGGCGGAGTGTTTCCTTTATCCTTGATTCCGGTGGCTTGGCCTTTACGAATCTTGGCGGTGGATTCTTTTATCTATCATTTTAATTTTATTGTCTCGTTTTATTGTTTGTTTCATATAAAATCCAGAAAATACCAAAAATAGTCTTCCGTTGTCGTTTGTCGCGTGATTTACGCATCACCTTATCACAAGAATTCCCATTAGATGTCCAATCCCAGGTTTTAAACACCTTTTTACATACATCAAACAGTTTCAAAACATACACATGAGACTCCAAAATAGCACACACACTTAAATGATTCTCATTTACCACCTGTCGAACCTCCTTCTGTTTGAGGGGGAGGTTCAACCCCCGTATATTCCATGATGCGATACTACCTATTTAAACTGGTTTCAACGGGAGTGCTTGCCCCCTCAGATTGATTCTTTTCAGAAGTATTCGTTTTCATGTATTCATCAAACTCATTATAAGTCTCCTCTACCACATCGTCTTCAGTTTCTTCCATAGTTCCAGCCATATGTTGTTCGCTGCCAGAGGAGCTGGCTTCCTTATTGACCTCGTCATTCATAACAAGTACCGGCTCATTAGCTGATTTACCATAATCATTAAGATATTAATATCTATTTGCAGTATTCACTTGATTCTTGGACGAAACAGCCATATCAGAGTTAGCCGGTTTAGCAACCGGTCTATATTCAAACTTTTGTTTTTGCTTATTAATGTGCACTACATGTTTAGAGGTTGCCTTCTTTTTATTAGAAACCTCTTGAAAACCATCCGAGTCAACAATAGGAGTTTTCTGCACCTGTTTCACGACCTTAGGGCACCCCAAGCGCTCATGGCCAAACACCTTGCAATGATCACAACGAGGTGGTTTCCATTCGTATTCCACTTTCATAGTTTCCTTCACATACCCATCCCCTTCTAAATTTGGAATTGCCATAACTAACTCATCCTTAAAAGCATTATCAGCTGATAGTTCGAGCATAGCTCTGGCATAGCTACTCCTACCCCATGATTCTAGATACATAGTAGACGTGTAAGAGTCTAATAATTTGGGTGTACTTAACTTTGTAGCAAGAATGCTCAATCCATCCTCCGTGTATGCAGCCATAGGGACGTTATGTATATTTACCGATACCGTAACCTTTTTGATATCCTCTTTCCTCCGTATAGTCGAGGGAGTCCAAACATTGAGGAAAATAGGAACATTACGAACCAGCCAAGGCCCTCCTTCAAGCACATTTAGCATTCCAGTTTTTGTTGCAAATTTAAAAAAGAAAAAACCATTGGAGTTCATCATCAATCGTTGTAAACCATATTTTGTCTACACATTCTTTGCATAATTCTCTACTACAGGGAAAGCTTGTCTTTTACCCAAGAAGTAACCGCACAATGTATTGGAAAACCTATCTTGAACCACTTTAACTGATTCCCTAGGCAAAACAATGTCGACTTCTTCCATTTTTTCATTTGACTCTAAAACACGAAAATTAACAGTACGTTTCTTACCATCCTGTACTTTAGAGGCATATGAGACTTTGGTAGGAGCTGCATTTTCCTCAATCTGTTTCGCATTACCTTCCTTCTCCACCTGTTTCTCTTTCTCATTTAAATGATCAATGTGACCAGAATTAATGGAAGTCGTAGCTTCATTGTCAACACTTTTAAACACTACATCATCCTTGATGGACTCATTTTGCATATTAAAATTCACCTTACCATCAGGAGATGTCCCTTTAGGTGGAGCTTCAGAGTTACATTCGATTGACGAATCTTCAGGAATTTTTGTAGTAGTCGGCTGGCCACTACCTGGGGATTCATTAATTTTTGCATTAGGCGCAGCAGCAGATTTGCCATCCTTGGAACCCGTATTAGGGTTTTTCAGGATCGAACGAACAGGAACTCTATGCTTCCCGTCTATATTTTTAACTTTAGAGGCAACTCCAGGAGGGTTACCCATGGCATTCGATCTCTCAATTCTCGAACAAAACTCATGCATAAGGAAGAGTTCAAAAGCGTTTCTGGTTTATCTCCGAGTATTCCGAAAAGCATTGCTTACTTTTGTAATGTTCTTAATCATGTGAAGCTTGCTATTCTGAGTATTTTACCGTTTGAAGAAGGAAAATTACCGGTTAAGTATTTGGGTGTTCCCTTGGTGTCAACTAGACTGATCTATCGTGATTGCAAGGAGCTTGTGGAAAGAATTCGAGATAGGGTTAACAATTGGAAAAACAAATTTTTGTCTTTTGGAGGTCGATTGCAGCTTGTTCAATCAGTTTTATCTTCTATGCACGTTTATTGGTCTTCAGTGTTTATACTTCCTGCAAGGGTGACTACTGAGATTGAACAAATATTGCGCGGGTTTCTTTGGAGCCAAGGTGTTTTGAAAAAAGGGCAAGCTAAAGTAGCATGGGATGTCGTTTGTCTTCCAAAACAAGAGGGTGGACTCGGTATACGACGGCTGGATATTTGGAATTCTGTTCTAATGACTTCTCATGTGTGGAATTTACTGACTTTGAAAGAGTCATTGTGGGTTAAGTGGATACATGCGCATAGGATTTGGGGGAATAATTTTTGGGATGTTCAGGTAAAAGGTAATTTATCTTGGAGCTGGAGGAAACTTCTTCAGATTCGCCCCGCAATCAGAAAGGATTTTTGGTTTGTTCTTGGTAATGGTAATTTGGCTTCTGCGTGGTATGATAACTGGGCAGATTGCTCTCCGATATTAGATCATATTACTCCTAGAATGATTAAGAATGCAGGTCATAGTTTGGAGTCAAAAGTGGTAGACATTGTTGATAATGGTGTATGGAAGCTTCCTGCGACTTGGGACCAGCAAGTTTTGGCGACTACCGCTCCTGTTCTGGATTCAAATTCGAGGGATTCTTTGAAATGGAAGTCTAATTCTGGTAGCTTGGAGGAGTTCTCGGTCTCTATTGCATGGAATGATCTCCGGGTTAGTGCGCCTCTTGTTGATTGGTATCATATTGTTTGGTATAAACAATGTGTGCCTAAGTTTTCTTTTCTTCTTTGGCTCGTCATTAAAAGAAAATTAAAAACTCAAGATATGTTGAGGCCATGGGATGTGCACCAAAATTCTACTTTGAGTATGGTCTGCCCGTTTTATGGTAATCAACCGGATTCTCACTCTCATTTATTTTTTGAATGTGATTTCTCTAAACGGGTATGGTTCGAAGTCAATGTTGCTGCGGGTTTGAATCAGAATTCTGTTGATTTTGATGACATTATTCGTGGAACTATTCCTATGTCAAAGAAAAGTTCTTGTGCTAGTGTTATATCCAAATTGGTCTTAGCTACCTCTGTTTATCATCTTTGGCAAGAAAGAAACTTATGATTATTCCAACAAAAGAAGAGAATTGAGGCTCAGCTAATTGAAGTGATTCTTTCCACAATTCGGCTCAAGCTTATGACGTTTAGATTCATAAAAAGTAAAAGAGTACAAGAGACTTTGGATCGATGGAAGCTTCCTCCTTTGCTGATGGAGTTAACGTAGCTGTTCTTTTGATTGCTGCTTATCTAGTTATTTTATTTTGTATTTTAAATTTAAGTTCTAGATAGGTAGCTTTGGGGGTGGTTTGTCACTCGCCATCTAGGCTGGTTTGTTGCTTTTGTTTGGCATGTTTGTGTAATAGTCGATGTGACATTCAGTCATGTCGCCTGAACTCTAATTGTTTTTGGGTTAATGTATGCTAACCGGGGTACGATTGTTACCCTCTTACCCAAAAAAAAAACAAAACTCATGCAGACAATAGTAACAAGAATGATGCAGTAAGTGAACTCAATTAAGAACAGAATAAAAAACCGGCGAAAACCCTAAAACCCTAATGGAAACCCTAATTAGTAAATCAATCACCTTAACCTGTTAACAAGCTCCAGCGATCTAGCTAAACTACTCAAGGTAGCCGCGATCAGAACCTGGTAACAAATCAGGAAGAAAAGAGATAACAAATTAGGGTTTGGACGAATTGAGAAGAACGTTTCCTTAAGCAAAAGTCTAAAGTGGAGTGGTTAACTGTTGGTGATTCTAATTCTGCATTTTTCACAATTATGTTAAAGGTAAGAATCACCGGAGCAGAATTGAGGTCATTAGGGATGCAAATGGGATGCTTTATGAGGGTGGTGCAGCTCGGCTAGCTTTTGTGCACCACTATGAAAACTTTTTGGGGCAGGAGGGGATCACTTATGGGTTTCCACTGCTTCCATCTTTACTAAGAAGATCACTTATGGAAGGCAATGTTCTCAATTGGTGAAAATAAAGCCCCTGGACCCAATGGGTATACTTCTGCTTTCTTTAAGGGTGCGTGGGATGTGGTGGGCAATGATGTTTGTCTTGCTATTCAGGAATTTTTTAGAAATGGTAAACTGTTTCAACAGGTAAACCATACTTTGATTGCACTTGTTCCTAAAGTTGCTACTCCTGCTTGTGTTACTGATTATCGTCCTATTTCATGTTGTAATACCCTTTATAAGTGCATTAGTAAGATCCTCCCTGACAGAATTAAAGAGGGATTACATGACCTGATTAGTATTAATCAATCAGCATTTGTTCCGGGGCGTCGGATCTCTGATAATATTCTTCTCACACAAGAAGTTATGCATAACTACCATAGGAACTCTGGTCCACCGAGATGCGCTTTTAAGATCGATATTCCGAAAGCATATGATACGGTAGTGATGTGGAAATGTCCAGGTTCACTGAACTGACTGACACCAGTGAACTGGAGAAATCAACTGAACTGAAGGGTGGAACTGAACTGAAGAAGTTAACTGAACTGAAGGAAACTGAACTGATAATGTCATCTGAACAAGCCATGTTAATTCTGCCAGCAGTGGCCCATTTCAGACAAGTCTTTACTGACCGAGTCCAGTCGCCAATAGTAACACTTCTCCAGTGGCAAGAAGCTCCAGTGACGACCAGCAATGGCCTACCAGTGAAGATGCTCACTGAAGGGTTCTAGTGACGTGTTCCAGTCCAGTCTCCAGTTGGATGCTCCAGACTTAAGTTACCAGTTTCCAATGGTAAAGTTTGTTTCAGTCACATGTTTGTGGACCCAATAAAGAAGGAATGACAGCTGTTGATAGGGATAAGGAAGGAATGTGTGACAACGTTAATCCTAACGGTTGTGGGTCCTTGTGCAGAAGGAATCTTTCTAGAAGCCTTATCTGTCCATTTCCTATTGGATGATAAATTAGTGTTGTCCTTTGCCCATGACAGCCTTTTATTTATTTTTTGTTTATTTAATTGTATTTAGTTAATTCCTAGGAAATCGCATGTGTGGCTATAAATAGGGACTTACTTCTCATTGAAAAATAGACTTGATTGATTGAATGAAATTAATAGGGCAGCCTCTATTTCTTAACCAAAAATCTTCATTTACCTTTATGGATCTTTGATCTTGGTGGTTTGAAGTGACCCCTTTATCTATATTTGTGGTGGTTCGTCCTTTATCAGATATAGTGGTGAGGTCTTAAAATCTTCTATTCCTTTATCTGTCTTTGTGGTGGCTAGACCTTTATCAAACATCGTGGGTTGGAGTGTTTCCTTTATCCTTGGTTCCGGTGGCTCGTCCTTTACGAACCTTGGTGGTGGATTCTTTTATCTATCCTTTTTATTTTATTGTCTTGTTTGTTTGTTTGTTTCATAAAATTCAGAAAATCCTCACAAAAATAGTAATTCCGCTGTGCTAGTTCTTTGTTTAAGTTGTTACTCTCCGCTGTGCTTAGATTCGCGTGAGATTTACGCATCAAATTGGTATCAGAGCCAGGTTCTTTTAAAGGGTTTCTTAATCTTTTAATCCTTGGGTTTTTTGTTGTTTGTTTGTTTGTTGTTTCATAAAATTCAGAAAATCCTCACAAAAATAGTAATTCCGCTGTGCTAGTTCTTTGTTTAAGTTGTTACTCTCCGCTGTGCTTAGATTCGCGTGAGATTTACGCATCAAATTGGTATCAGAGCCAGGTTCTTTTAAAGGGTTTCTTAATCTTTTAATCCTTGGGTTTTTTGTTGTTTGTTTGTTGGGTCAGATTCAAAAGGGTTATCTTAATCTTTTTAATCTGTTAAAGTTTGTTTAGATCTGTTATTGTGAGTTTAGTTATTGTTGAATATTAATGGCTTTTAGAAGAAATATGACATTAGAAGAAGCTCATAATGCTAGAAGGGATAGGCAGATTGAAGATCTACAAGAAACACTGGGTAGAGTTGTTACCCTGTTAGAAGATGGTGGTTTAAGGTTTAATAGAGAACATGTTGCTGTAGGTGAAAGAGATTATGAATCTCAAGGTCCTAGTGAGCGATCTGATAGTACACCCAGATCTTCTAGTGAATCTGATGAGTCTAATCAGTCGAGAAGAAGGCGAAGGAGACATAAGGTTGATGATACTAAAGATATTAAGATAGATCCACCAGATTTTGTTGGTTCTTCAAACCCTGAAGAATTTTTTGAATGGGTTCAGGTTATGGATAGGATAGTGGAAATAAAAGGTTATGATGATAAGAAAAGTTTTAAGGTTGCCATTATTAGGTTGAAAAAGTATGCTTCATCCTGGTATGACAACATGAAAGCTGAAAGAGAGTATAAGAATAAAAGTAAAATTAAGACCTGGTCTAAATTGAAAGAAGTTATGCAGAAAAGGTTTGTTCCTCAGTCGTACAAACAAGACCAGTATCTTCTGATGAATAATCTGAAGCAAGGTACTAAAGAAGTTGTGGAGTATATTAGAGAATTCGAGCAACTGAAGACTCGAACTGGAGTAAAGGAAACTGAAGAGCATACTATCGCCAGATTCCTTGGTGGGTTGAATGCATCCATTACTGAGAAGATAGAATTGCAGCCCATCTGGACTTATGAAAGTGCTTGCAAACTGGCCCTCCAGATTGAAAAGCAACTGAAGAAGAAGGTCCAGTACAAACCTTTCACTAAGGGTTCTTCCAGTTCCAGTCAACCAGTTCCTAAGCCCAGTGAAACTGGTCAGAAATCCTTCAGAGGAAAAGAGAAAGAAACTGGAGGATCAAAAGAACCAGTTGGAAGAAAATGCTTCAAGTGTCATGGTTTTGGTCACTTCCAGGCGCAGTGTCCCAACCAACGAGCACTCACTGCTAAAGAGATTGAAAGCTTACCAGATGTTGATACTGAAGAAGGTGAACCAGTGTATGATGATGATGAAAGTGAAGAGGCATATGTAGGTGCAGATGTTGGAGAAATGCTGGTAGTAAGAAGAGTGATGCATGCTGATGAAGTTGTAACTGATACTGCCCAGCGAGAGAATATTTTTCATTCCAGATGTACTGTTAAAGGCAAGGTGTGTAATCTGATCATTGATGGTGGAAGTTGTGCTAATGCTGCTTCAACTTACATGATAGAGAAACTGGAACTGCCTACAGTAAAGCACCCTTGTCCCTACAAGCTACAATGGCTCAGTGAAGGATCTGAGGTAAAAGTTAATTGACAAGTTACTATTCCTTTTTCCATTGGATCTGTTTATCAAGATAAGATTGTTTGTGATGTTGTTCCTATGGACGCTTGTCATATTTTATTGGGTAGACCTTGGTTGTTTGATAATTATGTCTATCATAATGGTCGTGCAATTTCTTATTCATTATTTGTAAGTGGGAAGAAGGTAACTTTGACTTCTCTGAAACCCAACGAGTTAATGAAAGTTAATAAGAAAGACCAGCCCAGCAAGTCTTTATTTATGTCACAAACTGAAGTTGAAGAAGAACTCATTGGAGGTACTTCAGTCATGATGTTACTGGTGCTTGAGCATACTGAAGACAAGGAGTTCACTGGAGTCCCCAGTCTCCTGAAGTTTCTACTGAAGGAATTCACTGATGTTTTCCCTGAAGACCGACCTGAAGGTTTGCCGCCAGTAAGAGGTATTGAACACCAGATTGACCTAGTTCCAGGTTCAGTTCTCCCAAACAAAGCTGCTTATAGATGTTCACCTACTGAAGCAAAGGAGTTGCAAAGGCAGGTAGATGAGTTGGTTGCTAAAGGTTATGTGAGAGCAAGTATGAGTCCTTGTTCAGCCCCAGCTCTCCTGGTTCCAAAGAAAGATGGTTCGATGAGAATGTATGTTGATAGCAGAGCCATAAATGATATAACTATTAAGTATAGGTATCCCATTCCCAGATTGGATTATATTCTTGATGAGTTACATGGCTCCAGTGTGTTTTCTAAAGTTGATCTCAGAAGTGGTTGTCACCAGATTAGAAGGAAAGACGGGGATGAATGGAAGACTGCTTTCAAAATTAAAGGAGGCCTTTATGAATGGTTAGTGATGCCTTTTGGCTTATCTAATGCTCCTAGTACTTTCATTAGACTGATCAACGAAGTCCTCGGTCCACTTATTGGTCAGTTTGTTGTTGTTTACTTTGATGATATTCTTGTATATTCAAAAACTGAAGCTGAACATGTTAATCATCTAAGGAGTGTATTTGAATTACTGAGAAAACACCAGTTGTATGGTAAACTGGAGAAATGTGATTTTATGGTAGAAAGTGTGATATTTCTTGGCTGTGGTGTCAAAAGAAGGGATTTCCATGGATCCTTCAAAGGTAGAAGCCATCAGATCATGGCCAGTTCCAACTACAATCACTGAAGTAAGAAGTTTTCATGGACTGGCATCTTTTTATAGAAGTTTTATCAAGAATTTCTCTACAGTTGTGGCTCCAATCACTGATTGTCTGAAGAAAGGTGTATTTGACTGGCCTAATTCAGCCCAGTTGGCCTTCGAGTCACTGAAGGAAAAGCTCAGTTCAGCTCCAGTACTATCTTTGCCAGATTTTGATATGTTGTTTGAGTTAGAATGTAACGCCAGTGGAGTAGGTATTGGTGCAGTTTTAGTACAAGCAGGACGTCAAGTGGCTTATTTCAGTGAAAAACTTAATGGTTCCAAACTGAAATACAGTATTTACGACAAAGATTTCTATGCAATCATTCGTGCTATCAATCACTGGTCACATTATCTGAAGCCTAAACAATTTGTCTTATTTTCTGATCATGAAGCACTGAAGTTTATTAATGGTCAACACAAGCTTAATGCCAGACATGCAAAATGGGTGGAATTTTTGCAGTCTTATTCTTTTATTTCTAAGCACAAAGCTAATATTGTTGCTGATGCACTTTCTAGAAGATATTCGTTGTTATCCATTCTGGAAGCAAGAGTTCTTGGATTTTCCTTCATAAAAGAGTTGTATGCTGCTGATCCAGATTTCGTTGATCGCCTCACTGAAGCTAACCAGAAAGGACCATTTGTTGTTCAAGATAGGTTCTTATTCAAGAATGGAAAGTTGTGTATTCCAAAGGGTTCTATTAGAGATTTATTGATAAGGGAAGCACATGGAGGAGGTCTGGCTGGCCATTTTGGCATTAATAAAACTGGAGAGATCCTCACTGAACATTTCTACTGGCCAAGTTTACTGAAAGATGTCCAGAATATTATCAGTCGTTGTCCAACTTGTCACCAGGCAAAGGCAACTTTTCATAAAGGACTGTATACTCCTCTTCCAGTTCCAAGCCAGCCATGGGAAGATCTCAGTATGGATTTCATTGTTGCACTACTGCCCAAAACTCAGAGGGGAAAAGATTCAATAATGGTGGTTGTTGATCGTTTTTCAAAAATGGAACATTTTGTTCCTTGCAACACCACAAATGATGCTTCAGCAGTGGTAAATTTATTTTTCAAAGAGATTGTTCGTTTGCACGGGATTCCAAAGACAATTGTTTCAGATAGAGCTGTCAAGTTTCTGAGTTATTTCTGTAAGACCTTATGGAGACTGATGGGTACCAGATTGATGTTCAGTACGTCTCATCATCCTCAAACCGATGGACAAACTGAAGTCACTAATTGTACAATTGGGATGCTTTTAAGAACACTGGTGAAGAAGACACTAAAGGATTGGGATCTGAAGCTTGCTCATGCTGAGTTTGCTTTCAACAGAGCTCCTAACTATTCCACCAGTAAATCACCATTTGAAATCTGCTATGGTGTCAATCCTCTGACTCCCATTGATTTGATTCCATTTTCGATTGAGCCAAGGGCAAGTGTTGAAGCTGAAGCCAGAGCTAAAGAGATCAAGAAAATTCACCAGGATCGAGAAAGCTAATGCAAATTACAAGGCAAGAGCAAACAAGCATCGAAAGCAGTCCAGTTTTGCTCCAAGTGATCTAGTTTGGGTGTACCTTAGAAAAGAAAGATTTCCAACAAGAAGGAAAAACAAGTTGATGCCCAGAGCTGAAGGGCCATTCAAGAACAATTACCAGTACGTTATCTTGGGGTTCCATTGATATCGACGAGACTACTACACAAAGATTGTAAAGTGCTGGTAGAAAAGATGGAAAGTAGAATTACTGACTGGAGAAATAAATGTTTATCCTTTGCTGGTCGTCTTCAACTGATTCGGTCAGTTTTATCATCGTTTCATATCTATTGGGCATCGGTTTTTATTCTTCCTGCTTCTGTCATTAAAGATTTAGAGAAGAAGATGCGGGCTTTTCTTTGGAGCCAAGGACCGATGGAAAAAGGTAAGGCCAAGGTTTCTTGGAGTTCAGTTTGCTTGCCTAAGTCTGAAGGAGGACTGGACATCCGTCGTATAGCTGAGGTAAATAAATCTTTAATGGTCTATCATATTTGGAGTATTCTTACTCATAGAGAGTCGTTATGGGTGAAGTGGATACACTCTTATAGATTAAGAGATAGAAACTTCTGGGATGTCAAGCAGCCCGGAAATTGTACTTGGGGGTGGAGAAAATTACTTCAGCTTCGTGATGTTATTAGACCGTTTATCTGGTCAAAGATTGGTGATGGTAAACAGACTTTAGTATGGCATGATCAATGGGCTATTGAATGCCCATTGAGTCGATTCATCTCTCCAGGGATGATTATGCAAGCAGGTTTTAATTTACAGTCGTCTGTTGCAGACTTATTGCACAATGGGGAATGGATTTGGCCACAAGCGTGGTTGGACTTATTCCTTGTCTTAATCACGTTACCAAGACCAGTTCTTCAGTCTTCTCAGTGTGATTCTATTGTTTGGAGAGACCTAGCTGGTAGCGATCAAGTGTATTCCTCTCGTCTAGTTTGGAATTGTATCCGTTCTAGGAGTAATGAGGTAGATTGGGCTAAAGCTGTTTGGTTCTCTCATTGCATCCCAAGGCATTCATTCCTGGTTTGGTTGATAATTAGACAACGACTGGTGACTCAAGACAAACTTATGCAATGGAAACCTACTTACAACCTCTATTGTTGTTCGTTATGCAAGAGGGGCCCGGATTCACACTCACATCTATTCTTTGAATGTTCGTTCTCTTCACAGGTTTGGAAGGAAGTTAGAATTCTTGCTGAAGTTCCTTGGGTGTCAGATTCGTGGGAAGACATTATCCAATGGCTCACCACCAAATCGAAGTCAAGATCAACTAAGAATGTCATTTATTTGTGGTTTGCTGCTTAGCTTGTTTACTTATGCATGGCATGTCATGCATATGAATTAGTATGGTATGCGTGATTTCAAAGAATGTGTTAATCACATAGAAGTAATGGATGTGAATAGCACAGGCCTTCATTATACTTGGAACAAAAAACCAAAGAAAGGTGTAGGCATTCTGAAGAAAATTGATAGAGTTATGGCTAATAATCATTTAACTGAATTTCCTGCCTCTGTTGCTATTTTCCATCCGTATCGTGTATCTGATTATGCACCATGTATCCTTAAGTTACCAAGTGTTTCGCGAGATCGTCCAAAGCCTTTCAAATTTGCAAATCTATTGGTACATAAACAGGGAATCAAAGAAGCAGTTGAAAAGGAATGAGATAAGGATGTTGCTAGTCATTATATGTTTCAAGTCGTTAAAAAACATCGATCTTTGAAAACCCCTATGCGCAATTTACTGATTCAGCAAGGTAATCTCCATCATAAAGTAAAAGAGTTGCGTGACAAGCTTGATGGATTGCAGCGTTATTTGGATAATGACCCTTCGAATGTTGAGATAAGGGACATGGAGTCAAAGTGCCTTAATGAGTACAAGGATACATTACTTGATGAGGAGCGTTTCTTGAAGCAGAAATCTAAAGTAGAATGGCTCCAAGTTGGTGATGCAAACTCTTCGTTCTTTCATAAATCTGTTAAAGCAAAGAATCCATAGGAGTCGAATTGATATGATTAAAGATGCTGATGGAGTTATTCATGAAGCAAGTGAGGTATATTCTTTTTTTATTGATCATTACATGAATTTCTTGGGTGTTGAGGGTCCCACAAATCAGATCCCTATGCGGGGCATCTTTACTAAAAAGCTTAGCTCTCAAAAGGCTAAAAATATGATTAGACAGGTTTCTGATGATGAAAATGAAGCCGCCCTTTTTTCCATTGGAGACAATTAAGCCCCGGGACCTGATGGGTACTCCTCTGCTTTTTTTAAGAATGCTTGGTCAATTGTAAGTAGTGACATCTGCAAGGCGACAATGGCGATTCTTCTTTCATTCCTCTTCCTGATTTTGTGTTAATCTGATCGTTCAATGGTGATTATTCATGGTCTTGGAACCTATTTTGATTCCTTGATCAGATTTATTTTACTATTTGCGATTAGGGCTTCACGTTATTAGGGTTTTTTTCTTTTTTCAATCGTTCCTAACCCTAGTTTATTTGCATCAACCCCTTGATTGCTTACCAGGTTCGTAATCGCGGTTGCCTAGTGTAGTTTAGCTAGATTAATCTGAGCCTGTTAACTAATTAAGGTGGTTGGTCTATAAATTAGGGTTTACCTAGGGTTTTAGGGTTTTTGTCTTGATTTTTATTCGTGTCTGTTGGCTTCGTGGTGGTGTGGTTTTCTTGTTTGCATGGTTAATCTTTGCTGATGGAGAGAGTTCAGAATTCAAAGGGTGTTCCCACTGGGGTTGCATCTAAAGTTAAGAATATCGATGGGAAGAGACTCCCGGCTCGTAGTATTATGAGAATACAAACCCTAATATGGGGAAGGAAGGTAGCGGCAGTAAAAAAGCTACAAAGATATCGGTTGAGACACCTCTGGTTGATACAGTTTACATACTATAAATGAGCATTCGTCTGAACTAGCTGAAACTGAGGTAAACAATGACCTTAACAAAAATTCTGATTCTGGTACTCAATCAAAGGATGAGAAGGTTAAGGTAGATCAACAAAAGGGTGAGGCTAAAATGTCTTACGCAGCAAAAGTGCAGGTCTTGACTGAAAAAAAGAAAGCGAACTTCAGGAAACTCGAAGCAAAGGAGGCTAGAGAGGGTGTGGACATTGTTCTTCCTAGAGATTCTGTACGTGAGGTCAATAACCGGTTCCAAAACACTCTGGTGGGATACTTTATAGGTAAACGTCTTGCTTTTCCTGTTGTTGAAAATTTTGCTAAGAACAATTGGATGAGATTTGGGATTGCCAAAGTCATGATAAATGCAAATGGCTTTTTCTTCTTTAAATTTAATGGCAAAGATGGAATGAATGAAGTCCTTGAAGAGGGGCCATGGATGATTCGTAGTGTTCCATTGTTGCTTAGTGATTGGACACCAACTATGTCGCTTAAAAAAGAAGAGATAAAGAACATAGCAGTGTGGGTCAAATTACATGAAGTTCCTATGGCTGCCTATACGGAGGATGGTTTGAGTCTTTTGGCAACCAAGCTGGGGTAACCCTAGGATGCTCGACACTTATACAAATACAATGTGCTTAGAATCATGGGGGAGAAGTAACTATGCTCGAGCATTAATCGACATTTAAGCTGAGAATGATTTTAAAAATGAATTACTTATTGCAATCCATGATTTAGATGGAGATGGGTATAAAAATGAGAAAATAAAGGTTGAATATGAGTGGAAGCCACCCAGGTGCTCGACATGTAATATATTTGGACATAATGATGATAAGTGTCCAAAAAGGATTAAAATTGTTCAAAAGACTGATCCTAAGGTGGATGAGGAGGGTTTTCAGGAAGTTAAAAAAAATAAGGCGAAGCAAGGGATCCCATTAAAGAAGCAGAAACAAAAACTTGTGTATGTGCCTGTGAAAAAGACGACTCCAAACTCAACAGAAGCGAGTTCATCAAAGGTTCCCACTAGAAACCCTTATGAACTACTTAATGACTATGGAGAAGCTGCAGAGGAGGATGTTATTCAACTGGCCAAAGAATCTGAGAAGTCACGTGATGCGTAAATCACGCGACAAACGACAGCGGAAGACTATTTTTGGTATTTTCTGGATTTTATATGAAACAAACAATCAAACAAGACAATAAAATAAAAAGATAGATAAAGAATCCACCACCAAGACTCGTAAAGGCTAAGCCACCTTGATAAAGGATAAAGGAAACACTCCGCCCCACCACTATAATCGATAAAGGCCCAGCCACCACGATTACAGATAAAGGAAACCAAAGATTTAAAGACCTCACCACAATATTTGATAAAGAACAAGTCACCACAAATATTGATAAAGGGGTCACTCCTAACCACCAAGATCAAAGATCTCTAAAGGTAAAAGAAGATTTTGTAAGAAATAGAGGCTGCTCTATTAATTTCATTAAACATCCAAAAACTAACTATACAATGAGAAAATAAGCCCCTATTTATAGCCACACACATGCTATTTTCTAGGAATAAAGAAATACAAATATTAAATAAATAAAAGGCTGTCATGTGCTAAGGACAACCACTAATTTATCCACCTATAGGAAATGGACAGACAAAGCTTCTAGAAAGATTCCTTCTGCACAAGGGCCCACAAACCGTTAGAAATAACGTTGTCACACGTTCCTTCCTTATCCCTGTCAACAGCTGTCATTCCTTCTTTATTGGGTCCACTGCCATGTCACCGAAATAAACTGAACTGAACAAAACTGGTTACTTTATTCTGGTATTTCTGGACTGGAGTCGTTCACTGGTAAGTTTCACTGAAGGGTCTTGACTGGAGCCTAGAGACTGGAGACTGGAGGATCTTCACTGGAGCCTGGATCTGGAAGATCTTCAATGGAGAAGTGATCTGGAGAATCTTCACTGGAGAAGTGATCTGGAGAATCTTCACTGGAGAATGCATCTGGAGGATCTTCACTGGAGAATGCATCTGGAGAATCTTCACTGGAGAATGCATCTGGAGGATCTTCACTGGAGAATGCATCTGGAGGATCTTCACTGGAGCATGGATCTGGAATTGCTTCACTGGAGTCTTGGCATGGAGAACCTTCACTGGAATTTTCAATCTGGAGCATTTCGACTGAAGCAACTTACTGGCGTTATTCACTGAAGCTGTCCAGTGGTTAAATTTACTGGTGAACTGAGAACTAGTTTAAACGGACCACTGAAGTGTAACTGAGATGGGTCTGGTAAACTTCATCACTGGTGAACGCTCACTGAAGTATAACTTAAGTAAATTACTGAACACCCATCTCTGGCCAGTGTCACTGATGAATACTTGCTGAGGAAAGACTTGCTGATGTACTGAAGTGTTACTTGCTGTTCTGGACACTTGCTGGTTGCATCTGGTGCTGACCAGTTCACTGGTCGTGATCAGTTGAAGTTGTTTCAGCGAGACTTGTTCAGATGGCATTATCAGTTCAGATGACTTATTCAGTTCAGTGGTATTAGTCAGTTCGATGAACCTGGACATTTCCGCATCATTCTCTCCCTCTTTTTTGGGACTTGTCCTCAAGTCCTTAAAGTAAGGTCTCGAGTTTCCATTACTGAACAATTTATGCACATAAACATATTTCCGCCATCTCGCAACAAAATTTGATATTTCAGTTGGGTTTATTAAAAGAAGCTTCAGCACATTACTGTCCAATATGGGTAACACGAAGTAGACTTTCTTTGAGTACGTTATCATGATATTACACTTCTCTACCCACACATACGAATCACGTTTCTTCAAAGTAACAAGGAATAGAACTGGAAAGACCAAGTATCGCCCAGTACATATTCCAACCAGATTGCTTTTCATTTCGACTCCTGGGCTACTAAGCAATTCATGATTCCCTAGAGTGACATAAATTTGTCTTGAAAGAACAGAACACACTTACGAAAACACTACATACTGATTCCTTTTTTTCTTACAATTGATCCTATAATTAAGTCCATACTTAGTCTCGACTTGCTCTTCACTACCTCTTATAAGACCAGGTACATAACTCTTCATTTTCATCTTGTACTTAACCTCCCGATCAGTACTAACATCAAATAAGAAGTGTTGTTGATTGACTTTAAGATCAACCAACAAATCTGTCCTTAAGGTGGAAGTTTCAGCATATTTTCTTTCTTCACAAAGAACAAGTGCATAAACAACTGTTTGTAAACCTTCCTTAAACTCATATTTCAATTCATTTCGGGACTTAACAAGATGAATATTTATCAGTGCATAGTCATCATGGATTTCATCAACTAGAGTATATGGACCAGTTTTACGAAGTTTTAACAAACTGGGCAACTCAGCCCATACTATGGCCTTATCATACTTAAACATATCAGTATGAACAAATAATGAAATTATTTCAGCTTTAATCACTTCATCAAGTAGTAAAGATTTAAGAGTGTCTTGCTTCTTTTTTTTTGGGTAAAGGGGAATTTAAACCCCGGTAAGCTTTTATAAATCACCCAAAAGAAGATTATTACAAGTAGCTTGGCAAAGTACCAAACTAATTCATACATATGACATGCCATATGTATGTGAAACAATAACGTCACAAACGACCTAGCTGAACAATACATGAAAAAGGCTAATAACATCAAAAGCATTAATAATACACCTCTAATATGTAAGTAACCAATATCAAACATCAACCTCTATCATTCTACCAAATCGAAACCAAATCTCAAACATGCACATCACAGTGAAGAGCTCAAAATGGCTAACCAAATGGAGACTCCTACCCTTAGATAAATCCAAAGGCCTGTCAGAGGGACACATTTAGAAGACTTGTTGACTTCTTAATGGCAAAACAATAAAAGTGATGTTTAATAAATGTTTACGTGATATCCAACTTCCATTCTTTTAGGATGCTTCTTCCTTGAATCTTTTTCTTGAACTTCATAGTGGCTAACTTCATCCGGACAGTAGACACAATAACATCACGCAGTTGAGCAACCGATCTTTCTTTAGGAGAAAATAATCTGGAGTTTCTCTCTTGCCATAAGTAATAAGCCGAAGCAGCAATCAGAAGCTTAGCAATAACCGTCTTGGCTAGATTAGGCTTTGATGTCAACAATAGCATTGAAGTGATATCAGTCCATCGGTTTGGAACCGCATGAAATCCCATTAAGGGGCGAACCAAATTCCAAATCTGCAATGAGTAATTACATTCAAAAAATAAATGTTGATGCGAATCAGGTCCATTGCTTCATCTTATCATGAGTCTTCAGCTTTTCTCTCATAATAAGCCAGACATGAAATGAGTGCCTCGGAATACTATGTGCAAACCAAACAAGATCAACCCAAGGAACAACTGGTCTTCTAACTCGGATGGTTTCCCATGTGGAAGAGGCTGAAAAACCAGTTTCCTTCCCATTATTATCATACCAAGTAATTATATCAGAAACAACAGGACGAAGAACAGGAGGAGTAACATTTATAAGCACTGGAAATAGATCAAACCAGGCAATTGGCCATTTCCAGCGTCCATTAGTTAGAACATCATTAACAGTTGCATCAAGACGAAATCCCGCTCTAGTCATCTCTCTATATGTAATAAACTTACATAAAGGGCCAATAGAAGCCCAATTATCAAACCAAGCTGAAGTAGTACACCTATCCCCTATCAGATACTTAATATGTGGTCGGATTACTTCTCGCAATTGAAGAAGCTTACGCCATCCCCATGTTGAGCCAGCTTTCAAAGGGACATCCCAGAAATTTCTTCCCTTGAGTTTATGCACATTAATCCACTGTACCCAAAGAGACTTTCGATTATTCAAGATACTCCATACATGAGAAGTCATAAGAGCTTTGTTAACATCACAAATTCTTTTAATTCCAATTCCTCCTTCATACTTAGGAAGGCAACAATCCTTCCATGCCACCTTAGCTTTACCTTTGCTCATGGGTCCTTGAGTCCATAAAAAAGCCCGCATCTTCTTTTCCAAATCAAAAATGATACTAGCAGGGAGAATGAAAACTGAAGCCCAATAAATATGCATGGAAGAGAGAACTGAATTAATTAATTGTAACCTGCCAGCAAACGAAAGAGACTTGTTCTTCCAATCACTTATTCTAGCCTCCATCCTTTCAACCAAAATTGTGCAATCTTTGTGTAAAAGTCTAGATGAAATAAGTGGAACACCAAGATAACGAATCGGAAGAAAGCCTTCTTCAAATGGGAGGATCTCCAAAATAGCCCTCTTAATACGATCAGGGACATTACAAAAGAAAGCCGTGCTTTTAGCTAGACTAGGCATAAGTCCTGAGGCATTAGAAAACTCCATAAGCCCGTCCATAATAGCTTTGGCCGAAGCAAGATCACCTCGGCCAAAGAGAAAGAGATCATCTGCAAAACAAATGTTAATAATTCGTTGTTCTCCACACAAGTTATGAAACCTGAAGCCCGGTGAATGTTGCACAGATTTGTGTAACATCAGAGTTAACACCTCCATAACCATAGTAAAGAGGTATGGGGACATGGGATCACCCTGTCTAAGTCCTCGTCTTCCTTGGAAAAGACCATGAATATTACCATGCAAGCTGATAGAGAAAGAAACACTGGTAACACAAGACATGATCCAATGTACCATAGTCGGATTGAATCCAAAACCAATTAATGTTGCTCTTAAGAAGCTCCAATTAACAGTATCATATGCTTTCTGAATGTCAACCTTAGCAGCACATCGTGGGGGGCCAATCTTACGATGATAATTATGCATTAATTCTTGAGTTAGAAGAATATTATCCGATATAAGCCTTCCCGGAATGAATGCGGATTGATTAATATCCACAATATCATCCAACCCATCCTTAATGCGATTAGTAATAATTTTACTAATGCATTTATATATTGTATTGCAGCAAGAAATTGGGCGATAATCTGTAACTCTATTAGGAGTGGACACTTTCGGAATCAATGCTAAGAAGGTATGGTTGATTTCTTTCAAAATTTTGCCAGTCTTAAAGAAATCATGAATGGCAAGATATACCTCCTTTCCCGTTATATCCCAAGTCTTCATAAAGAAGAGCGAGGTATACCCATCAGGACCCGGGGCTTTATTTTCATCAATTGAGAACATAGCTTCTTTAATTTCAGCATCAGTGATCGCTCGAACCATATAATCCGCTTTTTGCCTACTATTAGTTCTTCTGAAAACTTCATTAGGATTAAAACAAGATGGAGGCCCTTCAGTTCCCAGGAAGTCTTCATAATGTTTTACAAGCGCAGTAGCCACACCACCCCCTTCATGATCAACTCCATTAACGTCTTGAATCTTCTCTATCCGGCTCCTGTGAGATCTTGCTTTAACAGTGTTGTGAAAGTACAAAGTATTAGAGTCACCCACCTCTAACCATTCAATCTTGGCTTTCTGTTTTAAGAAGCGTTCCTCATCAAGAGCCGCCTCTTTAAAATCATAAAGTGCAGCAATCTCCTGGTTTCTTAATTCTTTATCAGAGGGATCAGCCTCGATAGCTATTTGGAGGCTATCAAGCTCAAGTCGAAGCTCCTTAACCTTATTATGCAGATTTCCTTGCCTAAAGAGCATACTTCGGATCGGATGTTTCAAAAGTCTTAGCTTTTTCACTAATCTGTACATCTTGCATCCAGTAAAAGGAGTATCCCAATGAGTTTTAACCATTTCAGCAAAATCCTTCTTATGAACTAGGAAGTTAGCAAATTTGAATGGTTTGGGTCTTTGCCTAGTAACATTAGGAAGTTTCAAGACACATGGGGTATGATCCGAGATTCTATAGGGTTGAAAGATGGCATGAGCGGATTGAAACTCATCACAAAACTGAACGTTTCCCATGATTCTATCAATTTTCTTCAATGTTCCCGTTCCATGCTTGGGTTTTTGAGTCCATGTAAAATGGAACCCGGAAGAATTAATATCCATTACATCAATTTGTTGTATACACTCCTTAAAATCACGCATACCAACATCAATTTTGGAAGAACTAGAGAAGTTATCCTCCAAATTAAGCGCTGAGTTAAAGTCTCCCAACAACACCCACGGTTTTCCTTGTATAAAATGCTGATGTGTACAAAGATTATCCCATAATAATCTTCTATGAACATAATAGTTGTCCGCATATACAAACGAACAATAGAAAGCCTTTCGATCTAACTTGTATATAATCTGAATATGTATGACTTGATCCGTATGTGACAAAACCATAACATCCACAACCTCAGAATTCCACCCCAGAATAATCCTCGTACCCTTACTACAGGACGAAGCATTAGAAGACCAATCCCAGGTTTTAAACACCCTTTTGCACACATCCATAAGACTAGAAATATGTACATGGGATTCCAAAATAGCACAAACATTAAGATTATTTTCACTTACCACCTGCCGAACCTCTTTCTGTTTGAGGGGTCGGTTCAAACCCCTAATATTCCATGCAGCTATACTACCCATTAAAACCGTGCATACCGGGGGTGCTTGCCCCCTCAGAAGTGGAATTAGGCTTATTATGTGCAGCCATAAAATCCTCAGATTCATCATAGATATTTTCCACATACTCATCATCGACTTCATCATTATCAGAATCAACAGAAAATGCCACATCCATCGTTGCCTTTTCAGCCATTTCACTTTCTGTGGCTTCCCGAAGTACAGGTACACTTTGTTTAGTCCCATAATCAGATAACGGGTCATCTCCTTTTTGTCCATCTTCATCTACCAGGACTCCAAACGAATTCTTGGTTGGAATCTGCCCTTTAGAGGGGCTTGCTTGATCAGTACTCGTTTTTGGTTTCACCACGGGCCGATATACGAACTTATTCTTCTGATTTTGGACCGGAACTCCTTGCCTTGAACTAGTGTTCATCATTTTGGCCGAGAGTGTCTTGCTTCTCTCGCACACATAATGAACTAGTATTCAAGTGGCCATCATGATAATCATTATCAAAGATCGAAGTTCGAGCATTCATAGGAATAACACAAAAACCCATACCATAATAATTGAATCTGAAATTAAACACAAGTGCTCGGTTAGTAGTTGTTACCCCTATGCCTTCCTTAAGCCATTGAGTTGTGACTGGAAGTGACTGATTAGGTATAGAGTTCTTCATCAGGCATATAGACATTTCTTGTTGAACTTCAACTGATGGATCTCCAGTTGGATCTTCAGTTGGATCTTCAGTTGGATCTTCAGTTTGACCTTCAGTTGAATTGTCAGTTGGCTCTTCAGTTGGCTCTTCAGTTGGAGCTTCAGTTGGACCTTCAGTTGGACCTTCATCAGTAAAAGCTTCACTGGAGTACACTTTTCGCTGGACTTCATCAGTGAGAGTTCCAGTCGAATGTACTGCTTGCTGGGCTTCTTGGATCAGCGATGATTTATCACCAGCAGCTCTTATGGACTCTTTTCGCTAGTAACATAACAAAAACAAGTCTGGCTAACACTTCCTTGCTGGGATTCATCAACACTAACTTCACGAGAATGATTAGCATTCCGATTTAGCAAGAAATCATCAAGGTCAGATTCAATTACTTCTTCACCATCGTCATCATAAACACATGGTTGGAAAAAATCATCTTCTTGCTGAACGTCATCCATATCAAGTGAATGATCAGTTCTCTTGAAGAGTAAAAAGTCATCAGCAACATCACTCATTTCTTCTTTATCATAAATAGGCTCTTGTTCAACATCGACTTCAACTTTTATCTTTTTGAAAGAATTAGGGACTGATCTAATCTCCATGAGATTTAAATTGAAATCAGTGAGTTTCTTACAAGAATTTTTCTTTTTTGTTTCTCTCACATGATTTTCTAACACATCTAAGATTATCCCCATTTGTTTTTCAAGAAATTTAAGTTGTCTATCTCTTCGAAAATTCTCTAAAGCAAGATTTCTATTATAACCCATTTCTATTATCTAAATGAAAAATGATCAAAAATGGATCTAAACAAGAAAAATCAGATCTGAAGTTGGAAACCACAATTTCATGAATAAACACATTCAGATCTAAACAATAATATTCAAATAACGATCAGATCTAGAAAATCAAACTCAGATCTGACTAAATGAAAATGAGATCTAATCAAACAATACCCCAACGGACAAAAAGATTAAGAAACCTTTTTCAAACCTGGCTCTGATACCAAATTTGATGCGTAAATCATGCGACAAACGACAGCGGAAGACTATTTTTGGTATTTTCTGGATTTTATATGAAATAAACAATCAAACAAGACAATCAATTAAAAATGATAGATAAAGAATCCACCACCAAGACTCGTAAAGGCTAAGTCACCGGAATCAAGGATAAAGGAAACACTCCGCCCCACCACTACAACCGATAAAAGTCTAGCCACCATGATTATAAATAAAGGAAACCGAAGATTTAAAAGACCTCACCACAATATTTGATAAAGAACAAGTCTCCACAAATATTGATAAAGGGGTCACTCCTAACCACCAAGATCAAAGATCTATAAAGGTAAAAGAAGATTTGTAAGAAATAGAGGCTGCTTTATTAATTTTCATTCAACATCAACTAACTTTTCAATGAGAGATAAAACCTCTATTTATAGCCACATACTCTACCTAGGAATCAACGACAAAATAATAAAATAATACATAAAAGTTGTCACGTGCAAGCCACTAATTAATTTGGACCAATAGAAAATGGACAACGTGGGCTTCTAGAATTATTTCCCTGCAAGTGGTCCCACAATACGGTTAGTCACACGCTCCTTCCTTGACAGCTGTCATTCCTTCTTTATTGGACCCACAGACAAAGGGCTTCAGTGGGGACTTTATTATCTGGACAATGGAACATACATCTGGACTGCATCTGGAGACAACATCTGGACCTTCACTGGAGACAACATCTGGACCTTCACTGGAGACAACATCTGGAGTCTGGTTCACTGGAACAATCTGGACTTCAGTGGAGACAACATCTGGACTTCACTGGAGACAACATCTGGACTTCACTGGAGACAACATCTGGACTCACTGGAGACAACATCTGGACTTCAGTGGAGACAACATCTGGACTTCACTGGAGACAACATCTGGACTCACTGGAGACAACATCTGGACTTCACTGGAGACAACATCTGGACTCATGGAGACAACATCTGGACTGCATCTGGAGACAACATCTGGACCTTCACTGGAGACAACACTGGTGGACTTCAGTAGTGGTCACTGGAATATCTATCTTGAGCAGTCATCTGGAGAGCTTCAGTTGAGAGCGTCACTGGTGTCTTACCAATATTGGTTTACTGGAGAGACTTGCCACTGGATGAGTGTTAATACTGGTGGCTGGACTGGTTCAGAAAAGACTTGTCTGAAATGGGCCACTGCTGGGAGAATCAACATGGCTTGTTCAGATGGCATGATCAGCTCAGTTGACTTCTTCAGTTCACTGGGTTCCTCCAGTTCAGTAAATCTGGACATTTCCGCATCATTCTCCTCCTCTGAAAAGAGACTTCTCCTCAAGGCTTCGAAGTACTCATCCTCCAGATAAGGCATCAGATCTCCCACATTAAACGTGCTAGAAACTGCCATATCTCCAGGTAATTCAACCTTGTAAGCATTATCGCCATATCTCTCCAGAATCTTGAACGGACCTTCAGCTCTGGGCATCAGTTTACTTTTTCTCTTCGCTGGAAACCTTTCTTTTCTAAGATGTACCCACACAAGATCACCTGGTGAAAAACTGGGCTGCTTTCTATTCTTGTTTGCTCTGGCCTTGTAACTGGCATTTGCTTTCTCTATTCTGGCCTTCACTTCTCCATGAATTTTCTTTATTTCTTTTGCTCTGGTTTCAGCTTCAATGCTTTCCTTTGGTTCAATCGAAAATGGAATTAAATCAATGGGAGTCAGTGGATTGACACCATAACAAACTTCAAATGGGATTTACTGGTAGAATAGTTAGGAGCTCTGTTGAGAGCAAACTTAGCATGAGCAAGCTTCAGATCCCAATCCTTCAGTGTCTTCTTCACCAGTGTTCTTAACAGCATACCAATCGTTCTGTTAGTGACTTCAGTCTGTCCATCAGTTTGAGGATGGTGAGACGTACTGAACAACAATCTGGTACCCATCAATCTCTATAGAGTCTTCCAGAAATAACTCAAGTACTTCATATCTCGATCTGACACAATCGTTTTGGGAATTCCATGCAACCTGACAATCTCCTTAAAGAACAAATTTGCTACTGCTGAAGCATCATTGGTTGTGTTACAAGCAACAAAATGTGCCATTTTTGAAAACCTATCAACAACCACCATTATTGAATCTTTTCCCTCTGAGTTCTGGGCAGTGCAACAATGAAATCCATACTGAGATCTTCCCATGGTTGGTTTGGGACTGGAAGAGGAGTATACAATCCTTTGTGAAAAGTAGTCTTCGCCTGGTGACAAGTTGGACAGCGACTGATAATACTCTGGACATCCTTCAGTAGACTTGGCCAGTAGAAGTGTTCAGTGAGGATCTTTCCAGTCTTGTTAACGCCAAAATGGCCAGCTAAACCTCCTTCATGTGCTTCTCTTATCAGCAAATCCCTTATTGAACCCCTGGGAATGCACTACCTTCCATTTTTAAATAAGAAACCATTTTGAACAATAAATGGTCCTTTCTGGTTAGCTTCAGTGAGGTGATCAGCAAAGTCTGGATCAGTAGGATACAACTCTTTAATGAAAGAAAATCCAAGAACTCTTGCTTCCAGAATTGATAACAGTGAATATCGTCTGGACAGTGCATCAGCAACAACATTAGCCACTCCAGCTTTGTGTTTAAAAACAAACGAATAAGACTGCAAAAATTCCACCCATTTTGTATGTCTGGCATTGAGCTTGTGTTGACCATTTATGAACTTCAGGGCTTCATGATCAGAGAATAAGACAAACTGCTTCGGCTTCAGATAATGTGACCAGTGAGTGATAGCACGAATAATTGCATAAAACTCCTTGTCATAAGTGCTATACTTCAGTTTAGAGCCATTGAGCTTTTCACTGAAATATGCAACTGGACGCCCTGCTTGTACCAGAACTGCACCAATACCTACTCCACTGGCGTCACACTCTAATTCAAACAACTGATCAAAATCTGGCAAAGATAGAACTGGAGCTGAACTGAGTTTTTCCTTCAGTGACTCAAAAGCCAACTAGGCTGACTTTGGCCAGTCGAATACACCCTTCTTCAGACAATCAGTGATTGGGGCCACAACTGTAGAGAAATTCTTGATAAACCTTCTGTAAAAAGAAGCCAGTCCATGAAAACTTCTTACTTCAGTGATTGTAGTTGCAACTGGCCATGATCTGATGGCATCAACCTTAGAGGGATCCATAGAAATTCCATTTTTAGACACAACATATCCCAAGAATATCACACTTTCCACCATAAAATAACATTTCTCCAGTTTGCCATACAACTGGTGTCTTCTCAACAGTTCAAATACACTCTTCAGATGATTAACATGATCAGCTTCAGATTTTGAGTATACTAGAATATCATCAAAATATACAACAACAAACTGACCAATGAGTGGCCTGAGAACTTCGTTCATCAGTCTCATGAAAGTACTGGGAGCATTAGATAAGCCAAAAGGCATGACTAACCATTCATACAACCCTCCCTTGATCTTGAAAGCAGTTTTCCACTCATCTCCATCCTTCATCCTTATCTGGTGATAGCCATTTCTGAGATCAATCTTGGAAAACACTCTGGAGCCATGTAACTCATCAAGCATATCATCCAATCTGGGAATGGGACATCTATACTTAATGGTTATATTGTTGATGGCCCTGCTATCAACACACATTCTCATTGTACCATCTTTCTTTGGAACAAGGAGAGCTGGAACTGAACAAGGACTCATACTTGCTCTCACATAGCCTCTGCAACCAACTCATCTACCTGCCTTTGCAACTCTTGCTTCCAGAATTGATAACAGTGAATATCGTCTGGACAGTGCATCAGCAACAACATTAGCCACTCCAGCTTTGTGTTTAAAAACAAACGAATAAGACTGCAAAAATTCCACCCATTTTGTATGTCTGGCATTGAGCTTGTGTTGACCATTTATGAACTTCAGGGCTTCATGATCAGAGAATAAGACAAACTGCTTCGGCTTCAGATAATGTGACCATTTATGAACTTCAGGGCTTCATGATCAGAGAATAAGACAAACTGCTTCGGCTTCAGATAATGTGACCAGTGAGTGATAGCACGAATAATTGCATAAAACTCCTTGTCATAAGTGCTATACTTCAGTTTAGAGCCATTGAGCTTTTCACTGAAATATGCAACTGGACGCCCTGCTTGTACCAGAACTGCACCAATACCTACTCCACTGGCGTCACACTCTAATTCAAACAACTGATCAAAATCTGGCAAAGATAGAACTGGAGCTGAACTGAGTTTTTCCTTCAGTGACTCAAAAGCCAACTAGGCTGACTTTGGCCAGTCGAATACACCCTTCTTCAGACAATCAGTGATTGGGGCCACAACTGTAGAGAAATTCTTGATAAACCTTCTGTAAAAAGAAGCCAGTCCATGAAAACTTCTTACTTCAGTGATTGTAGTTGGAACTGGCCATGATCTGATGGCATCAACCTTAGAGGGATCCATAGAAATTCCATTTTTAGACACAACATATCCCAAGAATATCACACTTTCCACCATAAAATAACATTTCTCCAGTTTGCCATACAACTGGTGTCTTCTCAACAGTTCAAATACACTCTTCAGATGATTAACATGATCAGCTCAGTTTCCTTCAGCTCAGTTGACTTCTTCAGTTCACTGGGTTCCTCCAGTTCAGTGAATCTGGACATTTTCGCATCAAGCAAGCTTCAGATCCCAATCCTTCAGTGTCTTCTTCACCAGTGTCCTTAATAGCATACCAATTGTTCTGTTGGTGACTTCAGTCTGTCCATCAGTCTGAGGATGGTGAGACGTACTGAACAACAATGGTCCTTTCTGGTGAGCTTCAGTGAGACGATCAGAAAAATATGGATCAGCAACATACAATTCTTTGATGAAAGAAAATCCAAGAACTCTGGCTTCCAGAATAGATAACAGAGAATATCGTCTGGAAAGTGCATCAGCAACAACATTAGCTACTTCAGCTTTATGTTTAGAAACAAAAGAATAAATTTGCCACTGCTGAAGCATCATTAGTTGTATTACAAGCAATAAAATGTGCCATTTTCGAAAATCGATCAACAACTACCATGATAGAATCTTTTCCCCTCTGGGTTCTTGGCAGTGCAACAATAAAATCCATGCTAAGATCTTCCCAAGGTTGGCTTGGAACTGGAAAATGAGTATACAACCCTTTGTGAAAAGTTGTTTTCGCCTGGTGACAAGTTGGACAACGACTGATGATACTCTGGACATCCTTCAGTAGACTTGGCCAGTAGAAGTGTTCAGTGAGAATCTCTCCAGTTTTATTAATACCAAAATGGCCAGCCAGACCTCCTCCATGAGCTTCTCGTATCAGTAAATCTCTTATTGAACCCCTGGGAATGCACAACTTTCCATTTTTAAATAGGAAACCATCTTGAACAACGAATGGTCCTTTCTGGTGAGCTTCAGTGAGACGATCAGAAAAATATGGATCAGCAACATACAATTCTTTGATGAAAGAAAATCCAAGAACTCTGGCTTCCAGAATAGATAACAGAGAATATCGTCTGGAAAGTGCATCAGCAACAACATTAGCTACTTCAGCTTTATGTTTAGAAACAAAAGAATAAGATTGCAAAAATTCCACCCATTTTGCATGTCTGGCATTAAGCTTGTGTTGACCATTAATGAACTTCAGTGCTTCATGGTCAGAAAATAAGACAAACTGCTTTGGCTTCAGATAATGTGACCAGTGAGAGATAGCACGAATAATTGCATAAAATTCTTTGTCATAAGTACTATACTTCAGTTTAGACCCATTGAGCTTTTCACTAAAATATGCAACTGGACGCCCTGCTTGTACCAGAACTGCACCAATACCTACTCCACTGGCGTCACACTCTAACTCAAACAACTGATCAAAGTCTGGCAAAGATAGAACTGGAGCTGAACTGAGCTTCTCCTTTAGTGACTCAAAGGCCAACTGGACCAGTCAAACACACCCTACTTCAGACAATCAGTTATTGGGGCCACAACTGTAGAGAAATTCTTGATAAACCTTCTGTAAAAAGATGCCAGTCCGTGGAAACTTCTTACTTCAGTGATTGAAGTAGGAACTGGCCATGATCTGATGGCTTCTAACTTTGAAGGATCCATAGAAATTCCTTCTTTTGAAACAACATACCCCAGAAATATCACACTTTCTACCATAAAATCACATTTCTCCAGTTTACCATATAACTGGTGTTTTCTAAGTAAATCAAACACATCTCTTAAATGATTAACATGTTCAGCTTCAGATTTTGAATATACCAGAATATCATCAAAGTAAACAACAACAAACTGACCAATAAGTGGCCTGAGGACTTCATTCATCAGTCTCATGAAAGTACTAGGAGCATTAGATAAACCAAAAGGCATTACTAACCATTCATAAAGGCCTCCTTTAAGTGTGAATGCAGTCTTCCACTCATCTCCATCCTTCATTCTGATCTGGTGATAGCCACTTCTGAGATCAATCTTGGAAAATACACTGGAGCCATGTAACTCATCAAGCATATCATCCAATCTGGGAATGGGATATCTATACTTAATAGTTATATTATTTATGGCTCTGCTATCAACACACATTCTCATCGAACCATCTTTCTTTGGGACCAGGAGAGCCGGAACTGAACAAGGACTCATACTTGCTCTGACATAACCTTTGACAACCAACTCATCTACTTGCCTCTGCAACTCTTTTGCTTCAGTAGGCGAACATCTGTAAGCAGCTTTGTTTGGAAGAATTGAACCTGGAACCAGGTCAATCTGGTGTTCAATTCCCCTTACTGGTGGCAAACCTTCAGGTAGGTCTTCTGGGAAAACATCAGTGAATTCCTTCAGTAGAGACTTCAGGAGACTGGGGACACCAGTGAACTCCTTCTCTTCAGTACGCTCAAGCATTAGTAACATCATAACTGGAGAGCCTCCAGTTAACTCTTCTTCTACTTCAGTTTGAGTCATAAATAAAGTCTTGCTGGGCTGGTCTTTCTTATTAATTTTCAGTATTTCATTGGGCTTTAAAGAAGTCAGAGTGACTGATGCGGAAATGTCCAGATTCACTGAACTGGAGGAACCCAGTGAACTGGAGAAGTCAACTGAGCTGAAGAAAACTGAGCAGATCATGCCATCTGAACAAGCCATGTTGATTCTGCCAGCAGTGGCCCATTTCAGACAAGTCTTTTCTGAACCAGTCCAGTCACTAGTAGTAACACTCCTCCAGTGGCAAGTCTCTCCAGTAACAAATTCTGGTAAGCCACCAGTGATGCTCTCAACTGAAGCGCTCCAGATGACTACTCCAGATAGATATTCCAGTGACCACTACTGAAGCCCACCAGTGAAGCGCTCCAGATGTTGTCTCCGGTGAAGATCCAGATGTTGTCTCCAGATGCAGTCCAGATGTATGTTCCATTGTCCAGATAATAAAGTCCCCACTGAAGTCCTTTGTCTGTGGGTCCAATAAAGAAGGAATGACAGCTGTCAAGGAAGGAGCGTGTGACAAGACGTTTCTAACGGTATTGTGGGACCACTTGCAAGGGAATATTTCTAGAAGCTTACGTGTCCATTTTTTATTGGTCCAATTTAATTAGTGGCTTGCACATGACAGCTTTTATTGTAATATTTTATTATTTTGATGATTCCTAGGAAATAGCTTGTGGCTATAAATAGAGACTTTTTTTCATTGTAAAAAGTTAGTTGATGTTGAATGAAATTAATAGAGCAGCCTCTATTTCTTACAAAAATCTTCTTTTACCTTTAGAGATCTTTGATCTTGGTGGTTAGGAGTGACCCCTTTATCAATATTTGTGGTGACTTGTTCTTTATCAAATATTATGGTGAGGTCTTTTAAATCTTCAGTTTCCTTTATCTATAATCGTGGTGGCTAGACCTTTATCGATTGTAGTGGTGGGGCGGAGTGTTTCCTTTATCCTTGATTCCGGTGGCTTAGCCTTTACGAGTCTTGGTGGTGGATTCTTTATCTATCATTTTAATTTTAATTGTCTTGTTTTATTGTTTATCTCATATAAAGTCCAGAAAATACCAAAAATAGTCTTCCGCTGTCGTTTGTCGCAAGATTTACGCATCAGTGACCTTCTTCCCACTTACAAATAACGAATATGAATTCATACGACCATGATGAAAAACATTATTATCAAATAACCAAGGTCTACCCAGTAATATATGACAAGCATCCATAGGAACAACATCACATACAATTTTATCTGATAAATAGATCCAATGGAAAAAGGAATAGTAACTTGTCGGTTAACTTTTACCTCAGATCCTTCACTGAGCCATTGTAACTTGTATGGACGAGGGTGCTTAACTGTAGGTAGTGCCAGTTTCTCTACCATGTAAGTTGAAGCAGCATTAGCACAACTCACACTGTCAATGAGCAGATCACACACCTTGCCTTTAACAGTGCATCTAGAATGGAAGATATTTTCTCTCTGGGCAGTATCAGTTGCAACTTCATCAGCATGCATCACTCTTCTGACCACTAGCATCTCTCCAACATCTGCACCTACATATGTCTCTTCATTTTCATCTTCATCATACACTGGTTCACCTTCTTTAGTATCAACATCTGGTAAGCTTTCAATCTCCTTAGCAGTGAGTGCTCGCTGGTTAGGACACTGCGCCTGGAAGTGACCAAAGCCATGACACTTAAAACATTTTTTTCCAACTGGTTCTTTTGATCCTCCAGTTTCTTTCTCTTTTCCTCTGAAGGATTTCTGAACAGTTTCACTGGGCCTGGTAACTGGTTGACTGAAACTGGAAGTAACCTTAGTGAAAGGTTTGTACTGGACCTTCTTCTTCAGTTGCTTTTCAAACTGGAGGGCCAGTTTGCATGCACCTTCATAAGTCCAGATTGGCTGCAATTCTATCTTTTCAGTAATAGTAGCATGACCCACCAAGGAATCTGGCGATAGTATGCTCTTCAGTTTCTTTGACACCAGTTCTTGTCTTCAGTTGCTCAAACTCCCTGATATACTCCACAACTTCTTTAGCACCTTGCTTCAGATTATTCATCAGTAGATACTGATCTTGCTTGTACGACTGAGGAACAAATCTTTTCTGCATAACTTCCTTCAGTTTAGACCAGGTCTTGATTTTACTCTTACCCTTATATTCCCTTTCAGATTTCATATTGTCATACTAAGATGAAGCATACTTTTTAATTTTAATAATGGAAACCTCAAAACTTTTTTCATCATAACCCTTAATTTCCATAATCCTATCCATAACCTGAACCCATTCAAAATATTCTTCTGGGTTTGATGAACCAACAAAATCTGGTGGATCTATCTTAATATCTTTAGTATCATCAACCTTATGTCTCCGTCTTCTTCTCCTAGACTGATTGGACTCTTCAGAATCACTTGAAGATCTGGGTGTACTATCAGATCGCTCACTAGGACCTTGAGATTCATTATCTCTTTCATCCACAGCAACATGTTCTCTATTAAACCTTAAACCACCATCTTCTAACAGATTAACAACCCTACCTAGTGTTTCTTATAGATCTTCAATCTGTCTATCCCTTCTAGCATTATGAGCTTCTTCTAATGTCATATTTCTTCTAAAAGCCTATTCAACCAACTTACTAGATCTATATCAGCAACAACTAGATCTAAACAATCAACAAACAGATCTGACTAAATCGAAATGAGATCTAAACAAACAATACCTCAACGGACAAAAAGATTAAGAAACCTTTTTCAAACCTGGCTCTGATACCAAATTTGATGCGTAAATCACGCGACAAACGACAGCGGAAGACTATTTTTGGTATTTTCTGGATTTTATATGAAACAAACATTCAAACAAGACAACAAAAATAAAAGATAGATAAAGAATCCACCACCAAGATTCGTAAAGGTTAAGCCACCGGAATCAAGGATAAAGGAAACACTCCGCCCCACCACTACAATCGATAAAGGTCTAGCCACCACAATTATAGATAAAGGAAACCGAAGATTTAGACCTCACCACAATATTTGATAAAGGGGTCACTCCTAACCACCAAGATCAAAAGATCTCTAAAGGTAAAAGAAGATTTTTGTAAGAAATAGAGACTGCTCTATTAATTTCATTCAACATCAAAAACTGTCTTACAATGAGAGATAAAGCCTCTATTTATAGCCACAAGCTATTTCCTAGGAATCATCGAAATAATAAAATATTACAATAAAGCTGTCATGCTAAAGACAATCACTAATTAATTAACCAATAGAAAATGGACACGTAAAGCTTCTAGAAATATTCCCCTGCAAGTGGTCCCACAATACCGTTAGAAATGTCTTGCCACACGCGCCTTCCTTACAGCTGTCATTCTTCTTTATTGGGCCCACGAACATGGAACTTCAGTGGGGACCTTTATTGACTGAAAACTGGAAACAGAATCTGGACTTCCACTGGAGCATCCATCTAGAGCATTCATCTGGAGCTGGTCATCTGGAGCGCTTCAGTGGAGAACTCTGGAGCATTCATCTGGAGCTGGTCACTAGAGTGCGTCACTGGTGGATTACCAGTGTTGGCCACTGTAGAATCTTGCCACTGGAGAAGTGTCACTACTGGTGACTGGGTTGGTTCAGTAAAGACTTGTCTGAAATGGGCCACTGCTGGCAAAATCAACATGGCTTGTTCAGATGACATTATCAGTTCAGTTTCCTTCAGTTTGCTGGGTTTCTCCAGTTCAGTGAATCTGGACATTTCTGCATCAATTTTACTGATACATTTATATAACACATTGCAACACGAAATAGGTCGGTAGTCGGTAACCATAGATGGAGAGGAAACCTTTGGAATTAACGCAATAATAGTGTGGTTTAACCCTCTGAGCAAATTTCCATTCTTGAAAAAATCTTTTATAGCAAGGCAAACATCCTTACCCACAATCTCCCAAGCATCCTTAAAGAAAGCAGAAGTGTATCCATCGGGGCCTGGAGCTTTGTTTTCACCAATAGAGAACATAACAGTCTTAATTTCGGATGCAGAAGTGCCCAGATTCACTGAACTGGAGAAACCCAGCGAACTGAAGGAAACTGAACTGATAATGCCATCTGAACAAGCCATGTTGATTCTGCCAGCAGTGGCCCATTTCAGACAAGTCTTTTCTGAACCAGTCCAGTCGCCAGTAGTAACACTTCTCCAGTGGCAAGAAGCTCCAGTGACCAATACTGATATTCCACCAGTGAAGTTCTTTAGTGACCAGCTCCAGATGACTGCTCCAGATAAATGCTCCAGTGTCCACTACTGAAGGTCCACCAGTAAAGTGCTCCAGATTGTGTCTCCAGTAGAAGTCCAGATATTTGTCTCCAGTTGCCAGATAATAAAGTCTCCACTGAAGTCCCATGTTTGTGGGCCCAACAAAGAAGAATGACAGCTGTTGAAAGGAAGGCGCATGGGACAATGACGTTTCTAACGGTATTGTGGAACCACGTGCAGGGAATATTTCTAGAAGCACTCGGTCTATTTCTTATTGGTTAATAATTAGTGGTTGTCCTTAGCGCATGTCAGCTTCTGATTATCTTATTATATTTCGTTATTTCCTAGGTAATAGCTTGTGGCTATAAATAGGGCCTTATTTCCTCTTTGTAAAGTCAGTTGTTGATGCTGAATGAAATTGATAGAGCAACCTCTATTTCTTACAAAAGTCTTCTTTTACCTTTAGAGATCTTTTGATCTTGGTGGTTAGGAGTGACCACTTTATCAATATTTGTGGTGACTTGTTCTTTATCAAATATTGTAGTGAGGTCTTTAAATCTTCGGTTTCCTTTATCTGTAATCGTGGTGGCTAGACCTTTATCGATTGTAGTGGTGGGGCGGAGTGTTTCCTTTATCCTTGATTCCGGTGGCTTAGCCTTTACGAGTCTTGGTGGTGGATTCTTTATCTATCATTTTTATTTTATTGTCTTGTTTGATTGTTCGTTTCATATAAAATCCAGAAAATACCAAAAATAGTCTTCCGCTGTCGTTTGTCGCGTGATTTACACATCAAATTTGGTATCAGAGCCAGGTTTGAAAAAGGTTTCTTAATCTTTTTGTCCGTTGGGGTATTGTTTGTTTAGATCTCATTTTGATTTAGCCAGATCTGTTTGTTGATTGTTTAGATCTAGTTGTTGCTGATATAGATCTATTAATTTTGTGGAATATAAATAGCTTTTAGAAGAAATATGACATTAGAAGAAGCTCATAATGCTATGAGAGATAGGCAGATTGAAGATCTACAAGAGGCACTTGGTAGAGTTGTTCATATGTTAGAAGATGGTGGTTTAAGGTTTACTAGAGACCATGTTGTTGCCAGTGAAAGAGATTCTGAATCTCAAGGTCCTAGTGAAAGATCTGATAGTACACCCAGGAACTCTAGTGATTCTGATGTTCCACAGCCAAGAGAAAGGCGAAGGAGACATAAGGGTGATGATACTAGAGATATTAAGATAGATCCACCAGATTTTAATGGGTCTTCTAACCCAGAAGAATATTTTGAATGGGTTCAGGTGATGGATAGAATTATGGAAATAAAAGGTTATGATGATAAAAAGAGTTTTAAGGTTGCCATTATTAAGCTTAAAAAGTATGCTTCATCTTGGTATGATAATATGAAATCTGAAAGAGAGTACAAGGGTAAGAGTAAAATCAAGACCTGGTCCAAACTGAAGGAAGTTATGCAGAAGAGATTTGTTCATCAGTCGTACAAGCAAGATCAGTATCTACTGATGAATAATCTGAAGCAAGGTGCTAAGGAAGTTGTGGAGTATATCAGGGAGTTTGAGCAACTGAAGACCAGAACTGGTGTTAAAGAAACTGAAGAGCATACTATCGCCAGATTCCTTGGTGGATTAAATGCTAACATTGCTGAGAAGATGGAATTGCAGCCCATCTGGACTTATGAAGGTGCATGCAAACTGGCACTCCAGATTGAAAAGCAACTGAAGAAGAAGGTCCAGTACAAACCTTTCACTAAGGTTACTTCCAACTCCAGTCAACCAGTTACCAGTCAACCAGTTACCAGGCCCAGTGAAACTGTTCAGAAATCCTTCAGAGGAAAGGAGAAAGAAACTGGAGGATCAAAAGAACCAGTTGGAAAGAAATGCTTCAAGTGTCATGGCTTTGGTCACTTTCAGGCGCAATGTCCCAACCGGCGAGCACTAACTGCCAAAGAGATTGAAAGCTTACCAGTGTATGATACTGAAGAAGGTGAACCAGTGTATGATGAAGATGAAGATGAAGAGGTGAACAGTGTATGATACTGAAGAGTGAACCAGTGTATGATATGAAGAGTGAACCAGTGTATGATACTGAAGAGTGAACCAGTGTATGATACTGAAGAGTGAACAGTGTATGATACTGAAGAGGTGAACCAGTGTATGATATGAAGAGTGTACCAGTGTATGATACTGAAGAAGGTGAACCAGTGTATGATGAAGATGAAGAGGCATATGTAGGTGCAGATGTTGGAGAGATGCTAGTGGTAAGAAGGGTGATGCATGCTGATGAGGTTACAACTGATACTGTCCAGCGAGAAAATATTTTTCACTCCAGATGTACTGTTAAAGGCAAGGTGTGTGATCTGATAATTGACGGTGGGAGTTGTGTTAATGCCGCTTCAACTTACATGGTAGAGAAACTGGCACTACCTACAGTTAAGCACCCTCGTCCATACAAGTTACAATGGCTCAGTGAAGGATCTGAGGTAAAAGTTAACAGACAAGTTACTATTCCTTTTTCCATTGGATCTATTTATTAGGATAAAATTGTGTGTGATGTTGTTCCTATGGATGCTTGCCATATATTACTGGGTAGACCATGGTTATTTGATAATAATGTTTTTCATAATGGTCGTATGAATTCATATTCAGTATTTGTAAGTGGGAAGAAGGTCACTCTGACTTCTTTAAAACCCAATGAAATTTTGAAAATTAATAAGAAAGACCAGCCCAGCAAGTCTTTATTTATGTCTCAAACTGAAGTAGAAGAAGAGTTAACTGGAGGCTCTCCAGTTATGATGTTACTGGTGCTTGAGCGTACTGAAGAGAAGGAGTTCACTGGTGTCCCAAGTCTCCTGAAGACTTTACTGAAGGAATTCACTGATGTTTTCCCAGAAGACCTACCTGAAGGTTTGCCACCAGTGAGAGGAATTGAACACCAGATTGACCTGGTTCCAGGTTCAGTTCTTCCAAACAAAGTTGCTTATAGATGTTCGCCCACTGAAGCAAAAGAGTTGCAAAGGCAAGTAGATGAGTTGGTTGCCAAAGGTTATGTCAGAGCAAGCATGAGCCCTTGTTCAGTTCCAGCTCTCCTGGTCCCAAAGAAAGACGTTTCGATGAGAATGTGTGTCTATAGCAGGGCCATAAACAATATAACTATTAAGTATAGATATCCCATTCCCAGATTGGATGATATACTTTATGAGTTACATGGCTCCAGTGTGTTTTCCAAGATTGATCTCAGAAGTGGCTATCACCAGATCAGAATGAAGGATGGAGATGAGTGGAAGACTGCATTCAAAATTAAAGGAGGCCTTTATGAATGGTTAGTAATGCCTTTTGGTTTATCTAATGCTCCTAGTACTTTCATGAGACTGATGAATGAAGTCCTCAGGCCACTTATTGGTCAATTTGTTGTTGTTTATTTCGATGATATTCTGGCATATTCAAAATCTGAAGCTGAACATGTTAATCATCTGAAGAGTGTGTTTGAACTGTTGAGAAGACACCAGTTGTATGGTAAACTGGAGAAATGTGATTTTATGGTAGAGAGTGTGATATTTCTAGGGTATGTTGTCTCAAAAGAAGGAATTTCTATGGATCCCTCAAAGGTGGAAGCCATCAGATCATGGCCAGTTCCTACTTCAATCACTGAAGTAAGAAGTTTTCACGGACTGGCTTCTTTTTACAGAAGGTTTATCAAGAATTTCTCTACAGTTGTGGCCCCAATCACTGATTTTCTGAAGAAAGGTGTATTTGACTGGCCTAAGTCAGCCCAGTTGGCTTTTGAGTCACTAAAGGAGAAGCTCAGTTCAGCTCCAGTTCTATCTTTACCAGATTTTGATCAATTGTTTGAGTTAGAGTGTGACGCCAGTGGAGTAGGTATTGGTGCAGTTCTGGTACAAGCAGGACGTCCAGTTGCATATTTCAGTGAAAAACTCAATGGCTCTAAACTGAAGTATAGTACGTATGACAAAATATTTTATGCAATTATTCGTGCTATCACTCACTGGTCACATTATCTGAAGCCAAAGCGGTTTGTCTTATTTTCTGACCATGAAGCACTGAAGTTCATTAATGGTCAACACAAGCTTAATGCCAGACATGCAAAATGGGTGGAGTTTTTGCAGTCTTATTCTTTTGTTTCTAAGCACAAAGCTGGAGTGGCTAATGTTGTTGTTGATGCACTTTCCAGACGATATTCACTGTTATCTATTCTGGAAGCAAGAGTTCTTGGATTTTCCTTCATCAAAGAATTGTATGCTACTGACCCAGATTTTTCTGATCGTTTCACTGAAGCTCACCAGAAAGGACCATTTACTGTTCAAAATGGTTTCTTATTTAAAAATGGAAAGTTGTGCATTCCCAGGGGTTCGATAAGAGATTTGCTGATAAGAGAAGCACATGGAGGAGGTTTAGCTGGCCATTTTGGCATTAACAAAACTGGAGAAATCCTCACTGAACACTTCTACTGGCCAAGTCTACTGAAGGATGTCCAAAGTATCATCAGTCGCTGTCCAACTTGTCACCAGGCGAAGGCAACTTTTCACAAAGGATTGTATACTCCTCTTCCAGTTCCAAGCCAACCATGGGAAGATCTCAGTATGGATTTCATTGTTGCACTGCCCAGAACTCAAAGAGATAAAGATTCAATAATGGTGGTTGTTGATCGATTTTCAAAAATGGCACATTTTATTGCTTGCAACACAACCAATGATGCTTCAGCAGTAGCAAATTTGTTCTTTAAGGAGATTGTCAGATTACATGGAATTCCCAAGACCATTGTTTCAGATAGAGATGTCAAATTCCTAAGTTATTTCTGGAAGACTCTATGGAGACTGATGGGTACCAGATATTGTTCAGTACGTCTCACCATCCTCAGACTGATGGACAGACTGAAGTCACCAACAGAACAATTGGTATGCTATTAAGAACACTGGTGAAGAAGACACTGAAGGATTGGGATCTGAAGCTTGCTCATGCTGAGTTTGCTTTCAACAGAGCTCCTAACTATTCTACCAGTAAATCACCATTTGAAATCTGCTATGGTGTCAATCCTCTGACTCCCATTGATTTAATTCCATTTTCGATTGAGCCAAAAGCAAGTATTGAAGCTGAAGCCAGAGCGAAAGAAATCAAGAAAATTCATGAAGAAGTGAAGGCCAGAATAGAGAAAGCAAATGCCAGTTAGAAGGCCAGGGCAAACAATAATAGAAAGCAGTCCAGTTTTGCACCAGGTGATCTTATGTGGGTGCATCTGAGAAAAGAAAGGTTTCCAGCCAAGAGGAAGAGTAAACTGATGCCCAGAGCTGAAGGTCCGTTCAAGATTCTGGAAAGATATGGTGATAATGCTTATAAGGTTGAGCTACCTGGAGATATGGCAGTTTCAAGTACTTTTAATGTGGAGATCTGATGCCTTATCTGGAGGATGAGTACCTCGAAGACTTGAGGACAAGTCTCTTTTCAGAGGGGGAGAATGTTGCAGAAGTGCCCAGATTCACTGAACTGGAGAAACCCAGCGAACTGAAGGAAACTGAACTGATAATGCCATCTGAACAAGCCATGTTGATTCTGCCAGCAGTGGCCCATTTCAGACAAGTCTTTTCTGAACCAGTCCAGTCGCCAGTAGTAACACTTCTCCAGTGGCAAGAAGCTCCAGTGACCAACACTGATATTCCACCAATGAAGTTCTTCAGTGACCAGCTCTAGATGACTGCTCCAGATAAATGCTCCAGTGACCAACACTGATATTCCACCAATGAAGTTCTTCAGTGACCAGCTCTAGATGACTGCTCCAGATAAATGCTCCAGTGACCACTACTGAAGGTCCACCAGTGAAGTGCTCCAGATTGTGTCTCCAGTAGAAGTCCAGATATTTGTCTCTAGTTGCCAGATAATAAAGTCTCCACTGAAGTCCCATGTTTGTGGGCCCAACAAAGAAGAATGACAGCTGTTGAAAGGAAGGCGCATGGGACAATGACGTTTCTAACGGTATTGTGGGACCACGTGCAGGGAATATTTCTAGAAGCCACTCTGTCCATTTCTTATTGGTTAATAATTAGTGGTTGTCCTTAGCGCATGTCAGCTTCTGATTATCTTATTATATTTCGTTATTTCCTAGGTAATAGCTTGTGGCTATAAATAGGGCCTTATTTCCTCTTTGTAAAGTCAGTTGTTGATGTTGAATGAAATTGATAGAGCAGCCTCTATTTCTTACAAAAATATTCTTTTACCTTTAGAGATCTTTTGATCTTGGTGGTTAGGAGTGACCCCTTTATCAATATTTGTGGTGACTTGTTCTTTATCAAATATTGTGGTGAGGTCTTTAAATCTTCGGTTTCCTTTATCTATAATCGTGGTGGCTAGACCTTTATCGATTGTAGTGGTGGGGCGGCGTGTTTCCTTTATCCTTGATTCCGGTGGCTTAGCCTTTACGAGTCTTGGTGGTGGATTCTATATCTATCATTTTTATTTTATTGTCTTGTTTGATTGTTCGTTTCATATAAAATCCAGAAAATACCAAAAATAGTCTTCCGCTGTCGTTTGTCGCGTGATTTACGCATCAAATTCTTCATCCGTAACACTTCTTATCATATTAGTAGCATTAGTTGTGTCCACCTTCTTAACAAACAAATGATCAGGTGGGATCCTATTAATCGACCCTTCAACCCCCAAAAACCGCTCATAATGATGTACAAAAGCCTCGTAAACAGCCCCACCCTCATGCACCACACCATTACTATCCTTAACAATCTCAATTCTATTCCTATGATTTCGGCATTTAAGAGACTTGTGGAAGTAAGCAGTGTTAGAGTCACCAACTTGTAACCAATTCACCTTTGCTTTTTGTTTCAGAAACTTCTCCTCATCAAGTGATGCTTCTTGAAAATTACGAAGGCATTCACCCTCCTACTCACGAAGAACCACATTAGCAGGATCAATATCAATTGCTTTCTGAACACTATCAAGTTCCTTTCGAAGTAAGTCAACCCGAGCATGAAGATTACCTTATTTAAACAATAGACTACGTAAAGGGGACTTCAAAGCCCGAAGCCTTGAAACCACTTTGTACATATTATGACCATCAATCTCCATTGCCCAAGTGTTAGCCACCAGCTCCCTATATCCATCCTTGTTAACCAGAAAATTTGCAAATTTAAACACCTTTGGCTTAGACCGTGCAACATTTGGTAGTTTAAGGACACATGGTGAATGATCAGAAACCCTATAAGGTTGAAAAATGGCATGTGCTCCCTGAAATTCAGCCATAAATTCGATATTAGCCATAACTCTATCAATCTTCTTCATGATTCCCACACCCTTCTTTGGCTTTTGATTCCAAGTAAAGTGTAATCCAGACCTGTTTACATCCAGAACTTCAACCCTATCCACACATTCCTTAAATTCTCTCATACCAATGCTAATAGATGAAGAACCAGAAAAATTATCTTCTAAGTTGAGGGACGAGTTGAAATCACCTAATAGACACCAAGGTTTGTCTTTCGTAAACAGTTTATGCATACATAAGTCATTCCATAGCTCCCTACGTTCCTTATAACGATTTTTAGCATAAACAAGCGAACAAAACAAAGCCTTGTTGTCAACCTTAAACACAATCTGTGTATGAATCACCTGAGAGGTTTGTGAAATAATCATAACATCCACAAGATCAGGATTCCATCCAAGAATGATACGAGTACCCTTATCACACAAATTCCCATTTGAAGTCCAATCCCAAGTACCACAAATCTTCTTACATACATTAAACAACTTGCCAATGTCCATATGTGATTCCATAATGGCATAAACTTTCAACTTATTATCATCAATGACTTTTTTGACCTCGTTTTGTTTCAGGGGACGATTTAAACCCCTTATGTTCCAAGCTGCCAAACTACCCATTGACACTATCTAACCCGGGAGTGCTTGCCCCCTCAGAACCATTCACTTTATCCAACTTTGCTCCCATAAATGTGCCAGTTTCATCCTCAACCTCTATACATTCATCAACCTCAGAATCATAATCAACCCCTTTAGTAGCATCATCTGGAGCAACAACAAAAGCAATATCAATGGCGTCTTTCATATGTTTCTTCTTGAGTTCAGCACGCTCCTCAATAGGAACTTATTGGATGACTGGATCACTTTCCCCTTTCCCATAATCCAACAACAACTCATACGAGTTTTTTGTGTGCACCATTGCCTCAACCTTTTTAGGAACCGAACCTGAAGTACTAGCAATATTGGACACATCTTTCGATTTATTCACAGGTCTGTACTCAAATTTTGGCTTTTGTTTTGTGATCGGGATCCCTTGCTTGAAATTTGCTTTCTTTTTTCCTTTTACCTCCGTGAACCCATCAGCATCAGTTTGGGCAACTGCTTTCACATTCACTCTAACTTTCTTGGGACAAGTATCATGTTTATGCCCAAAAACGCAACAAGATGAACATCTTGGCGGTTTCCATTCATATTCCACTTGCAAAGTTTCCTTAGTATAACCATCCCCATCCAAATCCGGGATTGCAATCGACAACTTATCTTGAAAATCCGACATAGCTGAAATCTCTATTAAAGCTCGAGCATAACTACTTCGACCCCAAGACTCCGTGCACATACCACTAGTATAAGAATCAAGTGACTTTGGGTTGCCAAGTTTCGAAAAAAGTAAACTCAAACCATCATCCGTATAAGCTGCAATAGGTACATTGTGAATCTTAATCCACACCGTGATCTCCTTTAGATCTTCCTTTTTCAACTTAGTGGTTGGTGACCACACATTAAGAAAAATAGGCATATTACGAATCACCCATGGTCCCCCCTCCAACACACTATTCATACCCTTCTTATCAGCAAACTTGAAAAAGAAAAAACCATTAGCATTCATCATCACTTTTTGCAAACCAAATTTCGCCCATTTGGTTTTTACAAAGTACTCAACCACCGGATAAGCCAATCTATCACCCAAAAAGTATCCAAATAGAGTATTTGCATACTTATCTTGAACAATACGAACAGATTCTTTCGGTAAAACCACATCAACATCATCATGAACTAGAGTCTTTGGAGGTGATGGATGTTAATCAGTTGGGATTGCATTTCACTTGGAATCAGAAACCCAAAGGCGAGGGAGGTGTCCTAAAAAAGCTTGATAGGATTATGGCTAATTTGGCCTTTTTGGATAACTTTACTGGTGCTATAGCAATTTTTCAGCCATATCGTATATCTGATCACTGCCCTGCTATTATTCGGATCCCCTTGAAGCATAAATTTCAACCGAAGCCGTTTAAATTTTCAAATGTACTTATTCATAATGCAGGATTTAAGCAAGTGGTTCAAGATGGATGGCAGCAACAATTGGATGGTCATTTTATGTACCGGGTGGTTAAGCGCTTAAAGGAGCTCAAAAAACCATTACGTAAACTGTTGTATGAAAGAGGAAATTTATACAAAAAGGTGGAAGTTCTTAGATCTGAATCGGATGAAGTCCAGAAAGCGCTAGATTCAGATCCCTTTAACTCTCTCCTTCGAGAGGAGGAGGCTGCGTATCTTACTTCTTATAATAATGCGCTACTTGATGAAGAACGATTCCTTAAGCAGAAGGCTAAAGTGCATTGGCTTAAAGTTGGTGATTCCAACTCAGCTTATTTTCATAAAGTAGTGAAGAGTCAAACATCCAGAAATAGAATTGATGCAATACAAGATTCTAATGGCAATGTGGTTGATGGTGAACAGGTTGCGGATGCTTTTGTGTCTTACTATTCGAATTTCCTTGGACAGGCGGAGCAAGTACAAATTCTGAATACTAATAATCTCTTCCTTAATAAGTTATCTTCTACTGATGCGGAATATATGATTCGTGATGTTACTAATGATGAAGTGAAGGATGCAATGTTTTCTATGGGGGATGATAAATCGCCGGGGCCTGATGGATTCACTGCTACTTTTTTCAAAGTAGCCTGGGATGTTATTGGGACTGATGTCACAGCTGCGGTTAAGGATTTTTTCTATTCTGGAAAATTGTTGAAGGAACTTAATCATACTATCATTGCTTTAATTCCTAAAGTGGCTGCTCCCTCTCGGGTTACTGATTTTAGACCTATTTCTCTTTGTAATGTATTGGTTAAATGCATTACAAAGATCATCGCCAATAGGATAAGTTTGAAGGGGTTGGTTAGTGAGAATCAGTCGGCTTTTGTTCCTGGTAGGAGAATATCTGATAATATTTTGCTAACCCAGGAATTGATGCATAATTATCATCTGGCTCGAGGTCCTCCACGTTGTGCCTTTAAAGTTGACATTCAAAAAGCTTATGATACGGTTGACTGGGATTTTTAGAGACCATTCTGATTGAGTTTGGGTTTCATGAGCGTATGGTGGCGTGGATAATGGAATGTGTTTCGTCTACTACCTTTTCCATTAGTATTAATGGGATGGTTCATGGCTACTTCCATGGAAAAAGGGGTCTTCGTCAGGGTGATCCGCTTTCTCCATATTTATTTACTTTGTTAATGGAAGTTCTTACACTTATGCTGAAACGGCAGGTTACATCTTCTGGTACTTTTAGATATCATAATCATTGTTCGGAGGTTGAGGTTATTAATCTATGCTTTGCGGATGATTTGTTCATTTTTCTTCATGGTGATGCGGATTCTGCTCGTGTTATTATGAATGGTTTGAATGAGTTTAAAATTGTCTCTGGTCTACATCCTAGTCTCCCTAAAAGTACAGCCTACTTTTGTAATGTGCTTAATTATGTAAAGTTGGAGATTCTTAGTATTCTCCCATTTGAGTGCCGCTGGTTTCATCTAGGTTGGCATATCGTGATTGTAAAGAGCTGATCGAAAGAGTTCAATCACAGGTACAGGACTGGAAATCAAAGTTCTTGTCATTTGCAGGCCGGTTGCAATTGGTAAATTCTGTACTTGCTTCTATGCATGTGTACTGGTCCTCGGTCTTTGCTCTTCCTAGTCGGGTTATTTATGAATTAGAACAAATGATGCGCAATTTCTTGTGGAGTAAAGGATCTGTAAAAAGGGGAGCATCGAAAGTTGCTTGGGAAGATGTTTGTTTGCCAAAAGAGGAAGGGGGTCTTGGTATTCGGAGACTTGCAAGTTTCAATACCGCACTCCTTTCCTCTCATATATGGTCTATTATTTCATCGAAAGAATCTCTTTGGGTTCGTTGGATTCATACCTATAAACTTCGTGGCAAGTCTTTTTGGGAGGTTCCTTTGAAAGGTTGTGTGACTTGGGGATGGCGGAAGCTTTTGCAAGCTAGGAATCAGGTGCGGTCTTTCTTCTTCTCTCAACTTGGTGATGGATTAAGCACATCACAGCATGGTATGATTATTGGTGTAGTTATGGTCCTCTTATTTCACACATCACGCCAAGAATCATAACTAACGCGGGATTTCATCTAAATGCTAAAGTGGCTGATGTTATTCATAATGATGAATGGGCATGGCCAAATTCTTGGAGCACATTTTTTCCTAATTTATTACCACCCCCTCTTGCAAATGGGGTGACTGATCGTGTTTTTTGGAAGAATAGAAATGGCTTATTATTACAGTTTTCGGTTTCTGTGGCTTGGGACGATTTGCGGCCAAGAAGTAGTGAAGTCTCTTGGCATAATCTGGTTTGGTTTCCTCAACATATTCCAAAGCATTCTTTTATTCTATGGTTAATTATGAGGCGCAGGCTGAAGACCCAAGACTTGTTACAGTATTGGGATACCTCTAATCCATCTACATCCTTATTGTGTTCGTTATGTGGACAAATACCTTATTCACATGATCAACTTTTCTTTGAGTGTGATTTTTCCTCTCAGGTGTGGGATGCTGTAAAGATTAAGGCTGAATTACAAAGTACTTCTCATGAATGGCAGCCGATTATTACTGGTCTCTTGGGCATGGGTACTTCGAATTCAATTGTAAGTGTGGTGGCAAAACTTTTGTTGGCTGCGACTTCTTACTACATAAGGAAAGAGCGTAACCAACGTTTATTTGGTGGTAATAGAAGGATGAGACATCAAGTTGTGGATACAATTATCCACACAGTTCGGTTAAAGCTGCTCACATGTCGGTTTAAGAAGACAAGGAGAGTAGCTCGATTTCTGGATGCTTGGAATCTACCTGTTTCTTTACTTGCATAATGCTTTGTAATAGTTGTTCTGTTTCGGTTCTGTAATCTGGGAGGCATGTCACCCTGTTTATTTGAATATTGCACTGACTAGTGCTTGATTGTAAAGTCGACTTGGACTTCCCCAAGTCACCTGTTCAGCATTTTTTATATAAAATCGAGCCAGGGGTGACGGCCTTTTACCAAAAAAACTATGAGATTCTCAATTTTCCGAAAGTTTACCACCTTTTTAATTGATCCAGCTTTCAGTTTTGCAGCATAGGAAGGTTGCACATGCATATCAGAAGTAGTTTGTGTAGCCTCCTGTGTGGTTTCCTTCTTCCCATCACCCTCATCATTCACCTGTGGTATCTGGCTCTCATCAAGACTCAGGGTTGAATCTGATTTCTCCTTAATGTCATCAACATTTGAAATGTCATCTCCTCCTAGATTATCAGATACAGTGTGTTGAACATAAATAGGATTCTCAAATATTGTGGTAGGAGGTAGAGAGCCCTTTTTCTCAACACTATTCATATGATTAATAGGCTGTTCATTCGTAACATTTGTAGCATCATCAACCCTAGAAGATGAAGCAGGAGTTTCAAAAGCAGCACCTTTCGAATCAGCCATGTTATTAGTTGCATGAACCACTCCAGAGGGGTTCTTATGAGTGGTAGCAGCTTTCTTTTCATTAGAACCCTTATTAGGGTTTTTCAAGACTGATCTAACAGGTTGTCTTATTTTCCCATCAATATTCTTAATTTTTGAAGCAATACCAGGGGGAATGCCCCCAGTGTTATTCAATCTCTCCTTAGAACTCATGAATCCATGTAATCAAAAACACCAGATTATCAAAAAGACGAAGAAAAAGACACAAAACCATAAAAATGGCAAGAACCCTAAACCGGAAATCAGATCTCTTAATCGTTTAACAAGTTCCACTGATATAGCTAAACTACAAAGGTAGCCGCGATCACGAACAAGTTAAAAAATCAGAAAAAAGAAAATATGTTTAGGGATTGGCACAAACAAGAAAAAGAATAGATTGAGTATCGCCCATGCGCAGCCAAAGTGAAATAGAATATTATGGTGAAGAAATAATGATTAAATTGAGATCAGATTTTTAAGAATTGAAATCAGAAGAATTAATTCCCACCAATCCTGGCCGATCATCACTAAAAAACAAGTGAGTTGAGCATTAAATGAGATCGGACAAATACCAATTTCCCCACCGTCCCACTTTGAGAATTAAGAAGAATTGAAATCGGATTTACAATCACCACCGACCCGCAACACAAACCATCCAATAAATAATAGGAATTACGAAAGGAATTGGATTTTGTAAGCAGATCGAGCGATTGAAAATCAAGAGAAAATCAAGAAAGGAGGCCGGTCTTGGAGAGAGAGATTTTTAACACATAATTTACTTAAGGAACTTAATCATTGATAATTAAATATTTTTTTCGAAATGGCAGCATGCTTAATGTGCTAAACCATACGATAATTGCTCTTTCCCAAAAGTTTCTACTCCTTCGTTAATTAATGATTATCATCCTATTTCCTGTTGTAATGTCTTTATAAATGTATTAGTAAAATTCTCACTAAGAGGATGAAGGAGGGATTGGACGACGTGGTTAGTATTAATCAATCAGCCTTCATTCCGGGTCGTGCAATATTGGATATTATTCTTCTTACCTAGGAGCTTATGCATGGACATCACCTAAATAGAGGCCCGCTTCGTTGTGCCTATAAAGTTGACATCCAAAAGGCTTATGATACAGTTGATTGGAGGTTTTTGAGAAAGGTACTTTTAGGTTTTGGTTTCCACCCCAAGATGGTTATGTGGGTTATGGCTTGTGTAACATCTGCTTCTTTCTCTATTAGCATCAATGGAAACCTACATGGGTATTTTAAAGGTAAAAGGGGCCTTAGACAAAGTGACCCAATGTCTCCCTATCTTTTTACTTTGGTTATGGAAGTGCTCACTTTGTTATTGCAGCAAGTCTCATCTGATCCATCATTTAGATTCCACAATCAGTGTGTGCAGCAATCTGTTATAAATGTCTGTTTTGCGGATGATTTATTTCTCTTTGCCCATGTGATCATGATTCAGCAAAGGCTATCATGGATGGTTTGAATGTTTTCAAAGACATGCCGGGGCAAGTGCCTAGTATCCCAAAAAGCACTGCCTTATGGACGAAAATTGGTGATGGGCGAAAAACATTCATTTGGAGCGATCAATGGTGTAGCCAAAGTCCATTACGTAATCTTATAACTCCTAGGCAGATTTCCCAAGCTGGTTTTAATCTTGATAGCAAACTTGCTGATGTTGTATACAATGGGGAATGGAAATGGCCACAAGCATGGTATGATCTTTATCCAGTTTTATCCTCCAGATGGATTCTCCAGTTGGAGGCTCCAGATGGATCCTCCAGTTGGATCCTCCAGATGGATTCTCCAGTTGGATCCTCCAGATGCATTCTCCAGTAAAGATCCTCCAGATGCATTCTCCAGTGGATCCTCCAGATGCATTCTCCAGTGGATCCTCCAGATGGATTCTCCAGTTGATCCTCCAGATGCATTCTCCAGTGAAGATCCTCCAGATGATTCTCCAGTTGGATCCTCCAGATGCATTCTCCAGTAAAGATCCTCCAGATGATTCTCCAGTGAAGAGGCTCCAGATGGATCCTCCAGTTGGATCCTCCAGATGGATTCTCCAGTTGGATCCTCCAGATGCATTCCCCAGTAAAGATCCTCCAGATGCATTCTCCAGTTGGATCCTCCAGATGCATTCTCCAGTTGATCCTCCAGATGGATTCTCCAGTTGGATCCTCCAGATGGATTCTCCAGTTGATCCTCCAGATGCATTCTCCAGTGAAGATCCTCCAGATGCATTCTCCAGTGAAGATCCTCCAGATGCATTCTCCAGTGAAGATCCTCCAGATGCATTCTCCAGTAAAGATCCTCCAGATGGATTCTCCAGTGAAGATCCTCCAGATGCATTCTCCAGCGAAGATCCTCCAGATGGATTCTCCAGTTGATCCTCCAGATGCATTCTCCAGTTGAGGCTCCAGATGGATCCTCCAGTTGGATCCTCCAGATGCATTCTCCAGTGGGATCCTCCAGATGCATTCTCCAGTGAAGATCCTCCAGATGCATTCTCCAGTGAAGATCCTCCAGATGCATTCTCCAGTGAAGATCCTCCAGATGCATTCTCCAGTGAAGATCCTCCAGATGCATCCTCCAGTTGGATCCTCCAGATGGATTCTCCAGTTGGATCCTCCAGATGCATTCCCCAGTAAAGATCCTCCAGATGCATTCTCCAGTGGATCCTCCAGATGGCATTCTCCAGTTGAGGCTCCAGATGGATCCTCCAGTTGGATCCTCTAGATGGATTCTCCAGTTGGATCCTCCAGATGCATTCTCCAGTAAAGATCCTCCAGATGCATTCTCCAGTAAAGATCCTCCAGATGCATTCTCCAGTTGGATCCTCCAGATGCATTCTCCAGTAAAGATCCTCCAGATGCATTCTCCAGTGGGATCCTCCAGATGCATTCTCCAGTGAAGATCCTCCAGATGCATTCTCCAGTGAAGATCCTCCAGATGCATTCTCCAGTGAAGATCCTCCAGATGCATTCTCCAGTGGATCCTCCAGATGGATTCTCCAGTTGATCCTCCAGATGGATTCTCCAGTTGGATCCTCCATATGGATTCTCCAGTTTAGATCCTCCAGATGCATTATCCAGTAAAGATCCTCCAGATGGATTCTCCAGTTTGATCCTCCAGATGGATTCTCCAGTTTAGATCCTCCAGATGCATTATCCAGTAAAGATCCTCCAGATGGATCCTCCAGTTGGATCCTCCAAATGGATTCTCCAGTTGGATCCTCCAGATGCATTCTCCAGTAAAGATCCTCCAGATGCATTCTCCAGTGAAGATCCTCCAGATGCATTCTCCAGTGAAGATCCTCCAGATGCATTCTCCAGTAAAGATCCTCCAGATGCATTCTCTAGTGAAGATCCTCCAGATGCATTCTCCAGTAAAGATCCTCCAGGTGCATTCTCCAGTGAAAGATCCTCAGATGCAATCTCCAGTGAATATGCTCCAGCTCCAGTCTCCAGACTCCAGTCTCCAGTCTCCAGACTCCAGGCTCCAGTCTCCAGTCTCCAGTCTCCAGTTTCCAGGCTCCAGTCTCCAGTCTCCAGTCTCCAGGCTCCAGTCTCCAGTCTCCAGTCTCCAGGCTCCAGTCTCCAGTCTCCAGGCTCCAGTCTCCAGTTTCCAGGCTCCAGTCAAGACCCTTCAGTGAAGCTTACCAGTGAACGACTCCAGTCCAGAAATACCAGAATAAAGTCACCAGTTTTGTTCAGTTCAGTTTATTTCGGTGACATGGCAGTGGACCCAATAAAGAAGGAATGGCAGCTGTTGACAGGGATAAGGAAGGCACGTGTGACAACGTTATTTTTAACGGTTTGTGGGCCCTTGTGCAGAAGAATCTTTCTAGAAGCTTTGTCTGTCCTTTTCCTATTGGTGGATAAATTAGTGGTTGTTCTTAGCACATGATAGCCTTTTATTTATTTAATATTTGTATTTCTTTATTCCTAGGAAATAGCATGTGTGTGGCTATAAATAAGTGCTTAATTTCTCATTGTAAGGCAGTTGTTGATGTTGAATGAAATTAATAGAGCAGCCTCTATTTCTTACAAAAATCTTCTTTTACCTTTAGAGATCTTTGATCTTGGTGGTTAGGAGTGACCCCTTTATCAATATTTGTGGTGACTTGTTCTTTATCAAATATTGTGGTGAGGTCTTTTAAATCTTCGGTTTCCTTTATCTGTAATCGTGGTGGCTAGACCTTTATCGATTATAGTGGTGGGGCGGAGTGTTTCCTTTATCCTTGATTCCGGTGACCTGGCCTTTACGAGTCTTGTTGGTGGATTCCTTATCTATCTTTTATTTTTGTGTTGTTTGTTTCATTAAAATTCAGAAAATATCAAAAATAGTCTTCCGCTGTTGTTTGTCGCGTGATTTACGCATCAGGATACTTTAAGAGTTAAGCAGAATGAAATAAACTGGGTGGAAACTGTTTGGTTCTCGCAATGCATACCTCGTCATTCTTTCCACCTTTGGCTTGTTTTCAAGAATAAACTGAAGACACAAGATAGGTTGAAGGCATGGGAAGCTGGGAGCGAAACTAATTTAAACTTCATGTTTTGCCCCTTGTGTAAGACAGGAAGAGACTCACGCTCACATTTGTTTTTCCAATGTGCCTTTTCTTTTTTTTTGGGTAAAGGGGAATTTAAACCTCGGTAAGCTTTTATAAATCACCCAAAAGAAGATTATTACAAGTAGCTTGGCAAAGTACCAAACTAATTCATACATATGACATGCCATATGTATGTGAAACAATAACATCACAAACGACCTAGCTGAACAATACATAAAAAAGGCTAATAACATCAAAAGCATTAATAATACACCTCTAATATGTAAGTAACCAATATCAAACATCAACCTCTATCATTCTACCAAAACGAAACCAAATCTCAAACATGCACATCACAGTGAAGAGCTCAAAATGGCTAACCAAATGGAGACTCCTACCCTTAGATAAATCCAAAGGCCTGTCAGAGGGACACATTTAGAAGACTTGTTGACTTCTTAATGGCAAAACAATAAAAGTGATGTTTAATAAATGTTTACGTGATATCCAACTTCCATTCTTCTAGGATGCTTCTTCCTTGAATCTTTTTCTTGAAATTCATAGTGGCTAACTTCATCCGGACAGTAGACACAATAACATCACGCAGTTGAGCAACCGATCTTTCTTTAGGAGAAAATAATCTGGAGTTTCTCTCTTGCCATAAGTAATAAGCCGAAGCAGCAATCAGAAGCTTAGCAATAACTGTCTTGGCTAGATTAGGCTTTGATGTCAACAATAGCATTGAAGTGATATCAGTCCATCGGTTTGGAACCGCATGAAATCCCATTAAGGGGCGAACCAAATTCCAAATCTGCAATGAGTAATTACATTCAAAAAATAAATGTTGATGCGAATCAGGTCCACGCTTGCAGAGGGAACAGCAAAGTAGATTTAAGTTAGTAGAACCACTAACATCCCATTGCTTCATCTTATCATGAGTCTTCAGTTTTTCTCTCATAATAAGCCAGACATGAAATGAGTGCCTCGAATACTATGTGCAAACCAAACAAGATCAACCCAAGGAACAACTGGTCTTCTAACTCGGATGGTTTCCCATGTGGAAGAGGCTGAAAAACCAGTTTCCTTCCCATTATTATCATACCAAGTAATTATATCAGAAACAGCAGGACGAAGAACAGGAGGAGTAACATTTATAAGCACTGGAAATAGATCAAACCAGGCAATTGGCCATTTTCAGCGTCCATTAGTTAGAACATCATTAACAGTTGCATCAAGACGAAATCCCGCTCTAGTCATCTCTCTATATGTAATAAACTTACATAAAGGGCCAATAGAAGCCCAATTATCAAACCAAGCTGAAGTAGTATACCCATCCCCTATCAGATACTTAATATGTGGTCGGATTACTTCTCGCAATTGAAGAAGCTTACGCCATCCCCATGTTGAGCCAGCTTTCAAAGGGACATCCCAGAAATTTCTTCCCTTGAGTTTATGCACATTAATCCACTGTACCCAAAGAGACTTTCGATTATTCAAGATACTCCATACATGAGAAGTCATAAGAGCTTTGTTAACATCACAAATTCTTTTAATTCCAATTCCTCCTTCATACTTAGGAAGGCAACAATCCTTCCATAAAAAAGCCCGCATCTTCTTTTCCAAATCAGAAATGATACTAGCAGGGAGAATGAAAACTGAAGCCCAATAATTGTAACCTGCCAGCAAACGAAAGAGACTTGTTCTTCCAATCACTTATTCTAGCCTCCATCCTTTCAACCAAAATTGTGCAATCTTTGTGTAAAAGTCTAGATGAAATAAGTGGAACACCAAGATAACGAATCGGAAGAAAGCCTTCTTCAAATGGGAGGATCTCCAAAATAGCCCTCTTAATACGATCAAGGACATTACAAAAGAAAGCCGTGCTTTTAGCTAGACTAGGCATAAGTCCTGAGGCATTAGAAAACTCCATAAGCCCGTCCATAATAGCTTTGGCCGAAGCAAGATCACCTCGGCCAAAGAGAAAGAGATCATCTGCAAAACAAATGTTAATAATTCGTTGTTCTCCACACAAGTTATGAAACCTGAAGCCCGGTGAATGCTGCACAGATTTGTGTAACATCAGAGTTAACACCTCCATAACCATAGTAAAGAGGTATGGGGACATGGGATCACCCTGTCTAAGTCCTCGTCTTCCTTGGAAAAGACCATGAATATTACCATGCAAGCTGATAGAGAAAGAAACACTGGTAACACAAGACATGATCCAATGTACCATAGTCGGATTGAATCCAAAACCAATTAATGTTGCTCTTAAGAAGCTCCAATTAACAGTATCATATGCTTTCTGAATGTCAACCTTAGCAGCACATCGTGGGGGGCCAATCTTACGATGATAATTATGCATTAATTCTTGAGTTAGAAGAATATTATCCGATATAAGCCTTCCCGGAATGAATGCGGATTGATTAATATCCACAATATCGTCCAACCCATCCTTAATGCGATTAGTAATAATTTTACTAATGCATTTATATATTGTATTGCAGCAAGAAATTGGGCGATAATCTGTAACTCTATTAGGAGTGGACACTTTCGGAATCAATGCTAAGAAGGTATGGTTGATTTCTTTCAAAATTTTGCCAGTCTTAAAGAAATCATGAATGGCAAGACATACCTCCTTTCCCGTTATATCCCAAGTCTTCATAAAGAAGAGCGAGGTATACCCATCAGGACCCGGGGCTTTATTTTCATCAATTGAGAACATAGCTTCTTTAATTTCAGCATTAGTGATCGCTCGAACCATATAATCCGCTTTTTGCCTACTAATAGTTCTTCTGAAAACTTCATTAGGATTAAAACAAGATGGAGGCCCTTCAGTTCCCAAGAAGTCTTCATAATGTTTTACAAGCGCAGTAGCCACACCACCCCCTTCATGATCAACTCCATTAACGTCTTGAATCTTCTCTATCCGGCTCCTGTGAGATCTTGCTTTAACAGTGTTGTGAAAATACAAAGTATTAGAGTCACCCACCTCTAACCATTCAATCTTGGCTTTCTGTTTTAAGAAGCGTTCCTCATCAAGAGCCGCCTCTTTAAAATCATAAAGTGCAGCAATCTCCTGGTTTCTTAATTCTTTATCAGAGGGATCAGCCTCGATAGCTATTTGGAGGCTATCAAGCTCAAGTCGAAGCTCCTTAACCTTATTATGCAGATTTCCTTGCCTAAAGAGCATACTTCGGATCGGATGTTTCAAAAGTCTTAGCTTTTTCACTAATCTGTACATCTTGCATCCAGTAAAAGGAGTATCCCAATGAGTTTTAACCATTTCAGCAAAATCCTTCTTATGAACTAGGAAGTTAGCAAATTTGAATGGGTTGGGTCTTTGCCTAGTAACATTAGGATGGCACATGGGGTATGATCCGAGATTCTATAGGGTTGAAAGATGGCATGAGCGGATTGAAACTCATCACAAAACTGAACGTTTCCCATGATTCTATCAATTTTCTTCAATGTTCCCGTTCCATGCTTGGGTTTTTGAGTCCATGTAAAATGGAACCCGGAAGAATTAATATCCATTACATCAATTTGTTGTATACACTCCTTAAAATCACGCATACCAACATCAATTTTGGAAGAACTAGAGAAGCTATCCTCCAAATTAAGCGCTGAGTTAAAGTCTCCCAACAACACCCACGGTTTTCCTTGTATAAAATGCTGATGTGTACAAAGATTATCATCCCATAATAATCTTCTATGAACATAATAGTTGTCCGCATATACAAACGAACAATAGAAAGCCTTTCGATCTAACTTGTATATAATCTGAATATGTATGACTTGATCCGTATGTGACAAAACCATAACATCCACAACCTCAGAATTCCACCCCAGAATAATCCTCGTACCCTTACTACAGGACGAAGCATTAGAAGACCAATTCCAGGTTTTAAACACCCTTTTGTACACATCCATAAGACTAGAAATATGTACATGGGATTCCAAAATAGCACAAACATTAAGATTATTTTCACTTACCACCTGCCGAACCTCTTTCTGTTTGAGGGGTCGGTTCAAACCCCTAATATTCCATGCAGCTATACTACCCATTAAAACCGTGCATACCGGGGGTGCTTGCCCCCTCAGAAGTGGAATTAGGCTTAGTATGTGCAGCCATAAAATCATCAGATTCATCATAGATATTTTCCACATAATCATCATCGACTTCATCATTATCAGAATCAGCAGAAAATGCCACATCCATCGTTGCCTTTAATTTCGATGCCTTTTCAGCCATTTCACTTTCTGTGGCTTCCCGAAGTACACTTTGTTTAGTCCCATAATCAGATAACGGGTCATCTTCTTTTTGTCCATCTTCATCTACCAGGACTCCAAACGAATTCTTGGTTGGAATCTGCCCTTTAGAGGTGCTTGCTTGATCAGTACTCGTTTTTGGTTTCACCACGGGCCGATATACGAACTTATTCTTCTGATTTTGGACCGGAACTCCTTGCCTTGAACCATTCTTTTTGCCAACTAGCTGGAAACCATCACTGTGCACCTCTGATATAACCTTTTTAGGAATTGGTATGACCTTTTAGGCAATTTAGGGCATTGGTCGCTTGCATGATTAAACACTTTGCAAGCCGAACAATGAGGAAGTTTCCATTGGTACTCAATGTTAATAACGTGTTTCGAAAAACCATCACCAACCATATTAGGAATTCCAACAGTCAACTCAGATTTTAGCTCATTATCTGCATCCAATTCAATAAGAGACTGAGCATAACTACTACGACCCCATGCATTAATGCACATGGAATTCGTATAATCATCCAAAGCAACTGGTCTTCCAAGCTTGGTGGCAAGCATGCTTAGACCATCTTCATTAAATATAACCAAAGGTACATTATGCATCTTTACCCAAACCGGGACCTTCTTAATGTCGGACATACTAAAATCAGGAGTCCAATTATTAAGGAAAAGAGGAACTGAGCGAATTAACCATGGTCCTTGTTCTAACACTTTCTCCATACCAGATTTCTCCTCAAATTTGAAGAAAAAGAAACCGGATGCATTCATCATAAGACGCTGAAACCCATATTTAGCCCAAGCATTCTTCACGTAGTTTTCAACAACGGGGAAAGCAAGTCTTTTTCCAAGAAAATATCCAACCAAAGTATTAGCATATTTGCTATTTGCTGACATAATAGCTTCTTTTGGAATAATCAAATCAATGCCTTCAACACTAAATTCCACATTCAGAGAACGGAAATTAACTTTTGGTTTATTATTCACATCAGATCGCACCACTTTTGCAAACGAAAAAGGGATATTAACAACCGGAGGATCAGACTGGTTCACCTTATCAGGCTGCACCACCTTTGCAACTGGTGGTACAGATTGATGAATCCCATCACCAACACCATCGCCATTCACGGAAAAACTAGGAGTTTCATTGGTAGTATTAAAACCACCACCTAATTTCCCATCATTCACATGCTGTTTAACAAATTCAGAATTATCATCCATGCTACCATCCACTTCCCCATCTTCACCACGTTCCACATTATCAGTATTAGAACTGGTAGAATTGTTTTTTGGACCCTCAGCTTTCCCCTCCGCATCATACAAAGGGTTACCATATTCTTCTACCTTGGGATTTGATGCAGATGTCTCAGAATTAACATTTGAACTTTCACCTGTTGGGTCTTTTAATTCAGCTTTTCGAGCTTCAGCAGCTTTCTTCTCATTAGAACCCTTATTAGGGTTTTTCAGGATTGACCTCACAGGTGGTCTCACCTTCCCATCAATATTCTTAATCTTTGAAGCAATACCAGGCGGATTACCCCCGGAGTTAGTCGATCTCTCTTTTGAATTCATGATCCCATGCAAGTTCGTAAGGTGAAAAAACTGAACGAAGATAGCTTAAGTTCGTAAGCTTCAAAACGAAAATAAGATAATTTTATATCTTTGTTTTGCTATCTTCGTTTTGCTATATTCGTTTTGCTAAGTTCGTTTTGCTATCTTCGTTTTGCTATTTTCGTTTTGCTCAATCGCGTCGAAACTAGGTATTCCTCCAACTGAACGAAGATAGCTTAAGTTCGTAAGCTTCAAAACGAAAATAAGATAATTTTCTATCTTCGTTTTGCTATCTTCGTTTTGCTATATTCGTTTTGCTAAGTTCGTTTTGCTATCTTCGTTTTGCTATTTTCGTTTTGCTCAATCGCGTCGAAACTAGGTATTCCTCCAACTGAACGAAGATAGCTTAAGTTCGTAAGCTTCAAAACGAAAATAAGATAATTTTCTATCTTCGTTTTGCTATCTTCGTTTTGCTATCTTTGTTTTGCTATCTTCGTTTTGCTATCTTCGTTTTGCTATCTTCGTTTGCTATCTTCATTTTCCTCCAACTGAACGAAGATAGCTTAAGTTCGTAAGCTTCAAAACGAAAATAAGATAATTTTCTATCTTCGTTTTGCTATCTTCATTTTCCTCCAACTGAACGAAGATAGCTTAAGTTCGTAAGCTTCAAAACGAAAATAAGATAATTTTCTATCTTCGTTTTGCTATCTTCGTTTTGCTATCTTCGTTTGCTATCTTCATTTTCCTCCAACTGAACGAAGATAGCTTAAGTTCGTAAGCTTCAAAACGAAAATAAGATAATATTCTATCTTCGTTTTGCTATCTTCGTTTTGCTATCTTCGTTTTGATATCTTCGTTTTGCTATCTTCGTTTTGCTATCTTCGTTTGCTATCTTCGTTTTCCATGAATCGCCTCCTAGAGAGAGTTTTCCAATCTTTTAAGTAATATACCTTAAATGTGCCTTTTCTTTACAGGTGTGGAATCGTATCAAGCCATTGGCGAACATGCACAATATCTCTGAGTGTTGGGAAGCAATTGCAGATTGGCTCACTCAAAACTCGAAGAAGAGAACAACTGAAAGTGTAATTGCAAGAATACTAGTTGGTGCAACTACCTATTACATCTGGCAGGAGCGAAACACTCGACTTGCCACCCATAGCCCATTATGGACAAGCCTTCGCTGACAAACAACCTCCAATTGTTACTTTACTCCAGTGGCAAGTCCCTCCCTGATCAATAAAACTCATCAGCGGATAGCATCAGCGAGCAACTCCAGTCAGCAACCTTCAATAGAAGTTGTTCAGTCAGGAAATTGTTTTATTCAATAAAAAGCTGCCACGTCTCAAGTTCTAGAAGGTCTGGGATAAGGATGTGTGCATGAGAATAACGTTGTCTAACGGTTTTTGGGGCCCATGTCAGATGAAAGGAATATTTTCTGAGGCAGAATACAACACGTGTCCCCTCTACCATTGGTTGATTTTCCTTCTCCCATGTATTACAGGTATTATTTGTTTATTTTATTGTATTTCTTTATTCTAGAAAAATAGGAATTGTGGGCTATAAAAGCACATCAACAATCAATCTGTAAGGAGTTTTTTTTGGTTATAAAATGGAATGAAAAGAACACTTTCTTTTCCTATCAAATCTTCATATTACCTTCATAAATCATTATTTATTTAGGTGTTTGGAGTGATCCCTTTATCTTTAATTGTGGTGGTTCATCCTTTATCAATTAAAGTGGTGAGATCTTAAAATCTTCGATTCCTTTATCTATATTCTTGGTGGCTTTGTCCTTTATAGATTATAGTGGTGGGTTGGAGTGTTTCTATTATTTGATTCCGGTGGATCGTTTCCTTTACGAATCAAGTATTAGATTCTTATCTATCTTTGCATTTAATTGTCTTGTTCGTTTTGTTGTCTTATAAATCAGAAAATCCTCATAAAAATTATTACATTCCGCTGTGTTTTTGAAAATATCACATCAATTTGGTATCAGAGACAGGTTTTAAAAAGGTTTCTTAATCTTTTTGTCCGTTGGGGTATTGTTTGTTTAGATCTCATATTGATTTAGTCAGATCTGTTTGTTGGTTGTTTAGATCTAGTTGTTACTAATATAGATCTATTAAGATTGATTAAATAAAAATGGCCTTTAGAAGAAATATGACATTAGAAGAGGCTCATAATGCTAGGAGAGATAGGCAGATTGAAGATCTACAAGAAGCACTTGGTAGGGTTGTTCATATGTTAGAAGATGGTGGTTTAAGGTTTAATAGAGACCATGTTGTTGCTAGTGAAAGAGATTCTGAATCTCAAGGTCCTAGTGAAAGATCTGATAGTACGCCCAGAAACTCTAGTGATTCTGATGTTCCACAGCCTAGAGAAAGGCGAAAGAGACATAAGGTTGATGATACTAAAGATATTAAGATAGATCCACCAGATTTTGTTGGTTCATCAAACCCAGAAGAATATTTTGAATGGGTTCAGGTAATGGATAGAATTATGGAAATAAAAGGTTATGATGATAAAAAGAGTTTTAAAGTTGCCATTATTAAGCTTAAAAAGTATGCTTCATCTTGGTATGATAATATGAAATCTGAAAGGGAATATAAGGGTAAGAGTAAAATCAAGACCTGGTCCAAACTGAAGGAAGTTATGCTGAAGAGATTTGTTCCTCAGACGTACAAGCAAGATCAATATCTACTGATGAATAATCTGAAGCAAGGTTCTAAAGAAGTGGTAGAGTATATCAGGGAGTTTGAGCAACTAAAAACAAGAACTGGTGTCAAAGAAACTGAAGAGCATACTATCGCCAGATTCCTTGGTGGGTTGAATGCTACCATTGCTGAGAAGATGGAATTGCAGCCCATATGGACTTATGAAGGTGCATGCAAACTGGCCCTCCAGATTGAAAAGCAGCTGAAGAAGAAGGTCCAGTACAAACCTTTCACTAAGGTTACTTCCAGCTCCAATCAACCAGCTACCAGGCCCAGCGAAACTGTTCAGAAATCCTTCAGAGGAAAGGAGAAAGAAACTGGGGGATCAAAAGAACCAGTAGGGAAGAAATCTTTCAAGTGCCATGGATTTGGTCATTTCCAGGCCCAGTGTCCCAATCAGCGAGCACTGACTATCAGGGAGATAGAAAGTTTACCAGAAGCTGAAACTGAGGAAGAAGAACCAGTGTACGATGATGATGATGGCGCTGAAGAAACATATGTAGGTGCTGATATTGGGGAGATTCTGGTGGTCAGAAGAATGATGCACGCTGATGAAGTCACTGCTGACAAGGCTCAGCGAGAGAATATCTTCCACTCAAGATGTACCATCAAAGGAAAGGTATGCAGTCTTATCATTGATGGCGGCAGCTGTGCTAATGCTGCTTCAACTTACATGGTTGATAAACTGGGTTACCTACACTGAAGCATCTCCATCCTTACAAGCTTCAATGGCTCAGCGAGGGAACAGAGGTAAAGGTTACTCGACAAGTTACTATCCCATTCTCTATTGGTCTTATTTATCAGGATGAGATTGTTTGTGATGTTGTCCCTATGGATGCGTGTCATTTGTTGTTGGGAAGGCCATGGTTGTTTGATAAGCATGTATTCCACAATGGCCGTTTAAACTCTTATTCATTATTTGTCAATGGGAAAAAAAGATCACCCTAACTTCTTTGAAACCCGATTAGCACTCAAAAACCAAGGTGATGGACCAGCGCGACAAGGCTTTGTTCATGACCCAAACCGAAGTTGAGAAAGAACTCGCTGATGGCACCTCAGTAATGATGTTGCTGATGGTTGAACTTGCTGATAAGAAGGGGCTCGCTGACATTTCCAGTTTAGTCAAGCCCTTGCTGAAAGAATATGCTGACGTATTTCCTGAAGAAATGCCTTCTGGTTTGCCTCCTATCAGGGGTATTGAGCACCAGATTGATCTAATTCCAGGATCAATCCTTCCTAACAAAGCTGCTTATAGGTGTTCACTCACTGAAGCTAAAGAATTGCAAAGGCAAGTCGATGAACTGATTGCTAAGGGTTATGTGATGCGTAAATCACGCGACAAATACAGCGGAAGACTATTTTTGGGTATTTTCTGGATTTTATATGAAATAAACAACTAAACGAGACAATAAAGTAAAATGATAGATAAAAGAATCCACCACCAAGATTCGTAAAGGCCAAGCCACCGGAATCAAGGATAAAGGAAACACTCCGCCCCACCACTACAATCGATAAAGGTCTAGCCACCACGATTATAGATAAAGGAAACCGAAGATTTAAAAGACCTCACCACAATATTTGATAAAGAACAAGTCACCACAAATATTGATAAAGGGGTCACTCCTAACCATCAAGATCAAAGATCTATAAAGGTAAAAGAAGATTTGTAAGAAATAGAGGCTGCTCTATTAATTTTCATTCAACATCAACTACTTTACAATGAGAAATAGAACCTCTATTTATAGCCACATGCTCTACCTAGGAATTAACGACATAAATAAAATAATACATAAAAGCTGTCATGTGCAAGCCACTAAGTAATTTGGACCAATAAAATGTCACACGCGCCTTCTTTAACGGCTGTCATTCTTCTTTATTATTGGGCCCACAAACAACTTCAGTGGAGACTTTATTAATTGGTAACTGGAACATAAATTTGGACCGCAACTGGAGGACCTTCAGTAGTGGTCACTGGAGTACGTCATCTGGAGGACCTTTAGTAGTGGTCACTGGAGCACTTCACTGGAGGACCTTCAGTAGTGGTCACTGGAGCAGTCATCTGGAGCTCGCCACTGGAGAAATGTTACTACTGGTGACTGAACTGGTTCAGAAAAGACTTGTCTGAAATGGGCTACAGCTGGCAGAATCAACATGGCTTGTTCAAAGGGCATGATCAGTTCAGTTGCCTTCTTCAGTTCACTGGGTTCCTCCAGTTCAATGAATCTGGTCATTTCCGCATCATTCTCCCCCTCTGAAAAGAGACTTGTCCTCAAGTCTTCGAGGTACTCATCCTCTAGATAAGGCATTAGATCTCCCACATTAAAAGTACTTGAAACTGCCATGTCTCCAGGTAACTCAACCTTGTAAGCATTATCACCATATCTCTCCAGAATCTTGAACGGACCTTCAGCTCTGGGCATTAGTTTACTCTTTCTTTTTGCTGGAAACCTTTCTTTTCTAAGATGCACCCACACAAGATCACCTGGTGAAAAACTGGGTTGCTTTCTATTTTTGTTTGCTCTGGCCTTGTAACTGGCATTTGCCTTCTCTATTCTGGCCTTCACTTCTCCATGAATTCTCTTTATTTCTTTTGCTCTGGTTTCAGCTTCAATGCTTGCTTTTGGTTCAATCGAAAATGGAATTAAGTCAATGGGAGTCAGTGGATTGACACCATAACAAACTTCAAATGGGGATTTACTGGTGGAATAGTTAGGAGCTCTGTTGAAAGCAAATTCAGCATGAGCAAGCTTCAAATCCCAATCCTTCAGTGTCTTCTTCACTAGTGTTCTTAACAACATACCAATTGTTCTGTTCGTAACTTCAGTCTGTCCATCAGTCTGAGGATGGTGAGACGTACTGAACAACAATCTGGTGCCCATCAATCTCCATAGAGTCTTCCAGAAATAGCTCAAAAACTTCACATCCATCTGACACAATTGTCTTGGGAATTCCATGCAACCTGACAATCTCCTTAAAGAACAAATTCGCTACTGCTGAAGCATCATTGGTTGTGTTACAAGCGATAAAATGTGCCATTTTTGAAAACCTATCAACCACCACCATTATTGAATCTTTCCCCCTCTGTGTTCTGGGCAGTGCAACAATGAAGTCCATACTGAAATCTTCCCATTGCTGGTTTGGAACTGGAAGAGGAGTATACAAACCCTTGTGAAAAGTAGTCTTCGCCTAGTGACAAGTTGGACAGCGGCTGATAAGACTCTGGACATCCTTCAGTAGACTTGGCCAGTAGAAGTGTTCAGTGAGGATCTCTCCAGTCTTGTTAATGCCAAAATGGCCAGCTAAACCTCCTCCATGTGCTTCTCTTATCAGTAAATCTCTTATCGAACCTCTGGGAATGCACAACTTTCCATTTTTATACAAGAAACTATCTTGAACAACAAATGGCCCTTTCTGGTGAACTTCAGTGAGGTGATTAGCAAAGTCTGGATCAGTAGCATACAAATCTTTAATGAAAGAAAATCCAAGGACTCTTGCTTCCAGAATTGATAACAAGGAATATCTTCGTGACAATGCATCAGCAACAACATTACAAACTCCAGCCTTATGTTTTGAAACAAACGAATAAGATTGTAAGAATTCCATTTGGCATGCCTGGCATTAAGCTTGTGTTGGCCGTTTATAAACTTCAGGGCTTCATGATCAGAGAATAAGACAAACTGTTTCGGCTTCAGATAATGTGACCAGTGAGTGATAGCACGAATAATTGCATAAAATTCTTTGTCATAAGTGTTATACTTCAGTTTAGAGCCGTTGAGCTTTTCACTGAAATATGCAACTGGACGCCCGGCTTGTACTAATACTGCACCAATACCTACTCCACTGGCGTCACACTCTAACTCGAACAACTGATCAAAATCTGGTAAAGATAGAACTGGAGCTGAACTGAGTTTTTCCTTCAGTGACTCAAACGCCAGTTAGGCTGAACTCGGCCAGTTGAACACACCTTTCTTCAGGGAGTCAGTAATTGGAGCTACAACTGAAGAGAAATTCTTGATAAATCTTCTATAAAAAGAAGCCAGTCCATGAAAACTTCTTACTTCAGTGATTGTAGTTGGAACTGGCCATGATCTGATGGCATCAACCTTAGAAGGATCCATAGAAATACCATTCTTAGACACAACGTATCCTAAGAATATTACACTTTCCACCAAGAAATCACATTTCTCCAGTTTGCCATACAACTGGTGTCTTCTCAACAGTTCAAATACCCTCTTCAGATGGCTAACATGTTCAGCTTCAGATTTTGAGTATACCAAAATATCATCAAAATATACAACAACAAACTGGCCAATGAGTGGCCTGAGAACTTCGTTCATCAGTCTCATGAAAGTACTGGGAGCATTAGATAAGCCAAAAGGCATAACCAACCATTCATACAACCCCCCCTTGATCTTGAAAGCAGTTTTCCACTCATCTCCATCCTTCATTCTTATCTGGTGATAGCCACTTCTGAGATCAATCTTGGAAAATACTCTGGAGCCATGTAACTCATCAAGCATATCATCCAATCTGGGAATGGGATACCTATACTTAATGGTTATATTGTTGATGGCCCTGCTATCAACACACATTCTCATAGTACCATCTTTCTTTGGGACCAGGAGAGCTGGTACTGAACAAGGACTTATACTTGCTCTCACATTACCCTTCTCAACCAATTCATCGACTTGCCTTTGCAACTCTTTAGCTTCATTAGGTGAACATCTGTAAGCAGCTTTGTTTGGAAGAACTGAACCTGGAACCAAGTCAATCTGGTGCTCAATTCCTCTCACTGGTGGCAAACCTTCAGGTAGGTATTCTGGGAAAACATCAGTGAATTCCTTCAGTAAAGTCTTCAGGAGACTGGGGACACCAGTGAACTCCTTCTCTTCAGACTTTTCTACGACCAGTAACATCATAACTGGAGAGCCTTCAGATAACTCTTCTTCGACTTCAGCTTGAGACAAAAACAAAGGCTTACTGGGCTGGTCTTTCTTGACTTTCATCAGTTCTTTAGGCTTCAAAGAAGTCAGTGTGACCTTCTTTCCACTTATACTCAAAGAATACGAGTTCATTCGACCATCATGAAGAACATAATTATCAAATAACCATGGTCGACCCAATAAAATATGACAAGCATCCATAGGTACAACATCACAAACAATTTTGTCTTGATAAACTGACCCAATTGAAAATGGAATAGTAACTTGATGATTAACTTTTACCTCTGACCCTTCACTGAGCCATTGCAACTTGTAAGGTCTAGGGTGCTTAACTGTAGGTAGCGCCAGTTTCTCTACCATGTAGGTTGAAGCAGCATTTGCACAACTCCCACCATCAATGATCAGATCACAAACTTTCCCTTTGACTGTGCATCTGGAGTGAAAAATGTTCTCCCTCTGGGCAGTATCAATGGTAACTTCATCAGCATGCATCACTCTTCTGACAACCAACATTTCTCCAACATCTGCACCATAAGCTTCTTCATCTTCATCATATACTGGCTCACCTTCTTCAGTGTCGACATCTGGCAAACATTCAATTTCTCTTGCAGTCAAGGCTCTTTGATTGGGACACGCCTGGAAGTGACCAAAGCCATGGCACTTGAAACATTTTCTTCAAGCTGGTTCTTTTGATCCTCCAGTTTCTTTCTCTTTTCCTCTGAAGGATTTCTGAACAGTTTCAGTAAATCTGGGAACTGGTTGACTGGCAACTGGTTGACTTGTACTGGCAGGAACCTTACTGAATGACTTGTACGGAACCTTCTTCTTCAGTTGTCTTTCAATCTGGATAGCCATCTTGCATGCACCTTCATATGTCCAGATAGGCTGCAACTCAATCTTCTCAGTGATGGCAGCGTTCAGACCACCAAGAAATCTGGCAATAGTGTGCTCTTCAGTCTCGTTCACACCAGTTCTGGTCTTCAGATGCTCAAATTCTCTAATGTATTCTACAACTTCCTTGGCTCCTTGCTTTAGATTGTTCATCAGTAGATACTGATCTTGCTTGTACGACTGGGGAACAAATCTCTTCTGCATAACCTTCTTCAGTTTGGATCAGGTCTTGATTTTACTTTTACCCTTGTATTCTCTTTTAGATTTTATGTTATCATACCAAGATGAAGCATATTTCTTCAGTTTAATAATGGCAACTTTGAAGCTTTTTCTATCATCATACCCTTTTATTTCCATTATTCTGTCCATCACCTGGACCCATTCGAAATACTCTTCTGGGTTAGAAGATCCATTAAAATCTGGTGGATCTATCTTAATATCCCTAGTATCATCACCCTTATGTCTCCTACGCCTTTCTCTAGGATGTGGTTCATCAGAATCACTAGAGTTTCTAGGTGTTCCATCAGATCTTACACTAGGACCTTGATATTAGGAATCAATTTCACTGGCAACAACATTTTCTCGATTAAATCGTAAACCACCATCTTCTAACATATGAACAACTCTACCAAGTGCTTCTTGTAGATCTTCAATCTGCTTATCTCTTCTAGCATTATTAGCTTCGTCTAAAGTCATATTTCTTCTAAACGCCATTTTTAACCAACAAATAACTCACAATCAATAGATCTAAGCAAATAACTAATAGATCTAAACAATCAATCAACAGATCTAAACAAACAATAACCCAACGGACAAAAAGATTAAGAAACCTTTTTAAACCTGGCTCTGATACCAAATTGATGCGTAAATCACGCGACAAATAAAGCGGAAAACTATTTATGTGTATTTTCTGGATTTTATATGAAATAAACAACTAAACGAGACAATAAAGTAAAATGATAGATAAAAGAATCCACCACCAAGATTCGTAAAGGCCAAGCCACCGGAATCAAGGATAAAGGAAACACTCCGCCCCACCACTACAATCGATAAAGGTCTAGCCACCACGATTATAGATAAAGGAAACCGAAGATTTAAAAGACCTCACCACAATATTTGATAAAGAACAAGTCAACACAAATATTGATAAAGGGGTCACTCCTAACCACCAAGATCAAAGATCTATAAAGGTAAAAGAAGATTTGTAAGAAATAGAGGCTGCTCTATTAATTTTCATTCAACATCAACTACTTTACAATGAGAAATAGAACCTCTATTTATAGCCACATGCTCTACCTAGGAATTAACGACATAAATAAAATAATACATAAAAGCTGTCATGTGCAAGCCACTAAGTAATTTGGACCAATAAAATGTGGACACGTAAGCTTCTAGAAACATTCCCCCGCAAGTGGTCCCATAATACTGTTAGAAACGTTCTGTCACACACGCCTTCTTTAACGGCTGTCATTCTTCTTTATTATTGGGCCCACAAACAACTTCAGTGGAGACTTTATTAATTGGTAACTGGAACATAAATTTGGACCGCAACTGGAGGACCTTCAGTAGTGGTCACTGGAGCACGTCATCTGGAGGACCTTCAGTAGTGGTCACTGGAGCACGTCATCTGGAGGACCTTCAGTAGTGGTCACTGGAGCACTTCACTGGAGGACCTTCAGTAGTGGTCACTGGAGCAGTCATCTGGAGCTTGCCACTGGAGAAATGTTACTACTGGTGACTGAACTAGTTCAGAAAAGACTTGTCTGAAATGGGCTACAGCTGGCAGAATCAACATGGCTTGTTCAGAGGGCATGATCAGTTCAGTTGTCTTCTTCAGTTCACTGGGTTCCTCCAGTTCAATGAATCTGGTCATTTCCGCATCATTATGTGAGAGCAAGTATGAGTCCATGTTCTGTACCAGCTCTCTTAGTTCCAAAGAAAGATGTCTCAATGCGTATGTGTGTTGATAGTAGAGCCATCAATAATATCACCATCAAGTATCGATATCCTATCCCCAGGTTGGATGATATGCTTGATGAATTACATGGTTCCTGTGTATTTTCCAAAATCGATCTGAGAAGTGGCTATCACCAGATTCGAATGAAGGATGGAGATGAATGGAAAACTGCATTCAAGAATAAAGGGGGTCTATTTGAATGGTTAGTAATGCCTTTTGGCTTATCGAATGCCCCAAGTACTTTCATGAGGCTGATGAATGAAGTCCTCAGACCACTCATTGGTCATTTTGTGGTAGTTTATTTTGATGATATTCTAGTATATTCGAAGAATGAAGCTGAGCATGTTAATCATCTGAGAGAAGTATTTATGTTGCTGAGAAAGCACCAGTTGTATGGGAAGCTGAAGAAATGTGATTTCTTGGTGGAGAGTATTACGTTGTATCTAAAAATGGAATTTCAATGTATCCTTCAAAGGTTGAAGCAATTAAGTCCTGGCCAGCTCCTACAACGATTACTGAGGCAAGAAGTTTTCACGGACTGGCATCATTTTATAGAAGATTCATCAGGAATTTCTCAACTGTTGTAGCTCCCATTACTGATTGCCTAAAGAAAGGTGTGTTTGAATGGCCTAAGTCAGCTCAGAGTGCCTTTGAATTACTGAAAGAAAAACTCAGCTCAGCACCAGTCTTGTCCTTACCAAATTTTGAATTGTTATTCGAACTGGAGTGCGACGCCAGTGGAGTTGGTATTGGTGCAGTCCTTGTTCAAGAAAAGAGACCAGTTGCATACTTCAGTGAAAAGTTGAATGGTTCGAAGCTGAAGTACAGTACGTATGACAAAGAATTCTATGCTATCATCAGGGCTGTCAATCACTGGTCACACTATCTGAAGCCCAAGCAGTTTGTTTTATATTCTGATCATGAAGCTCTGAAGTACATCAATGGTCAACATAAGTTAAATTCAAGGCATGCAAAATGGGTGGAATTTTTACAGTCCTATTCATTTGTGTCTAAACATAAAGCTGGGGTAGAGAATATTGTTGCTGATGCGCTCTCTAGAAGATATTCATTGCTTTCCATTTTGGAGGCAAGGGTTCTTGGGTTCTCTTTTATCAAAGATTTGTATGCTGCTGATACAGATTTTGCTGGTCATCTCACTGATGTTCCCTCCAAAGGATCATATTTAGTACAAGATGGGTTTTTATTTAAAAATGGGAAGTTGTGTATCCCTTAGGGTTCAATTCGAGACTTGCTGATAAGAGAAGCTCATGGCGGAGGACTCGCTGGTCATTTTGGTATTACTAAGACTGCTGACATCCTCAGCGAACATTTTTATTGGCCATGTCTGCTGAAAGACGTCCAGAATATCATCAGCAGATGCTCAACTTGTCATCAGGCCAAGCAATTTTTCACAAAGGTTTGTACACTCCTCTCCCAGTTCCAAGTCAACCGTGGGAAGATCTGAGCATGGATTTCATTGTTGCACTACCCAAAACCCAGAGAGGAAAAGATTCTATCATGGTGGTGGTTGACAGATTCTAAAAAATGGCCCATTTCATTCCTTGTAACACCACTAATGATGCCTCAGCAGTAGCAAATTTATTCTTCAAAGAAATCGTCCGTCTTCATGTAATTCCCAAAACCATTGTTTCTGATAGGGATACAAAATTTCTGAGTTATTTCTGGAAAATGTTTTGGATATTGATGGGAACTAAGCTCCTGTTCAGCACTTCTCATCACCCCCAAACTGATGGACAGACTGAAGTTACTTATAGGACCATTGGGATGTTATTAAGGACGCTGGTGAACAAGACGCTGAAAGATTGGGATCTAAGGCTTGCTCATGCTGAGTTCGCTTTTAATAGAGCCCCCAACCACTCAACCAACAAGACCCCAATAACTAGCTCCAGTCAACCAGTTACCAGGCCCAGTGAAACTGTTCAGAAGCCCTTCAGAGGAAAGGAGAAAGAAACTGGGGGATCAAAAGAACCAGTAGGGAAGAAATGTTTCAAGTGCCATGGATTTGGTCATTTCCAGGCCCAGTGTCCCAATCAGCGAGCACTGACTATCAGGGAGATAGAAAGTTTACCAGAAGCTGAAACTGAGGAAGAAGAACCAGTGTACGATGATGATGATGGCGCTGAAGAAACATATGTAGGTGCTGATATTGGGGAGATGCTGGTGGTCAGAAGAATGATGCACGCTGATGAAGTCACTGCTGACAAAGCTCAGCGAGAGAATATCTTCCACTCAAGATGTACCATCAAAGGAAAGGTATGCAGTCTTATCTTGTATGGTGGCAGCTGTGCTAATGTTGCTTCAACTTTCATGGTTGATAAGCTGGGGTTACCTACACTGAAGCATCCCCGTCCTTACAAGCTTCAATGGCTCAGCGAGGGGACAGAGGTAAAGGTTACTCGACAAGTTACTATTCCATTTTCTATTGGTCTTATTTATCAGGATGAGATTGTTTGTGATGTTGTCCCTATGGATGCGTGTCATTTGTTGATGGGAAGGTGATGCGTAAATCACGCGACAAACGACAGCGGAAGACTATTTTTTGGTATTTTCAGGATTTTATATGAAATAAACAACTAAACGAGACAACAAAGTAAAATGATAGATAACAGAATCCACCACCAAGACTCGTAAAGGCTAAGCCACCGGAATCAAGGATAAAGGAAACACTCCGCCCCACCACTACAACCGATAAAGGTCTAGCCACCACGATTATAGATAAAGGAAACCGAAGATTTAAAAGACCTCACCACAATATTTGATAAAGAACAAGTCACCACAAATATTGATAAAGGGGTCACTCCTAACCACCAAGATCAAAGATCTATAAAGGTAAAAGAAGATTTGAAAGAAATAGAGGCTGCTCTATTAATTTTCATTCAACATCAACTAACTTACAATGAGAAATAAAAGCCTTATTTATAGCCACATACTCTTACCTAGGAATCAACGACAAAATAATAAAATAATACAAAAGCTGTCATGTGCAAGCCACTAATTAATTTGGACCAATAGGAAATAGACACATAAGGCTTCTAGAAACAATCCTCTTTAAGTGGCCCACAATATCGTTAGGAATATTAATGCTTTTGCACGCTCCTTCTTGATCCACTAAAAAGCTGCCACGCGTCCATACCCACGTCCTTATTGACCCCACACAACCTTTAGTTAAAGTAAACTTTATTATAGACAACTGGAGCATTTATCTGGAGCACTTCACTGGTGGTCTTCAGTATTCACTACTGGAGCCCTTCAGATGCAACTGGAGCTCGTCAGATGTCACTGGTGATAATTCCCACTGGAGCAAGGTCACTACTGGAGACTGAGTTGTTTCAGTAAAAAGATGATTAAAATGTGATACAGCTGGCAAAATTAACATTGCTTGTTCAGACTGCATGGTTCGTTCAGATTCCTTCTTCAGTTTAGTCAACTGCTTTTCTCCAGATTCCTCCAGCTCAGTTTCAGTCAAACTTGGTTCATTGAATCTGGACATTCCCGCATCATTCTCCCCCTCTAAAAAGAGACTTGTCCTCAAGTCTTCGAGATACTCATCCTCCAGGTAGGGCATCAGATCACCAACATTGAATGTACTAGAGACTGACATATCTCCAGGAAGTTCAACTTTGTAAGCATTTTCTCCATATCTCTCCAGAATCTTGAATGGACCGTCAGCTCTGGGCATCAGTTTGCTTTTTCTCTTGGCTGGAAATCTCTCCTTTCTGAGATGCACCCAAACAAGATCACCTGGTGAAAAACTGGGCTGCTTCCTGTTCTTGTTTGCCTTGGCCTTGTAACTGGCATTTGCTTTCTCAATTCTGGCCTTCACTTGTTCATGAATCTTCTTGATTTCTTTTGCTCGGGTCTCTGCTTCAACACTTGCCTTTGGTTCAATCGACAAAGGAATCAAATCAATAGGAGTTAGTGGATTGACACCATAACAAACTTCAAATGGGGATTTACTGGTTGAATAATTTGGAGCTCTATTGAAGGCAAACTCAGCATGAGCAAGCTTCAGATCCCAATCCTTCAGCGTCTTCTTCACCAGTGTTCTCAATAACATACCAATTGTTCTGTTCGTGACTTCAGTCTGTCCATCAGTCTGAGGATGGTGAGACGTACTGAACATCAATCTGGTGCAATCAGTCTCCATAGAGTCTTCCAGAAATAGCTTAAAAACTTCACATCTCGATCAGAAACAATGGATTTAGGAATTCCATGTAATCTGACAATCTCCTTAAAGAACAAACTCGCTACAGCTGAAGCATCATTTGTTGTATTACAAGCAACAAAATGAGCCATTTTTGAGAATCTATCAACAACAACCATTATAGAATCTTTTCCCCTCTGGGTTCTAGGCAGTGCAACAATAAAATCCATACTGAGATCTTCCCAAGGTTGGTTTGGAACTGGAAGAGGAGTGTACAAACCTTTGTGAAATGTTGTCTTTGCCTGGTGACAAGTTGGACAACGACTGATAATACTCTGGACGTCCTTCAGTAGACTTGGCCAGTAGAAGTGTTCAGTCAGGATCTCTCCAGTTTTGTTGATTCCAAAATGTCCAGCTAGACCTCCCCCATGTGCTTCCCTTGTTAATAAATCTCTTATCGAACCCCTTGGAATGCACAACTTACCATTCTTGAATAAGAAACCATCTTGAACAGTGAATGGTCCTTTCAGATTAGCTTCAGTAACTTTCTAAGAGAAATCTGGATCAGCAGCATATAACTCCTTTATGAAAGAAAATCCAAGTACTCTTGCTTCCAGAATTGATAATAAAGAATATCTTCGTGATAGTGCATCAGCAACAACATTGCAAACTCCAGCCTTGTGCTTTGAAACAAATGAATAAGACTGCAAGAACTCTACCCACTTTGCATGTCTGGCATTAAGCTTGTGTTGGCCATTTATGAACTTCAGGGCTTCGTGATCAGAGAATAAGACAAACTGTTTTGGCTTCAGATAATGTGACCAGTGAGTGATAGCACGAATAATTGCATAGAATTCTTTGTCATAAGTACTATACTTCAGTTTAGATCCATTCAGTTTCTCACTGAAGTATGCAACTGGACGACCACTTTGCACCAGTACTGCACCAATACCAACTCCACTAGCATCACATTCAAGTTCAAATAGCATATCAAAATCTGGTAAGGATAGAACTGGAGCTGAACTGAGCTTCCCCTTCAGTGCTTCGAACGCCAGTTGAGCTGAACTTGGCCAGTTGAACACACCTTTCTTCAGACAATCAGTGATAGGAGCCACAAATGTAGAAAAGTTCTTTATGAATCTTCGATAGAATGATGCCAGTCCATGAAAACTTCTAACTTCAGTGATGGTTGTAGGAACTGGCCACGATCTGATGGCTTCTACCTTCGATGGATCCATTGAAATCCCATTTTTCGACACAACATACCCCAGAAATATCACACTATCCACCATAAAATCACATTTCTCCATTTTTCCATACAACTGGTGTCTTCTTAGCAGTTCAAATACTTTCTTCAGATGACCAACATGTTCAGCTTCAGATTTAGAGTACACCAGAATATCATCAAAGTAAACAACAACAAACTGACCTATAAGTGGCCTCAGAACTTCATTCATTAGCCTCATGAATGTACTGGGGGCATTGGACAAGCCGAAAGGCATCACTAACCATTCATATAAGCCTCCTTTGATTTTGAATGCAGTTTTCCACTCATCTCCATCCTTCATTCTTATCTGGTGATAACCACTTCTGAGATCAATTTTTGAAAACACTCTGGAGCCATGTAACTCATCAAGCATATCATCCAATCTGGGAATAGGATATCTATACTTAATAGTTATATTGTTGATGGCTCTGCTGTCAACACACATTCTCATTGTCCCATCCTTCTTTGGAACCAGTAGAGCAGGAACTGAACAAGGACTCATGCTTGCTCTGACATAACCCTTCTCGACCAGTTCATCTACTTGTCTTTGCAATTCTTTGGCTTCATTGGGAGAACAACGATAAGCAGCTTTGTTTGGAAGAACTGAGCCTGGAACTAAGTCAATTTGGTGCTCAATACCTCTAACTGGAGGTAATCCTTCAGGTAGATCTTCAGGAAAAACATCTCTGAACTCCTTCAGTAATGACTTCAGTAAACTGGGGACTTCAGTGGACTTCTTCTCTTCAGACTTTTCAACGACCAGTAGCATTAGAACTGGAGAGCCTTCAGATAACTATTCCTCAACTTCAGATTGAGATAAAAACAAAGGCTTACTGGGTTGACCCTTCTTGATTTTCATTAGTTCGGTGGGCTTCAAAGAAGTCAGGGTGACCTTCTTTCCACTTATATTCAGAGAATATGAGTTCATACGACCATCATGATGTACATAATTATCAAATAACCATGGTCGACCCAACAAAATGTGACAGGCATCCATGGGAACAACATCACATATAATTTTATCTTGGTAAACTGACCCAATTGAAAAGGGAATAGTGACTTGTCGGTTTACCTTTACTTCAGAACCTTCGCTTAACCATTGCAACTTGTAAGGTCTGGGATGCTTCACTGTTGGTAGTTCCAGTTTCTCTACCATGTAGGTTGAAGCAGCATTTGCACAACTGCCACCATCGATGATCAGATCACATACCTTGCCTTTCACTGTGCATCTGGAGTGGAAAATATTCTCTCTCTGAGCAGTATCAGCTGTAACTTCATCAGTATGCATTACTCTCCTGACAACCAACATTTCTCCCACATCTGCACCAACATATGATTCTTCATCTTCTTCTTCATCGTACACTGGCTCACCTTCTTCAGTGTCGACATCTGGTAAACATTCAATTTCTCTTGTAGTCAATGCTCTTTGATTAGGACACTGGTCCTGGAAGTGACCAAAGCCATGACACTTGAAACATTTTCTTCCAACTGGTTCTTTAGAAGCTCCAGTTTCTTTTTCTTTCCCTCTGGAGGATTTCTGAGCAGCTTCAGTAAATCTGGCAACTGGTTGACTGGCAACTGGTTGACTTGCACTGGCAGGAACCTTACTGAATGACTTGTACGGAACCTTCTTCTTCAGTTGTCTTTCAATCAGGATAGCCAGTTTACATGCACCTTCGTATGTCCAGATAGGCTGCAATTGAATCTTCTCAGTAATGGCAGCGTTCAGACCACCAAGAAATCTGGCTATAGTGTGCTCTTCAGTTTCATTCACACCAGTTCTGGTCTTCAGATGCTCAAACTCTCTAATGTATTCTACAACCTCCTTAACTCCTTGCTTCAGATTGTTCATCAGTAAGTACTGGTCTTGCTTGTACGACTGGGGAACAAATCTCTTTTGCATAACTTCCTTCAGTTTGGACCAGGTCTTGATTTTGCTTTTGCCTTTATATTCTCTTTCAAATTTCATGTTATCATACCAGGATGAAGCATATTTCTTCAGTTTAATAATGGCAACTTTGAAGCTTTTTCTATCATCATAACCTTTTATCTCCATAATCTTGTCCATCACCTGGACCCATTCGAAATATTCTTCTGGGTTAGAAGACCCATTAAAATCTGGTGGATCTATCTTAATATCCCTAGTATCATCACCCTTATGCCTCCTACGTCTTTCTCTAGGATGTGGTTCATCAGAATCACTAGAGTGCCTAGGATTACTATCAGATCTTTCACTGGGGCCTTGAGATTCAGAATCTCTTTCACTGGCAACAACATTTTCTCGATTAAATCGTAAACCACCATCTTCTAACATATGAACAACTCTACCAAGGGCTTCTTGTAGATCTTCTATCTGTTTATCTCTCCTAGCATTGTTAGCTTCATCTAAAGTCATATTCCTTCTAAAAGCCATTTATAACCAGCAAACAACTCACAATCAATAGGTCTAAACAAATAACCAACAGATCTAAACGTTCAAACAACAGATCTAATCAAAACTTCAACAGATCTGAACAATCAAACAACGACAACCAAAAGATTAAGAAACCTTTTGCAACCTGTCTCTGATACCAAATTTGATGCATAAATCACGCGACAAACGACAGCGGAAGACTATTTTTTGGTATTTTCAGGATTTTATATGAAATAAACAACTAAACGAGACAACAAAGTAAAATGATAGATAACAGAATCCACCACCAAGACTCGTAAAGGCTAAGCCACCGGAATCAAGGATAAAGGAAACACTCCGCCCCACCACTACAACCGATAAAGGTCTAGCCACCACGATTATAGATAAAGGAAACCGAAGATTTAAAAGACCTCACCACAATATTTGATAAAGAACAAGTCACCACAAATATTGATAAAGGGGTCACTCCTAACCACCAAGATCAAAGATCTATAAAGGTAAAAGAAGATTTGTAAGAAATAGAGGCTGCTCTATTAATTTTCATTCAACATCAACTAACTTACAATGAGAAATAAAGGCCTTATTTATAGCCACATACTCTTACCTAGGAATCAACGACAAAATAATAAAATAATACAAAAGCTGTCATGTGCAAGCCACTAATTAATTTGGACCAATAGGAAATAGACACATAAGGCTTCTAGAAATAATCCTCTTTAAGTGGCCCACAATATCGTTAGGAATATTAATGCTTTTGCACGCTCCTTCTTGATCCACTAAAAAGCTGCCACGCGTCCATACCCACGTCCTTATTGACCCCACACAACCTTCAGTTAAAGTAAACTTTATTATAGACAACTGGAGCATTTATCTGGAGCACTTCACTGGTGGTCTTCAGTATTCACTACTGGAGCCCTTCAGATGCAACTGGAGCTCGTCAGATGTCACTGGTGATAATTCCCACTGGAGCAAGGTCACTACTGGAGACTGAGTTGTTTCAGTAAAAAGATGATTAAAATGTGATACAGCTGGCAAAATTAACATTGCTTGTTCAGACTGCATGGTTCGTTCAGATTCCTTCTTCAGTTTAGTCAACTGCTTTTCTCCAGATTCCTCCAGCTCAGTTTCAGTCAAACTTGGTTCATTGAATCTGGACATTCCCGCATCAGAAGGCCATGGTTGTTTGATAAGCATGTATTCCACAATGGCCGTTTAAACTCTTATTCATTATTTGTCAATGGAAAAAAGATCACCCTAACTTCTTTGAAACCCGATGAGCACTCAAAAACCAAGGTGATGGACCAGCGCGACAAGGCTTTGTTCATGACTCAAACCGAAGTTGAGAAAGAACTCGCTGATGGAACCTCAGTAATGATATTGCTGATGGTTGAACTTGCTGATAAGAAGGGACTCGCTGACATTTCCAGTTTAGTCAAACCCTTGCTGAAAGAATATGCTGACGTATTTCCTGAAGAAATGCCTTCTGGTTTGCCTCCTATCAGGGGTATTGAACACCAGATTGATCTAATTCCAGGATCAATCCTTCCTAACAAAGCTGCTTATAGGTGTTCACCCACTGAAGATAAAGAATTGCAAAGGCAAGTCGATGAACTGATTGCTAAGGGTTATGTGAGAGCAAGTATGAGTCCATGTTCTGTACCAGCTCTCTTAGTTAAGAAAGACGGCTCAATGCGTTTGTGTGTTGATAGTAGGGCCATCAATAATATCACTATCAAGTATCGATATCCTATCCCCAGGTTGGAAGATATGCTTGATGAGTTACATGGTTCCTGTGTATTCTCCAAAATCGATTTGAGAAGTGGCTATCACCTGATTCGAATGAAGGATGGTGATGAATGGAAAACTGCATTCAAGATAAAAGGGGGTCTATTTGAATGGTTAGTAATGCCTTTTGGCTTATCGAATGCCCCAAGTACTTTCATGAGACTGATGAATGAAGTCCTCAGACCACTCATTGGTCATTTGGTGGTTGTTTATTTTGATGATATTCTATTGTATTCGAAAAATGAAGATGAGCATATTAACCATCTGAGAGAAGTATTTATGTTGCTGAGGAAACACCAGTTGTATGGGAAGCTGGAAAAATGTGATTTTTTGGTGGAAAGTGTGATATTTCTTGGATACGTTGTATCTAAAAATGGAATTTCAATGGATCCTTCGAAGGTTGAAGCAATTAAGTCCTGGCAGCTCCTACAACGATTACTGAGGCAAGAAGTTTTCACGGACTGGCATCATTTTATAGAAGATTCATCAGAAATTTCTCAACTGTTGTAGCTCCCATTACTGATTGCCTAAAGAAAGGTGTGTTTGAATGGCCTAAGTCAGCTCAGAGTGCCTTTGAACTACTGAAAGAAAAACTCAGCTCAGCACCAGTCTTGAACTTACCAAATTTTGAGTTGTTATTCGAACTGGAGTGCGACGCCAGTGGAGTTGGTGTTGGTGCAGTCCTTATTCAAGAAAAGAGACCAGTTGCATACTTCAGTGAAAAGTTGAATGGTTCGAAGCTGAAGTACAGTACGTATGACAAAGAATTCTATGCTATCATCAGGGCTGTCAATCACTGGTCACACTATCTGAAGCCCAAGCAGTTTGTTTTATACTCTGATCATGAAGCTCTGAAGTACATCAATGGTCAGCATAAGTTAAATTCAAGGCATGCAAAATGGGTGGAATTTTTGCAGTCTTATTCATTTGTGTCTAAACATAAAGCTGGAGTAGAGAATATTGTTGCTGATGCGCTCTCTAGAAGATATTCATTGCTTTCCATTTTGGAGGCAAGGGTTCTTGGGTTCTCTTTTATCAAAGATTTGTATGCTGCTGATACAGATTTTGCTGGTCATCTCACTGATGGTCCCTCCAAAGGATTATATTTAGTACAAGATGGGTTTTTATTTAAAAATGGGAAGTTGTGTATCCCTAAGGGTTCAATTTGAGACTTGCTGATAAGAAGGGACTCGCTGACATTTCCAGTTTAGTCAAACCCTTGCTGAAAGAATATGCTGACGTATTTCCTGAAGAAATGCCTTCTGGTTTGCCTCCTATCAGGGGTATTGAACACCAGATTGATCTAATTCCAGGATCAATCCTTCCTAACAAAGCTGCTTATAGGTGTTCACCCACTGAAGATAAAGAATTGCAAAGGCAAGTCGATGAACTGATTGCTAAGGGTTATGTGAGAGCAAGTATGAGTCCATGTTCTGTACCATCTCTCTTAGTTAAGAAAGACGGCTCAATGCGTTTGTGTGTTGATAGTAGGGCCATCAATAATATCACTATCAAGTATCGATATCCTATCCCCAGGTTGGAAGATATGCTTGATGAGTTACATGGTTCCTGTGTATTCTCCAAAATCGATTTGAGAAGTGGCTATCACCTGATTCGAATGAAGGATGGTGATGAATGGAAAACTGCATTCAAGATAAAAGGGGGTCTATTTGAATGGTTAGTAATGCCTTTTGGCTTATCGAATGCCCCAAGTACTTTCATGAGACTGATGAATGAAGTCCTCAGACCACTCATTGGTCATTTGGTGGTTGTTTATTTTGATGATATTCTATTGTATTCGAAAAATGAAGATGAGCATATTAACCATCTGAGAGAAGTATTTATGTTGCTGAGGAAACACCAGTTGTATGGGAAGCTGGAAAAATGTGATTTTTTGGTGGAAAGTGTGATATTTCTTGGATACGTTGTATCTAAAAATGGAATTTCAATGGATCCTTCGAAGGTTGAAGCAATTAAGTCCTGGCAAGCTCCTACAACGATTACTGAGGCAAGAAGTTTTCACGGACTGGCATCATTTTATAGAAGATTCATCAGAAATTTCTTAACTGTTGTAGCTCCCATTACTGATTGCCTAAAGAAAGGTGTGTTTGAATGGCCTAAGTCAGCTCAGAGTGCCTTTGAACTACTGAAAGAAAAACTCAGCTCAGCACCAGTCTTGAACTTACCAAATTTTGAGTTGTTATTCGAACTGGAGTGCGACGCCAGTGGAGTTGGTGTTGGTGCAGTCCTTGTTCAAGAAAAGAGACCAGTTGCATACTTCAGTGAAAAGTTGAATGGTTCGAAGCTGAAGTACAGTACGTATGACAAAGAATTCTATGCTATCATCAGGGCTGTCAATCACTGGTCACACTATCTGAAGCCCAAGCAGTTTGTTTTATACTCTGATCATGAAGCTCTGAAGTACATCAATGGTCAGCATAAGTTAAATTCAAGGCATGCAAAATGGGTGGAATTTTTGCAGTCTTATTCATTTGTGTCTAAACATAAAGCTGGAGTAGAGAATATTGTTGCTGATGCGCTCTCTAGAAGATATTCATTGCTTTCCATTTTGGAGGCAAGGGTTCTTGGGTTCTCTTTTATCAAAGATTTGTATGCTGCTGATACAGATTTTGCTGGTCATCTCACTGATGGTCCCTCCAAAGGATTATATTTAGTACAAGATGGGTTTTTATTTAAAAATGGGAAGTTGTGTATCCCTAAGGGTTCAATTTGAGACTTGCTGATAAGAGAAGCTCATGGCGGAGGACTCGCTGGTCATTTTGGTATTACTAAGACTGCTGAAATCCTGAGCGAGCATTTCTATTGGCCATGTCTGCTGAGAGACGTCCAGAATATCATCAGCAGATGCTCAACTTGTCACCAAGCCAAGGGAACTTTTCCCAAAGGTTTGTACACTCCTCTTCCAGTTCCAAGTCAGCCGTGGAAAGACCTGAGCATGGATTTCATTGTTGCTTTACCCAAAACCCAGCGAGGAAAAGATTCTATCATGGTGGTGGTTGACAGATTCTCAAAAATGGCCCATTTCATTCCTTGTAACACCACTAATGACGCCTCAGCAGTAGCAACTCTATTCTTCAAAGAGATTGTCCGTCTTCATGGAATTCCCAAGACCATTGTATCTGATAGAGATACGAAGTTTCTAAGTTATTTTTGGAAAACTTTGTGGAGATTGATGGGAACTAAGCTTCTGTTCAGCACTTCCCATCACCCCCAAACTGATGGCCAGACTGAAGTTACCAATAGGACCATTGGAATGTTATTAAGGACGCTGGTGAAAAAGACGCTGAAAGATTGGGATCTAAAGCTTGCTCATGCTGAGTTCGCTTTTAATAGAGCCCCCAACCACTCAACCAGCAAGACTCCATTTGAAGTTTGTTATGGTACCAATCCTTTAACTCCCATTGATTTAGTTCCTTTTTCAATTGAGCCGAGAGTAAATATTGATGCTGAAGATAGGGAAATCAAAAAAATACACCAGCAAGTAAAGGCAAAAATTGAGAAGGCAAATGAAGAATACAAGGCCAGAGCTAATAAGCATCGTCAGCAGCCCAGTTTTGCACCTGGCGATCTTGTTTGGGTGCATCTCATAAAGGAAAGATTTCCTTCCAAGAGAAAGAACAAACTGATGCCAAGAGCTGAAGGACCATTCAGAATACTGGAAAAGTTCGGTGACAGCGCTTACAAGGTTGAGTTACCAGGAAGCATGTCGGTTTCAAGCACTTTTAATGTTGGAGATTTGATGCCTTACCTTGAAGATAAATATCTCGAGGACTTGAGGACAAGTCCCATTTTAGAGGGGGAGAATGATGCGAATATGATTCCACTCGCTGAACTGACTAATTCCAGTCAGCTAGAAGGGGTCGCTGAACTACCTGGCAGCAATCAACTGGCAGCGAGCAGTGGACTGAAGATGCCTCCAGAACAAGCCATGCTCATCTTGCCAGCCATAGCCCATTATGGACAAGCCTTCGCTGATAAACAACCTCCAATTGTTACTTTACTCCAGTGGCAAGTCCCTCCCTGATCAATGAAAGTCTTCAGCGAATAGCATCAGCGAGAAACTCCAGCCAGTAACCTTCAGTAGAAGTTGTTCAGTCAGGAAATTGTTTTATTCAATAAAAAGCTGCCACGTCTCAAGTTCTAGAAGGTCTTGGATAAGGATGTGTGCATGAGAATAACGTTGTCTAACGGTTTTTGGGGCCCATGTCAGATGAAAGGAATATTTTCTGAGGCAGAATACAACACGTGTCCCCTCTACCATTGGTTGATTGTCCTTTTCCCATGTGCTACAGCTATTATTTGTTTATTTTATTGTATTTCTTTATTCTAGAAAAATAGGAATTGTGGGCTATAAAAGCACATGAACAATCAATCTGTAATCAGTTTTTTGGTTATCAAATGGAATGAAAAGAACACTTTCTTTTCTTATCAAATCTTCATATTACCTTCATAAATCGTTATTTATTTGGGTGTTTGGAGTGATCCCTTTATCTTTAATTGTGGTGGTTCGTCCTTTATCAATTAAAGTGGTGAGATCTTAAAATCTTCAATTCCTTTATCTATATTCTTGGTGGCTTTGTCCTTTATAGATTATAGTGGTGGGTTGGAGTGTTTCTATTATTTGATTCCGGTGGATCGTTTCCTTTACGAATCAAGTATTAGATTCTTATCTATCTTTGCATTTTATTGTCTTGTTCGTTTTGTTGTCTTATAAATCAGAAAATCCTCATAAAAATTATTACATTCCGCTGTGTTTTGAAAATTTCACATCAAAATGCTGGTCTCTGGTTGAAAGATTCTGTTGCAGATCTGATTCATAATGGTGAATGGATGCTTCCTGAAGACTGGTCTGTTCGATTCCCGGAACCTATGAACCTGCCATCTCCTACCTTATAAGATCGACCTGATATGCTTTTATGGCAGGATCATTATGGCCGTGACACTTCTTTCTCATCTTCTATGGTTTGGGACACCATTCGTGTTAGGAGTGAGGAGATAACCTGGGTTAACTTGGTTTGGTATCCACAATGTATTCCAAAGCATGTTTTCCACTTTTGGCTTGTCATGCGACGTAAGTTAAAGACTCAAGATCGAATGAAGCATTGGGATGCTGGGAGTGAAACTAATCTTCGTCTAATGTGTTGTTCATTATGCCAACAAGGTCTGGACTCTCACTCACACTTGTTTTTTGAATGTGTTTACTCATCTCAAGTTTGGAATGAACTTAAACCCCTTGCTGGTCTTCAAAGTATTTCGAATAAATGGAGAGTATTTCTACCTGTTTGATTGCTAAGACTAATCAAAAGTCAGCTCAAACTATAATTGCAAAACTCTTAGTTGCTGTTACTTCATATTTTATATGGCAAGAAAGGAATAGCCGTCTCTTTTCGAATTCTAAGAGAACTTGTGCTCAACTTGCTGAAGTTATCAAGTACACTGTGCGATAGAAGCTGATGGCAATGAGATTCAAGAATAATGGCGTGTGCAACATCTTCTTGATAGTTGGAAGCTACCACATGGGCTTGTGTTTGATAATGGCTGATTTGGAAGTTTTCTTTTACATTGCATTATAGTTTTAGCCTACTATGTAATGTATCGAGTAATTTGGTTTTAGCATGCTAGTTTTTGTTGTTCTAGCTTGCTTCACATACATATGGCATGTCATATGTATGAACTAATGTGGCATTTAGCCACGTTACTTGTACTTATTTGGAAGATATTAATGAAATTCATTGGGGTAACCTATTTACCCAAAAAAAAAAACAAAGAATGTCCCATTAACCAAAAATAAATTGTATGGTAGGAATTAAAAGACACTTAGTTCATTAACCAAAAAAAACAAAGATATCTAGGATCTATAATTTTTAATTTACATCAAAAGATAAATTCACTTTCTCAAAATGGATCTAGTCTGACTGAGTATTATCATAGATTGACTTCTTTGTGGAAACAATTTGATGCTATTGTGAAATTGATTGGTTGTTCTTGTAAAGCTGCTAAGGAACTTCAAATACATATTGATTTAATGAAATTAATGCAGTTTTTAATGGGACTAGATGATGTGTATATGTCTGTTAGATCTGATATTCTTATGAGAGATCCTTTGCTTTCTGTAAAATTGCTTTCTCCATTGTCCCTAGAGAAGAATCCCACAGGGGGTATTCTGATAAATCTTCTGGTAATAATGCTTCAGCTTTTGTGGCTAAAATTAATTTTTCAACAAATGGAACATTTAAATCTTCTTCTTATAATTCAAAGAGAACTCTTGATAACAATGTTAAATCAAAAAAGACTTTTGATCCTGCTCAAAGAACTTTTAGGCCACCTAATCCTAATCTTAATTGTACATATTGTCATAGAGTTGGTCATACTATCAAAAGTTGTTTTCAACTTGGTTACAAAAAATCTTGTGAGTTTGGTGGGAAACTTTCTAATAACAATGCTCATGTTGATAAACATGTTTCAACTTCTTCTTCTTCTAATGATTCTTTGTCAAGTTCTGTTCCTTCTCCTTCTTTGACTGCTGATCAAGTTTCTAGGCTGCTTAGTCTGCTTAACCCTAAATCGGTTCCTACTAGTCTACAAGCCAATATGGCAGGTATACCAATGTGTAGTAATTATTGGTTTTTGTCTTGCAATGCTTTCTTGTTTATTATGTGGATGATATTGTTATCACTGGTACTGATGTTTCTGAACTCAATAATGTAAAACAATTCTTAAATTCTAAATTCAAGATCAAAGATCTTGGTAAGTTGACATATTTTCTTGTTATAGAGGTGTTGGAAACTGATAATGGTTTGTATTTGTCTCAAAGAAAGTATCGCCTTGAACTTCTTAATGAGTTTTGGTTTACTTAGATGTAAACCTTTTGCTACACCTTTAGAGGTTAATATTACTTTGAAGAATGATAGTAAAAAGTCAAAACCTTTGGAAAACATTATCGTTTATCAAAATCTCATTGGCAAACTTATATATCTTACTCTGACCAGACCAGACATTAGTTATGTTGTTCAATGTCTTAGTCAGTTTATGCATGCTACTCTTCATGAGCATTTTCAGTATGGGTTAAGAATTTTGAGTTATTTAGGATTACCTAGAAAAGGAATTTATATTCAAGGTTGTAAGTTTCTTCTTTCTTTATCTGCTTATGTTGATTCTGATTGGGCAAGGTGCTTATCTACTAGAAAGTCTGTTACTGGATTTGCTGTTTATCTTGGTGAAAATCTTTTTCGGTAAAAGGTCGTCACCCCTTGTTAACTTTGTATTAATCACAATATAAACAGACGAAATGGCTAAATGCCATTTCGACATTACAAGAACGCACTAACCGTGCAACATCCAATACCCGGGAAAACAAGTCACAACCTATTAGCTATTACACATTACAAAAATGAAAAAGACTACACATTGCGAATTAAAGCTATAGGTAACTTCCAATGCCTGAAAGCGTCTTCCACTCGAACAGTTCGTTTAAAACGAAAGGTTAACAACTTCAATCTAATTGTCTCCAAGATGTCATCAATAATCTGATTGCACGATCGTTTTTTGTTGTTGAACAATCTTGCATTCCGCTTCTTCCAAATAAAATACGTAGAAGCAGCCAATAGAAGTTTAGAAACAATTCTTGTAACAGCACAACTTCCACCAAAGTTGCAAAACGATTGAAGAATAGTACTCTAATCACTCGAAACATGATTAATATTTGCCTTTGAACACACATCCACCCAAACCTGCATAGAGAAATTGCATTCAAAAAATAAATGCTTGTGTGAATCAGGTTACAGTTCACACAATGGGCACGTCCTTTGGATAGTAGAAGAAGAATGAACATCCCATCGTCGTAAAACGTCTTGCATTTTTAATTTCTGATTACAAACCAACCAAAGATGGAACGCATGTTTAGGAATCCCACGAGCAAACCAAATCAGATTAAACCAAGGAATCGCCTCCCCTCTTGGCCGTAAATTAGCCCAAACATTTGCAACAGAAAACTCCTTAATCACCCCATTTCTATCTTTCCATAATAATAGATCAGATGATGAAAACATCCAAGATTGGGGGAACCACATTAGCAAAGATATTCATCCAATCCGTGGGCCATAACCAAGAACCATTATAGCATACATCCGAAAGTTTGGCATCAAGAGAAAAACCAGCTCGCGCAATATCTCTTGGAGACACATAGGCACTAAGCGGGCTCATACTACACCAATTATCATGCCAAGTGTAAACTGAAGTACCATTCCCAACCGAGAAAAAGAAAAAGGAACGAATCTGATGCCGAGCTTGTAATAATTTCCTCCAAGACCACGACATGTTACCACGCGCTGACACCTCCCAAAAACTCTTACCTTTCAACTTGTAGCTATGAATCCACTTAACCCAAAGAGATTCCTTTCCATCCATAATACAAGCGATGTGAGAAGTCAGAAGAGCCGTATTAAAATCGTGAAGTCTTCTAATGCCAAGACCCCCTTCTTCTTGGCACCACAAAAAACCCCGCATGATATGTTCGATTTCCAGAATAACTCTAGTAGGAAGCAGAAACACCGAAGACCAATAAACATGTAAAGAGGATAACACAGATTGAATTAATTGAAATCTACCAGCAAACGATAAAAAGTTTGTTTTCCAATCAGAAACCCTATTTTGAACCTTTTCAATGAGCTCTTTGCAATCTCTATAAATAAGACGAGTAGAAACCAATGGCACACCAAGATACTTAACTGGGAGCTTAACCTCTTTGAAAGGCAAGACATTAAGAATAGCATGTTTAACATGATTACGAACATTGCAGAAATACACAGTGCTTTTCGGAAGACTAGGAGCCAACCCAGATAGATTCTCAAATTCCAGAATTGCATCCTTGATAATCTTAGTCGAGTCAACATCACCATGTAAGAAAATAAACAGGTCATCAGCAAAGCATAAATTGATTATATCAAGCTTAGCACAATGTTGATGGAACTTAAAGGCAGATGACTCAGCCACCTTTCTCCTGAAAATAAGAGTTAAGATCTCCATGACAAGGGTAAATAGATACGGAGACAACGGATCGCCCTGTCTTAGACCACACTTACCATGGAAAAAACCATGCAGATTTCCGTTAATACAAATAGAAAAAGAGGTAGTTGAAACGCATTCCATAATCCAATCAATCATTCTAGGATGAAAACCAAAACCAACTAACACCCTCCTCAAAAACCTCCAATCCACCATACCAACAACATCTCACGAACTCTTGAAAAACGCTGGAGTAAACCTATCAGGACCTGGTGCTTTATCATCACCCATAGAAAAAATAGCTTGCTTAACCTCCTCATCCGTAACCTCCACCACCATAGCATTTGCCTGTTCACTAGAAAGCCGCTTTTGGAACAGGTTGGTTGGATTCAGAATCGAAACATCACCTGCCTTGCCCAAAAAATCAACATAATGGTTAACAAAAGCTACGGGAACACCAATCCCATCCACAAGAGAACCATCTGAATCCATAATAAAGTTAATCCAACTCCTAGCAGCCTTAGATTTAACAAGTTTATGAAAATAAGCTGAATTAGAATCACCAACTTTTAACCAATTGACCTTCGCCTTTTGCTTAAGAAACCTCTCTTCTGCGAGCACAACATTATTGAAAGCATTAAGATAAGCAGCCTCCTCTTCCCGTAAATCAGGATTCGAAGGCTCCTTATCAATGGCTCGTTGTACTTCATCCAATTCATGACGAAGCCTAGCTACATTAGTATGAAGATTACCTTTATCATGTAACATTTTCCGCAACGGCTTCTTTAGCAGTTTCAATCTCTTAACCACACGATACATGTGAAATCCTTCAACACTTTCATTCTACGCATTAGAAACCACCTGTCTAAAATTATGATCATGAATAAGCAGATTAGTGAATTTGAATGGCTTTGGAACAAATTTCGAACCCAAAGGGATTCGCAAAACAGCCGGTGAGTGATCCGATATACAATAGGGCTGAAAATTGCATTAGCATCCTTGAAAGCATCTGTGAAGCTAAATTTTTCATAATACGATCAAGCTTCTTCAAAATACCCTTACCACTCTTTGGCTTTTGATTCCAAGTATTGTGCAGGCCCGTGGTGAAAATCTTATTTCAAAGAAAAGTAAGAAACAAATAACAGTAGCTAAATCTTCTGCTTCTGCTAAAGCAGAAGAGCTTTAGCTGCTGTTACTTTTGAGATTATGTGGCTCTTAAACTTGTTAAATGATTTTGGTTTAGTTATAACATGTTGCCCGTTAATATATATTGTGATAGTAAATCTGCTATGCAAATTGCTGTCAATCCTGTATTTCATGAGAGAACAAAACATTTTGAGATTGATTTACATTTTGTTAAAGAAAAAATTGCAGCAGGTATTATTAAACCAATTAAAATTGAATCTGCTTTAAATGTAGCAGATTTATTTACTAAGAGTCTTACATTTAAATTTCATGACTTTCTGTGTAAAAAACTGGGATTAAGAATGATTTTAAAGTTAAACTTGAGGGGATGATAAAATACAGGTTTAACTTTTACTAATGTTATGTTTTGGATGATTGAGGTACAAGTGTGTGACTAGAAGGGGCAAAGCTGTACAAAAGATGATAGTTTGAAGTTTTGGGCTAAAAGTGAAGAAAGCTTGATCACTTATTTTTCTAATGCTCTTTTTTCTTAACATGTATGGAATGCTGCATTTATCGCATCATTTGGATGATATTGTTCGTTGGCTCATTCTAATTTCTAAATGGGGTTCTGTCAAGAGTGTAGTTGGACGTTTACTAGTAGCTGCGTCAGCTTATAAAGAAATAAACAACCGCTTGTTTTCCAACAAGGAAAAAACTGCTCAACAAATTAGAGACATCATCGTCAACACGATTCGTTTGAAATTGGCTTCTTTTAAGGTAAAAAGGAACGCAAAAGATCTTCAGCTTCTGGATACTTGGAAAACTTCAACAAATGATTAAGATATAGCTGTCTTTTTTATGCTTTTTTGTTTCATATCTTGCATTGTGGTTCTAGTGTAAAATATAGGGTATTGGTTGTGCTAGTAAGCTAGGATTCTTGTAATACACATGCAGCCTGTGGCATGTAATGTACTGAATATTGTTGATGTTGTTATGAAATTCATAGGGGTAACCTTTACCCAAAAAAGTGAAGAAAGCTAAAGATGGAGGAGGCACTATGAAGTCGGTTTATTCTTCTAAGTTTAAATACCAAATATACCCGATTTTAGGTTTTTAGTCTACGATATTTTTGTTCTTGATATCTTTTTCTCTCTATATTATACGTATAATTTCTGTATGTATATATATATATAGGTTTTAGGTAAAATAAAACAAGTATTAAAGTAAAACAAATAAAACAATAGGTTTCTCTTCACTGAAAATCACCGTGCATCATGAAAATCATCGTGCATCAATTGCTTCGTGAATCTTCGTGCATCAATTTAACCATGATCTAAGGGTCAAGATCTTGTCCTATTTGTTTTACTTTAATACTTGTTTTACAATACCCAACCCCTAAATATATATTTCTGCATATAATCATCTGTTTGATGATTGATTTCTTGATTCTGTAATAATAATCACTTTCTCTTAATAATAATAATAATAATAATTTTGATATTTTTCTTGTTAATTGGGGTAATAGATCTTGTTTATATAACAGATTCATTATTCTTACAGTTTTGTTACTAAGCTTTCTTCATCACTATCATCACTAAATGTATGACATTTTTAGTCAAATGATTTTGTAAGGGTACGTAATTTATAATGGTAAGGCACATAATATGTGGTTTAGGAATATTTTAATTAAATGTAATTGGTTGGGCAAAGTAATGGGTTAGTGTAGATTGAACAGCTAGATTGATGTTCATGTGGTGATTATATGTAATTGTAGGAGGTGTCGCCTAAAGTATGGACTATATTGTTGAAGATTGAGGTAAGATAACTACTTTTATCACATGAAGGACACAACAAAATGTTGTATATTTCTAATAAACCTTGGTAACTATATCCCATGCGTATGTTGGGCTATGGGGACAACGGGAGGGGTTAATTGGGACATATGTTTGTATGTTTCTATTGTTGATTATAATTGTTGAAATATGTGATGATTGAATGTTGAATGGCTTGTACATGTAGTACACTAGACTCTAGTAAGATTGCCATGTCACGTTGAAATAATGTAGATGTTAACATTCGAGTATAATTGACGTTGGAAATATTAAGCTTAACCCATGCTAGCCTTGGCTAGTGTGTTGATGTTGGTTGTCGTTTGGAAATAATCTAAATATTTCCCTCACGACTAAGTCACGTTGGTAGAGTTTGCCGGGTGGTTTGGACTGACAACTGCAGTTTGAGAAACGGCTTGCTCGAGGATTGGTTATGCCTATCCAAACGACGACGATGGACAACCGGAAGGTTTACCCCATCATTTCGGGTGTGAGGTACCCTATAGGTCTGATCACCGCCTTCACACAACCCCATGTTTCTCTATGATAAGTGACATAAGTCGCTTAGCTATTGTAGAGGCATAACCTGATGTTGATAAGTAGATGTTGATTATTTCACGTGGATATGTGATTTTGAGGTTGCTAGGCACATGTAGGAATATGACACTCTTGTTGCTTGATGATGTTGATGTTGATGTTGATGTTGTTGATTAATTGACATACTTATGATTGTTTGAAAAAATGTTTAAACTAGCAACTGTTTTATAACTCGTGGTTATCTTACTCGGCTTTTAAAGCTGACACTTGTTTGTTTAAAATGTTATGTTTCCTCGAAGTTTGCTTAGAGTGAGGCTTGCGGAATAAGAGCACGGTGTTCTTTTGTAACGTGGTTGATTCCATGAAACAAGCCATATTGACTGTTAAGCCATTCGAGGAAGGCATACTACCTGTTCGATATCTTGGGGTTCCCCTTATATCTTCTAGATTGCTTTACAAAGATTGTAAGATTTTAGTTGAAAAAATGGAAAAAAGGATAGGTGACTGGCAAAACAATTTTTTGTCGGCTGCAGGAAGATTGCAATTGGTCCAATCCGTACTCTCCTCCATGCATGTATACTGGACGTCTGTATTCATCCTTCCTACTCGAATAATAAAAGAACTGGAACAAATAATGTGCGGATTTATTTGGTGCCAAGGGCCATTAGTGAAAGGCAAAGCGAAAGTGGCGTGGAAATCCGTGTCTCTACCAAAACATGAAGGGGGATTTGGAATAAGAAGAATTAGTGATATGAATTAATCTTTGATGTTATCTCATATATGGAGTATTTTGGCTAATCGTCGATCACTTTGGGTACAATGGATAAGGTCTTGTAAGCTTAAGTCTCGAAATTTCGAATCGCTACTTCACTTGACCCAAATCCAGGTATAAAGGTATTAAGAGATGAGATTTTTTGACAGTTTTGTATATATTTTTGGGTATATATATATATATATATAATATACATGTATATGTATATGTACACATATTTTTTGGGATCTGATGGAAGAAAAAAGGAAAACATAGATTACATTCATTTTATTATTTTTGGATTTGGTCAAATTGAATGAAAATTAGATTTTGTGTTAGATGTTGATGATGATTGTGTATGGATAAGGTTTGATGTATAAGATGTGTGTTTGATGATAAAAAAAATGATTATCTACATGAAAGTGAAGTGCAGAAAAAAAATAAGAAAATATATTGTATAATGGATGTGGTTGTATGAAAAGTCAATAATACCCCTCACATGAGAAGCATGTGAGGCATTTAACGTTGTAAACTAGACGAATCTGTTAAAGTGGACCACAGTTGCAACTAACACACATTTTTAGGGATCATCGTTGCTAAAAAAACATAGGAGGGACTGACGTTGCAAAAAGTGACAAACCACAGGGACCATCCTTGCATTTAACTCTCTCTATATATATAATGTATGAAAAATGATTAATGTGACTAAGTTATATGCCTAAAGATATGCCTAATAGAGAGATCAAGCCATGTGGCAAGATCAAAGGTAGAGATGATGAAAGAGAATGAGTGGAAAACATGTGTCATGTGATGTATGGAGTAGGTCTATTTTTAGGCATATGAATTAGGCATATATATCATTATCCATAATGTATATATATTATTGAATATGTCAAACTTGAGTGATCATTTAAACTTGTAATTGTTTTCCAACCAAGTGATAGTAGTAAGTTACGAAATTTAAAATTAAATGTTTCTTTATATTATTGAATTATTGAATATGTCAAACTTGAGTGAACATTTCAAGTTGAAATTATTTTCTAAGTGGTTTTAAATACATTTGGTTGTGTGTTTTATACCATTTGCAACCTCAACTGGTCGTGCACAAATAACTTTAGTCAAATATATCATATATAATGACCGAAAAATAAATTTCAGAAAATTAAGAGAGTGTTTTCAATAACATATCAACTATTTTAATTTTCTTGATACAATTTAAAACGCTTGTATCTATCTAGGCGAAACAATTGACATTGAATAAGAAAACGATTTTGAGGACAAGGAACTAGTTGGCAAGCAACCATTCAATTGGGATGCTACTCTAGCAACAACCTTTGGCTTCTTCCTTTTATTACCATTCTGCCCTTCATTTCCATCTTCATCATTATCGTCGATCGACAAAAGATCAACGACTATCATTTGCGTCTCAGGCGGCTCCTCTACGGCCACCTGCCCTTCCAACCACTTCACCACCTCTAACATTGTCGGCCTCCGTCGTACCTTTTCTTGGATGCACCACAACGCCACGTATACCAACTTTTTCACTTCTTTTTCATCAATACCTGTCAGGATCGTTTTTTTGTTAACTTCCAATAAAAATTAATGCCTGTCACCAACATGTGTGTAGGTGGTATTTGTTTTTTCAAAAATAATAATAGTAGAAAGTTATGGTACAGTTTGTCTTTCAAAAAATACCTCCAAGATCCAAAAGCCGTTGATCAACCACCTCCATCATCCGTCCTGATTTTAGCTTTTCGGTCACTATTTTTGGAAAATATTGAAACTTTCTCTTTGACCGGTCACTGCCTCCACCGGTGTCTATGACCGTCACATTCCTTCTCCCACCGATGAGTTCCAGCAACACCATTCCATAGCTAAAAACATCAGATTTCTCTGTTACTCCAAGCTCTAACAGCCACTCGGGCGCTAGATAACCTTTCGTCCCACGCAATGTTGTTAACACTCGACTCTGGTCTCGTGTCATTAGCTTTGATAAACCAAAATCCGACACGATGGCACGATGGTTTTCATCCAGAAGTATGTTCTCGGGTTTCACGTCAAGGTGAAGAACTCTCGACCGACAATCATGATGTAAATAGGCCAAAGCTTTGGCAATATCTAATGCAACAGCGGATCTAAGATGCCACGACAAGCACCCACCAGCGGGGACGTCTTTGTTCCTCGCCGCTGGTGAGAAGATCCAATTGGCTAAAGACCCATTTGGAATGAATTCATACACCAGAAACCGTAAATTGTTGTGTATGCAATAACCATATAATCGAACCAGGTTAACATGTTGAACACTAGCAATGGCTGCAATCTCGGATCTGAACTCTTTCTCTCCTCTTTCCTCTTCATGTTGGATCCTTTTAACCGCGACCTCCGTCCCATCTTTCATTATCCCTTTGTAAACACAAGCAGACGCTCCTTTCCCAATCAAAGACTTCCAACAATCAGTAGCTTCTTCGAGTTCTTTGTATCGAAACTTTGTTGGAAGACCAGCTATTTTTCGAAGAAAGCTATATTCAATCCTGAGTTCTTTTCCTTCTGATGCAAGTCTTGTTTCCATTACCCTGCGTCTTTTATGGAGATGTCTTCTGATCAAGTACAACAAAATGACTGCAAAAATGGCCGCAACAGCTGCTCCAACAATGAGAAAAAATGTTTTTGACAGATCAAGAATCACACGGGAGATGATGATCACAGTGATGAGAAACACAACCGATGAAACGGCTATTATGTTGGCTTTACTGTCCTCCATTATACAAGTTTCATAGCTTAATTAATTTTATCAAAACCTTTTAAGTTTGTTATTCATTATTCAAGTGATCGAGGATTGACATAATGAAAATTTGTGTGATCTTTTGAGGTTGAAAATTTGTATAATTATTCTTTTAGACTTTGAGTCTGATTTTGATCAATTCATTTAGTTTCGAAAAAATCTCTCTAGAAGGTGAAGTTTGACTTACTAAAGGTATGACTTTTTCGTATTACTCGTTTTTTTTTCTTCTTTTTATTAGTATTTATTTGAATTAATTGCAAGATTGGTCCTTGTGGTTTGTGCATTTTAACAATGAGGTTCTTTTTTGAGTATCGTTGAAATGAGGTCCTTATTATTAGAATTTTTTGCAAGATTGGTCCATTTTTAACGGGACCGTTAGCGGGTGTCGTTAAGTCTACACGTGGCAATGACGTGTAGGGACAATATCGTCTTTTCACACAACATAAAAGGGACCTTTATTGCTAATGAACTCGAAAAAGAACCCTCATTGCTAAAATGAACAAACCACAAGGACCAATTTTGCAATTAAATCTTGATAATACATATCATCATCTATATTTTTATTTTATTTATACATACTAAAAGACTACTAATTTAACCAACTAAAAAACTTAGTTAACCGTTATAATTGTAGAATATGGACCAAAAAACATATATAATTATTATAGAAAAAGTCTTATTAATTTTTATTTTTTTTATAATCCATCACTAAATTATACTTTTTAGTTTTTTATTAAAGAATAAATCTTACTAAATACTTAATTAGGTTATTAACACTTTTTTTTTTCATAATTATTAATAATTAAATTACTAAAAATATATTTCCACGTACTATAAAATACAAAGTATATTACTCGATATATCTAAAATATATCAAAAAATCTGTTAGCATTTATATTAAAATAAACTTTCACTGTATATTTATTAATTAATATTTATTAATCAACCAACTATATAAATGTTTAATAGTTACATAGAGAATTAAAAAATCATATATGACATTTTTATTATTCGAACAAGTTTGTTTTTTAGTAAATGTCTAGTCCTTAACGTAAAATATTTTAGTTCTTAACCTTAAATAATAATAAAAATTCATATATCAATTAGTTTCCAAAAAAAAAAATTTACACAAGGTACATCTTATTATTAAAATTGTATATTGCAATCTTCTAATTATTTAAAAATGTTCTCAATGTGTTAATGGCAAAATTGGTCCCTGTAGTTTTTCCATTTTTGCAATAGGGGTCCCTATTTCAAATTCACTTGCAATGAGGGTTCCTTATGTGTTGTATGAAAAGACAATATTGCCCCTGCAAGTGAAGACTTGACGGCATCCGCTAAACATCTGTTAAAAATGGACCAATCTTGCAAAAAATTCTCAAAATAAGAACCCCCATTGCAACGATACTCAAAAAGGGACCCCCATTGCTAAAATGAAAAACCACAGGGACCAATTTTGCAATTAACTCTATTTATTTTTATCTATTTTTCCTATATATTTCACAATTGTTTAACATATTTGACTTTTTGTTTGTGACATGATTGGGCGGAGCCAGATCTCTAGATGACGGGGGCAAGTGACGATACATATTGTCCCGACACCTTTAACAATTAAAAAAACTTAATAACTACAATAATTTAGAAAACTACGGAGTAAGATATTACTTAAGAATAAGATCACGTTGAAAAAGATTTAAAACTGGTTTGTAAAGAATTCTAAGTTCAGGGGCTTAAATAAATGTACTAGGGCTAATTGCTTGGAAAAGTACCTCAACTTGTCACTTTTTACTTTATTGAGGTCAAAACTAAAAAGTGTCCTATGTTGGGGACAAAAACCGGCTAAAACACCTTTGTTGGGTCGTCCATCAGGTAGCCAGTCATTTTTTATTTTGATTAGAATTTTTTGCAAGATTGGTCCCTTTTTAACGGGACCGTTAGAGGGTGTCGTTAAGTCTACACGTGGCAATAACGTGTAGGGACAATATCGTCTTTTCACACAACATAAAAGGGACCTTTATTGCTAATGAACTCGAAAAAGAACCCTCATTGCTAAAATGAACAAACCACAAGGACCAATTTTGCAATTAACTCTATTTATTTTTATCTATTTTTCCTATATATTTCACAATTGTTTAACATATTTGACTTTTTGTTTGTGACATGATTGGGCGGAGCCAGATCTCTAGATGACGGGGGCAAGTGACGATACATATTGTCCCGACACCTTTAACAATTAAAAAAACTTAATAACTACAATAATTTAGAAAACTACGGAGTAAGATATTACTTAAGAATAAGATCACAAAAAGATTTAAAGTGAGAACAAACCCTGTCCAAAAACAGTTTCGATTTAAAGTCGTCGGAAAATTTGACTTTTCGCCGGAAAAAAAAAAAAAAAAAAAAAAAAAAAAAAAAAAAAAAAAAAAAAAAAAAAAAAAAAAAAATCAAACAAACCTGTCCAAAAAAAAAAAAAAAAAAAAAAAAAAAAAAAAAAAAAAAAAAAAAAAAAAAGAAAGAAAGAAAAAAAAAAAAAAAAAAAAAAAAAAAAAAAAAAAAAAAAAAAAAAAAAAAAAAAAAAAAAAAAAAAAAAAAAAAAAAAAAAAAAAAAAAAAAAAAAAAAAAAAAAAAAAAAAAAAAAAAAAAAAAAAAAAAAAAAAAAAAAAAAAAAAAAAAAAAAAAAAAAAAAAAAAAAAAAAAAAAAAAAAAAAAAAAAAAAAAAAAAAAAAAAAAAAAAAAAAAAAAAAAAAAAAAAAAAAAAAAAAAAAAAAAAAAAAAAAAAAAAAAAAAAAAAAAAAAAAAAAAAAAAAAAAAAAAAAAAAAAAAAAAAAAAAAAAAAAAAAAAAAAAAAAAAAAAAAAAAAAAAAAAAAAAAAAAAAAAAAAAAAAAAAAAAAAAAAAAAAAAAAAAAAAAAAAAAAAAAAAAAAAAAAAAAAAAAAAAAAAAAAAAAAAAAAAAAAAAAAAAAAAAAAAAAAAAAAAAAAAAAAAAAAAAAACCTTAAATAATAATAAAAATTCATATATCAATTAGTTTCCAAAAAAAAAAATTTACACAAGGTACATCTTATTATTAAAATTGTATATTGCAATCTTCTAATTATTTAAAAATGTTCTCAATGTGTTAATGGCAAAATTGGTCCCTGTAGTTTTTCCATTTTTGCAATAGGGGTCCCTATTTCAAATTCACTTGCAATGAGGGTTCCTTATGTGTTGTATGAAAAGACAATATTGCCCCTGCAAGTGAAGACTTGACGGCATCCGCTAAACATCTGTTAAAAATGGACCAATCTTGCAAAAAATTCTCAAAATAAGAACCCCCATTGCAACGATACTCAAAAAGGGACCCCCATTGCTAAAGTGAGTAAACCACAGGGACCATTTTTGCAATAGGGGTCCCTATTTCAAATTCACTTGCAATGAGGGTTCCTTATGTGTTGTATGAAAAGACAATATTGCCCCTGCAAGTGAAGACTTGACGGCATCCGCTAAACATCTGTTAAAAATGGACCAATCTTGCAAAAAATTCTCAAAATAAGAACCCCCATTGCAACGATACTCAAAAAGGGACCCCCATTGCTAAAGTGAGTAAACCACAGGGACCATTTTTGCAATAGGGGTCCCTATTTCAAATTCACTTGCAATGAGGGTTCCTTATGTGTTGTATGAAAAGACAATATTGCCCCTGCAAGTGAAGACTTGACGGCATCCGCTAAACATCTGTTAAAAATGGACCAATCTTGCAAAAAATTCTCAAAATAAGGACCCCCATTGCAACGATACTTAAAAAGGGACCCCCATTGCTAAAGTGTGTAAACCACAGGGACCAATTTTGCAATTAAGGGGTCCCTATTTCAAATTCACTTGCAATGAGGGTTCCTTATGTGTTGTATGAAAAGACAATATTGCCCCTGCAAGTGAAGACTTGACGGCATCCGCTAAACATCTGTTAAAAATGGACCAATCTTGCAAAAAATTCTCAAAATAGGGACCCCCATTGCAACGATACTCAAAAAGGGACCCCCATTGCTAAAGTGAGTAAACCACAGGGACCAATTTTGCAATTAACTCTATTTATTTTTATCTATTTTTCCTATATATTTCACAATTGTTTAACATATTTGACTTTTTGTTTGTGACATGATTGGGCGGAGCCAGATCTCTAGATGACGGGGGCAAGTGACGATACATATTGTCCCGACACCTTTAACAATTAAAAAAACTTAATAACTACAATAATTTAGAAAACTACGGAGTAAGATATTACTTAAGAATAAGATCACGTTGAAAAAGATTTAAAACTGGTTTGTAAAGAATTCTAAGTTCAGGGGCTTAAATAAATGTACTAATAATATAAAAGTATATAAGAAAAAAAAGGGGGCCACATAATGGTCCTGTACTAGTCTTCTTCCTTATAACACAAACTCTATATATCAAATTACAGTTTAATCAAAGTCATCAGTACACACACATATATACATATATCAAAATATAACTAAACAAAACTATAAACAGTTCATCAATATGGCAGTAATCTTATATATACATGTATCTTCGTCTTCAACAGTCACTTTCCAGCTGACGGCAATTTCCGATTTCCGTCATTTTTGGACTCATTGGAGGGGGCTAAACTATATAAAGCTCGGGAAATCTTCGTCCAGAATACCGAAAGTTCGTTGCATTTGCGTCTATTGGGGGAGACTTGCCCCCCTGTCTCCGCCACTGGACATGAATTTGAATGACTTCATCAAACGGATAAAAACTAGTTTTCTCATTGTGTTTTCTTTCCTATAACTATTAACAATAATGGGTTGTAATCCAAAGAAACCTTAAAAATTGGTGAGATCCAAGGGCCACATCTCAGCCCTTGAATCAAAATCGATCAATGGTCTACTTAAAAAATATAAAATAATGGAGAGGGGTAATTTCGTCATTTGGCACATTATCATCACTTCCCTGCTATCTAGTTCCAAACACACACACACACACACACAGAGATTTCTCTCTCTCACACACACACTCTCTCCTCTTGGAAAATCACCACCAGAAGCTAGGCATGAGCACGGTCAAATAACCGGACCGGACCGGACCGACCCGGCTAGGACCGAAGACCGAAATGGCAAGAAAAGTGAAACCGAAGCCCGGCCCGAAACCCTCTCGGGCGGTCCGGTTCGGTCCCGGGTAAGACCGGGTCGGGTTCGGTTTTTGTAGGGTTGGACCGAAATTTTTTTTTTTTTTTTTTGCAAATGGCGTGAGAAATATTAGAGATGGAAAAACAGTTAACTTCTTCAGGCTTCATCTTCTTCAGTGTCCATCATCGTTTTCTATCTTCAAATTATTATCTTCAAATTATAAAATATGGGCTCGGTTTTTTAAGGCTTGACCCGTTAATCTGCATCTCTTTATTGAGTCTTTCCTTGCGTCTGTCTGTCCTTGGAAAGTTGAGAGACAGAGTGGGAGACGGAAAGATGATTATTGTTTGTGTGTTTGAAAGTTGTAGAGATAACATAAATATAAAAGGCAATTCATTTTTTTTGGAAAGAGACACCTCATGGAGTAATAAACTAATAATAATAATAATAATAATAATAATTTATGCTACATAAAGATAGGTGGATGACACGGTATATTATCATTGGGATAATAGATGAGATTTTCTTCACAAAAAAATGTATAATAATAATAAACTTTAAAGTCTAAACCACTACTCCTCGTTTACAATCTGTGGGCTTGTTTTATACAGTATCTAATTCTTTTCTTTCTCTTCAACGGCATATATCCTATTTTATAAACACCATCTAAATATTAAAAAAAAACATATTCCTAGTTTTAAGATTCCACCAGATTACTAAAATGGTGGTGGAGTTCTTTGACTATCAAAAGTTACATGGTTTATTTATCAACAAAAAGCATACATAAACATTAAAGACGAATCTCATCAGTACATGGAGGAGAGGAGAAAGCATGGAGCATGGATTTCTAGATCACGAATCTCATCATTTTCGGTCTCTCGGTTCAACCCGGGTTTTTCGGGTTTTGGACCGAACCGGACCGAAACCCGATATGAACCATTTCTGTGAACCGAAGACCGGACCGAATGGGTCTCGGGCGGTCCGGGTCGGGTCGGGTTCGGTCGGTTCTGGGTCGGTCTTCGGGTTTTCGGTCCATATGCTCATGCCTACCAGAAGCTGCACCATTACCACCACCACCACTACCACTATCGTGTTCAGGTCATCACCACGTTCCAATCGAAATGGCACAACCATCATTGCCTCTGTCGTCACTATCTCCATCAGTCATCGTCAATGGATCGTGAAGATGTTAATAGCAATGAAGGATGTATTGAATACGAATATATGGCTTTTTGTTATGTAAATTCGAAATTTCTCATGTGATAATCAAATGTTATTAACATGTGATTAGATCTATTCTAACATTTGAATTTGTTAAATTTTATTAGTTATTTGATTGAATTTTTTGTTTGGTACAATTTTGCATACAAGGTGTTTGATGAAATGTCTAAACCAATATTTCTTATATATGAATTAGTATCAAAACACATTTGATTGAGATTGCATACAAGGTGTTTGATGAAATGTCTAAACCAAAGTTTGATAACATCGTCTAATCAACTTTATGATTCTGAATCAAATTTGACTGTATATAGGTTTTTGATATAAGCCCATTTGTTTGTGTAAATGTATAAATACAATTAAATTTGATTTTGTATAGATTTTTGAATCTGTATGTTAACAATCAAATTTGATTGTGTATATGTTTGTTGATATAAATTCCATTTGTTTTGTGTAAATGTATGAATAAACTCAAATATGATTTTTTTTTATAGCTTTTTGAAACTATACGTATACAATCAAATTTGATTGTGTATAGGTTTGTTGATATAAACACCATTTGTTTGTGTAAATGTATGAATAAAATCAATTTTTATTTTGTATAGCTTTTTCAAACTGTACGTATACAATCAAATTTGATTGTGTATAGGTTTGTTGATATAAACACCATTTGTTTGTGTAAATGTATGAATAAAATCAATTTTTATTTTGTATAGCTTTTTCAAACTGTACGTATACAATCAAATTTGATTGTGTATAGGTTTGTTGATATAAACACCATTTGTTTGTGTAAATGTATGAATAAAATCAAATTTGATTTTGTATAGCTTTTTAAAACTGTACGTTACAATCAAATTTGATTCAGAGGGGGAATTATGACAACGGGGCCTTCGGCCACCGTTCTAGGGTTTAGGGTTTGAAGGCCGACCCTCGACCTTCAAACCCTAAACCCTAGAGCTTGTTTAGGGTTTAGGGAAGCGACGCATTCTAAACCCTAAAAAGGGCACCCTTTCGGGGGGAGGGGGGGGTGCAAAATCAAATTTGATTCGGAGGGGGAATCATGACAACGGGGCCTTCGGCCACCGCTCTAGGGTTTAGGGTTTGAAGCCCGAGGGTCGGCTAACCCTCGACCTTCAAACCCTAAACCCTAGAGCTTGTTATCGTAGGGGAGGGACGCATTCTAAAACCCTAAAAATGACACCCTTTCGGGGGAGAGACGTGCAAAATCAAATTTGATTCGGAAGAGGAATCATGACAACGGGGCCTTCGGCCACCGCTCTAGGGTTTAGGGTTTGAAGGCCGAGGTGCGGCTAACCCTCGACCTTCAAACCCTAAACCCTATAGCTTATTATCGTAGGGGAGGGAAGCCTAAAAAGGGCACCCTTTCGGGGAGAGGGACGTGCAAAATCAAATTTGATTCGGGGGGAGGGGGCGAATCATGACAACGGGGCCTTCGGCCACCGCTCTAGGTTTTAGGGTTCTAAAACCCTAAAAAGGGCACCCTTTCGGGGGGAGAGACGTGCAAAAACAAATTTGATTCGGAGGGGGAATCATGATAACGAGGCCTTCGGCCACTCTAGGGTTTAGGGTTTGAAGGCGGCTAACCCTCGACCTTCAAACCCTAAACCTAGAGCTGTTATGTAGGGGAGGGACGTGCAAATTCAAATTTGATTCGGAGGGGGAATCATGACAACGGGGCCTTCCGACCGCTATAGGGTTTAGGGTTTGAAGGCCGAGGGTTAGCCGCTTTCGACCTTCAAACCTTAAACCTAGAGCTTGTTATCGTAGGGGAAAGACGCATTTTAAAACCCTAAAAGGGCCGAAGGCCCCTGTTTTTACCTTTTTCGGGTATGCGTACAATTTAAAAATGCTATACAAAATCAAATATGATTTTATTCATGCATCTCACAAACAAATTGAGTTTATATCAACAAACCTATACAAAATCAAATTTGATTGTATTCATACATTTACACAAACAAATGGAGTTTATATCAACAAACCTATACACAATCAAAGTTGATTGTATACGTAGTTTCAAAAAGCAATTTAAAATCAAATTTGATTTTATTCATACATTTACACAAACAAATGGAGTTTATATCAACAAACCTATACACAATCAAATTTGATTGTATACGTACAGTTTCAAAAAGTTATACAAAATCAAATTTGATTTTATTTATACATTTACATAAACAAACCTATACAGAATCAAATTTGGTCGTATACGTACAGTTTCAAAAAAGATATACAAAATTTAATTTGATTTTATTCATACATTACACAAACAAATGGAGTTTATTTCAACAAACCTATACACAATCAAATTTGATTGTCTACGTACAGTTTCAAAAAGCAATACAAAATCAAATTTGATTTTATTCATACATTTACACAAACAAATGGAGTTTATATCAACAAACCTATACACAATCAAATTTGATTGTATACGTACCGTTTCAAAAAGTTATACAAAATCAAATTTGATTTTATTTATACATTTACATAAACAAACGGTGTTTATATCAACAAACCTATACAGAATCAAATTTGATTGTATACGTACGGTTTCAAAAAGCTATACAAAATCAAATTTGAATTTATTCATACATCACACAAACAAATTGAGTTTATATCAACAAACCATTTGATTGTATACGTACTGTCAAAAAGCTATACAAAATCAAATTTGATTTTATTCATGTATTTACATAAACAAATGGAGTTTATATCAACAAACCTATACACAATTAAATTTGATTGTATACGTACAGTTTCAAAAAGCTATAGAAAATCAAATTTGATTTTATTCATACATTTACACAAATAAATGGAGTTTATATCAACAAAACTATAATCAAATTTGATTGTATACGTACAGTTTCAAAAAGATATAGAAAATCAAATTTGATTTTATTCATACATTTACACAAACAAATAGAGTTTATATCAACAAACCTTTTTTTTCCGGTAAAAAGCCGTCACCCCTGGTTAGATTTTATATATAAATCAAAATGAAGAACATGCGCTTGACTAATCAAATTTTGATTTTATATATCAACAAACCTATAGACAATCAAATTTGATTGTATGCTTAAATCTGTTGTATTTCATATCATATGTGTTTGTCTTGACTAATCAAGTTTGATTGGTTTAGCCAATCAAATTTGATTTTATTCAGAATCATAAAGGTGGTTAAATCATATTATCAAACTTTGGTTTAGACAATCCATCAAACACCTTGTATGCAATACTCAATCAAATGTGATTTGATTCTAAATCATATATAAGAAGATTTGGTTTACACATTTCATCAAACACCTTGTAAGCAATATTGTACCAAACAACAAAGTCAATTAAATAACTAATAAAATCTAACAAATTCAAATGTTAGAATAGATATATGTACAATCAAGTATGATTGGCTGTATAATCAGTAAATACGTATATAATCAAATATGATTTTAGTACATACACTTTGGTTTAGACATTTCATCAAACACTTTGTGGGCAAAATTATTTAAAGAAATTTTAAACAACAACAACCAAAGATACAACTTCTTATCATATGGGGGAAAAAAAAATAGAAAAAAACTACACATCATGGATAAAAATGGTTTGCTTATCTATTTTTTTTTATAAAAAACATTAACTACATAAAATCTCACTCTAATAATATCTAAAATATCATTATCAATTTCTTGTTGCTGCTAGTGGTTTGAGGTGGAGATTCATAAGGTAGTGGTGGTTGTCGTCGCCGGAGAAGAGAGAGAGTCATCGGAGAAAAGAACGTGTGCGAGAGAGAGAGGACGACTGTGTGTATGTGTTGATGGTGGTGGTGGTCGTCGTCGTCGTCCAAGGAGGAGGAGAGGAGGAGGAGAGGAGAAGAGAGAGAGATGTGTGTGTGTGTGTTTTGGTCAGGGGAAGGGGAAGAGAATAGGGTAGAGTTTTTATTATTTTGAGTGCAAATTACCATTATAACCTTCCGTATTTTTTTTATTTGGGAGATAATTTTTTATCCTAGCCATTGATGGAGATGATCCAAAGGTCAAGATTTGACCCTTAGATCTCAAGCAAAATTAAGGATTCAAATGAACAAATACCTAACAATAATATATAGGGTTGTTAGTAGCAACGAGATTTGTATGAATTTTTTAAATTTAAAAATTAGGTTATAAGAGATTTAAAATAGAAATTAAAATTTTACTTTCACTAATTAAAAAAACTAGAATCCGGTATTCAAACTTCCTTGAAAACTAGAAATTTAAAACAATAATAATAATATAATAATAATAATAATAATAATAATAATAATAAGAATAATAATAATAATAATAATAACAATAACAATAACAATAATAATAATAATAATAATAATAATAATAATAATAATAATAATAATAATATATTAATGAAGTTGGATAATACTAGATGCAAGTTGTGCTCCCACTCCTTTTTGAATACAAAAAAAAACTCTATGAAAAATAAAAATACCACTCCTAGCATAATTTGAGTGGGTACTAGATATAGACTTAATTAGTTTATTACCCGCGTAATACGCGAAATTCTTACAATTTTTTTACATTAGAAAACGTTTAATATCTGAAAAATATTAACATCTAAATAAGTTTTTATAAACTTTTGAACCACAATTAAAATATTATATTCATTGTTAAGAAAAAATGTCAACAAATAATGTTTTCAACCATAAAACTAAAATATATACATGAAATATTAAAGAGATATTTTTATTGACACCAACTTGTAACTATACCTTTACTCTTATCAAGGGTACTAAAGGTGTTATTTTAATCCATGTATTTAAGCAATCACATCAAAAAACCATGTAATATAAAGATTTTTGAAAAATATTTGTAGTGTCGTTGAAATAAAACGTTATTAATGAAAAGAAAATGTAATTGAAATTCTCGTAACAATATAATATTTTTAATTTTTTATTATAATTAAACACTAAAAAAAGTAAAAACAAAAAATCATACAACTAAGATTTTTTACCAAAAGATAATTAGTGAAGTAAATGGTATAGATTATCAACAAATAAATAAACATATCGTAAATTTATCAAAAAATTTTTATCAAAACTTAAATATCATATTCAATTTATCAACCCATTTTAAATTGAAATTTTATCAAATACTCAGTTAGACGACATTAGAAATAAAAATATATAAAAAACTTTATATACATGAAAATATAATATACTATATACTCGTATATAATTTTATTTAGTTATAAGTTATAACATTAAAAAATTCAAAATGAATTGTGAATAAAAAATACCTTTATGTGGGTTGTGATCATTTGAAAACTAGAAAACTGGCCAAAACACACTGTGATCTGAATTTAACACAATGTGTTTTTAATATTTTTTTAGAAAACACATTGTGTTAAATTCATATCACAGTGTGTTTGAACAATTTTTTGATTTTCACGCGCTATCAAAAACACACTATGATTTAAACTTAACACAATGTGTTTTTAGATTACACAATAAAAACACAATTGTGTTTTTAATAAACACAATTAAAACACATTGTGTTAAATTCAGATCACAGTGTGTTTTGGCCAGCTTTCTAGTTTTCACAAAAAATTTAGTTTTCAAATGAAAATTTCACTTACTTACTATCATGCAATTAATAAATCATTCTCATTATTAACAAAATAATGGTGAATCATGGAAGCCGTTTTTCAATTCATTCGCACTTAAAAAATGGTTAAGCAAAAGTGGCGTGGGATATCGTTTGTCTTCCTAAGGATGAAGGAGGGTTAGGTGTTCGAAAACTGGAGCAATTTAATGTTGCGCTTATTGCAGCTCATATTTGGAGACTTCTTTCTTTGAAGCAATCTCTCCGGGTACAGTGGATTCATGCATACAAGTTAAGAGGCAAAAGCTTATGGGAGATACAACCAAAGGGAAATATTTCCTGGAGTTGGCGTTAATTACTCCAGATTCGCCAAGTAATTAGACATCATTTTTGGCATAAAATTGGTGATGGTAAGTTGACAAATGTTTGGTTTGATGCGTGGTGTGAGAACAGCCCACTTATCCATAATCTGTCACCTAGACTTATTGCAAATGCGGGTTTTCATTTAAGTTCAAAAGTTTCTGATGTGGTAACTAATGGAAGCTGGGCTTGGCCGATTGAATGGGGTTCTCGGTTTGTTTTTGGGGATCCTCCTGTTCTTGATGTTATGAAACATGACGAGTTTTTGTGGAGGGATAGACATGGTAATATGGCTGAATTTTGGTTGCTTTGGCTTGGGAAGATATTCGTCCGAGAGCTGCAAAAGTACCTTGGTTTCAGCTGGTTTGGTTCACGCAATGCATTCCCAAGCATTCTTTTGTGCTTTGGCTCGCTGTTAAACGGAAGCTCAAGACCCAAGACCTGTTACAATCTTGGTATATGACGGCTGGTTCTGGTGGTCTTGTCTGCTCGTTATGTGAATCTCAACGGGATTCACACGCTCATTTATTTTTTGATTGTCCATACTCTATGCAGGTTTGGAATTTGGTCCGTGTTAAAGCTCAATTCCAATTAGTTTCTTCTAATTGGGAGGATATTGTCGATGAGGCTCTTAAATTTGCGCATAAAAGATCCATCAAAAGCATTGTTACAAAATTGGTTTTAGCGGCTTCTGTCTATTTCATTTGTTAAGAGCGAAACTCGAGATTATTTGCTCGGAAGAAACGGTCTCAAGCTCAATTGCTCGAAGTTATCTTGCACACTGTTCGTTTGAAACGAATGACTTTTCGCTTTAAGAAGTCACGAAGATTGGATGAATTGAGGATAGCGTGGGAGCTACCTGCCCTCCACACTAGTGATAGTTGATTCTTTATTCTTTTTGTTTCTTTCCAATTCTTCATGTAATCTGTTTGGGAAGTAGGTTTTACTTTCTGTTTTAGTTGACGTTGCACGTGTGTGCATGGTTGTAATAGTCAATCTAGTACTTTACTAGATTGCCTGAGCTTTATTGATTTGTAATATAACCAGGGGTGACGGCCTTTTACCAAAAAAAAACACTCCATCTTCTTGCATTTAACACAAATATATACCATTTTCAAGCCTTATATGTAGATATTAATCAAATCTATATATCTATATTAAACCTTATATGTAGATATTAATCAAATCTATATATCTATATGAAAGGACTCAACCCGAAAATAAAACATAAGTAATGAAAACACAATTTTATAAATTATACTTTGAAAAATACGGTCATTTTTCGTTAAAAATCAAAATTATTAAATTTGAAAAATAACTGTTGGAACCTTCTTAATATGTTAATATAAGTCTATTGTAAGAGTTTCAGGTCATGGAAAGATCAAACGAAGCCTCGGTAAAAATTTATGAAAATTACAGAATAGGTCGACTCTTGTTTCTGCAAAGGCCGTTCGCAAAGGCCGTCCTCTTGACAAACGCCGTCCTCATCAGTTTCGTACTTTTGACACTTTAAACAACTTTCGACCTTTCCTACTAAATACCGAGCTTCTAACAACTGATAAACAACTTCATTTTGACATAAAACAACTAACATCTCATTTTGCCAATCATCCAAAATCAACCAATCCTTTAAGTTGCATAAGACCATGACTCCAAACTATTATTTGCAGAAATGTACATGACCAAACTTTAGTAACAACATCTCAAATGTACCAAGAGCCAATAGTTCAAAGGGGCTACTAAGGGTTCTATCATCAATACCATTTTACCGTGAATATGCTATGCTTCAAGCTTTACAATTCAACTTCAATCTTTATATTACTTAGCTTTGTTTCCACATCCGAGACAACCTAAAAAAAGGGTAAACAACTAAAAGGTAAGCAAAGCTTAGTGAATAATCTTGCATACGTTTATACACACGAAGGAGGGCAAAAACACAAAGGACTATCACATGTAGCCAATGACATCGTCATACCATCACTTGCATACTCACCTTTGCGCTAACAAAACATACATGGATCCATATACGCTAAACAATAATCTCAAGAGGTTCTTAGGCCTCAAAGGTTCTTAGGCCTTATACTCAAGAGGTTCTTAGGCCTCATCTCAATACATCAAGAGGTTCTCATGCCTCATCTCAATTCAACTATGAGGTTCTTAGGCCCCGAACTCAAATTAGGCCCTAATGCCAAATCGATTACCACACACGGAATCCACCATCATATGGTAATCGACCCAACATACATATAATCGTATGCAAGAGTACTCACCTCCTTCGCGACCACAAATTAACAACTCAAAATAATCGCAAATGCATAAAACAAGCTTTCAACCTATCATAACAACACAATTCGAATAACATTCACGTTCTTGGCTAAGTCAACTTAGCCATGCTATCATATCACTAGCATTCCTAATCCCATAACAAACCCATTTTGTCATTGAGTTGCTTTATTTTCTCAAAACTTCATTTAGTTGGTTCAAATCATCATCAATAACATCATTTCACTTAACTAGAAAAATCACCATTCTTTCATAATATGGGTTTTGTTGCCAACACTCATATTCTTAATTAAATTATCAAACAACTCAATAACAAACAAAAATATACAAGAATTTAAGGGAAAAATCATATATAAACTCAATTCTAGCCAAAATCCCCAAATTGGAATTCCCATGAACCCTAATTCTTAAAGATGAATAAAACTAGGTTATGGAATCCTTACCTTGAAGAAATAAGAGTTGAGATTAGGGATTGAAATCACTACTTTTTCTTCCTCCTCCTTTATAAATGTCGACACACACACACATAACCCACACACTCCATCACTAGAATTCTTAATTGAAGATTATGGTGATTGATATTTCATTTGGAGAATTCTTTAGTTGTATGGAAGATTAGAATTGATGAAAGGAAATTGAAAAGAAAGTATGAGAAAGGAGAAGAAGAATTAGTGGAAAATGACTAAGGAGGAAAAGAGGGATGGCTGACACTCTCTTCTTGTGCCACGCCCCTATTTTATTTTTTGTGCATATTATAACCCGCTATCCGCTAAAGTTCCAACTAATTAAACCCCGTAGATCAATTTTAAATACTAGAAAATTATTTTAATGGTAAAACTATAATAATAATTCTTTTATTTTACTTTTTAAAATTTGGGATGTTACAACATTAACTAAATTTAATAAACATCATAGTAAGAGAGATAAAGTGTTTAGTATTGATTCAAAAAGTTAACTTTTATATTATATATATATATAGATATAGATATAGATATAGATATATATATATATAGATAAGATATAATAGATATATATATATATATAGATATATATATATATATATATATATATAATATTTACTTGTCTTGATTATTTATGTATATATACTACTTATTTTTGTTTACTTTAATGATTTTATGAATAAGTATATTATCTATAATTGTATACTATATGTAACATCTGTGATTTTGACCCGTTTGACCTTGCATGTAATTTGACTAACTATTTCAATAAATGAAATAGTTGTGTATATTTATCTATATATTGGGTCAATTATAGTGTAATAATGAATTTCAGGTGTCATATTTGGATTTCTATAATTAAGCCCATATTATGAGGCCATGATATTGGCCCATACGTGTTATGAAGGTTATATTATAGTTAATGTTTAAGTGACTGTGGTAACACGAAGAATGTAAATACAAAGCATTAGTATAATGTACGGTTTCAACAGTGTCGGTGGCTATCCAATAATTCCATTAATGGGACAAAAGCCGACAAAACTTTATGTAAAAGAGAAATACGCGTGATATCTCTTGTTGTTTATTGATCATAAACCTAATCCCTTAGCTGGATAACTACCTATATATATATATATATATATATATCTACCTATTATATTATATCACTCAATATGTCCAAAACTAAATATAACTTTAAATGTCCTAAAAGTGATAAATTAACGTTGCTGTAATGTTTTGACTATAACTTCTTCGTCCGATATCCGTTTTTGACAAGTAAGCTGTCTACGGAAAGAGGAGAGAAATATCTACAACCATAAATATGAATTTAAACATCAATCCTACTGATAATGATCAGCTAGGCCACGAAATTTAGTGGGAGACAAGTACCTAACACACTAACCTAACTAAACAACTCACAAATTGTCTTTTTATCAACTAATTTTCTCACCCAACTTTTCTACCATTAAATTAGTGTTAATAAAAGGATAAAGCATGCAAAATATTTCATTTCTCATCACCAAAACCGGACTTGAACTTCCAAGAACAACAATACTAGTTTCATAATAATAATCTTCAAGTTTTGAAAGGAAATCAAGTCATTTTGCTAGCAAGTTTAATCTCTTGTTCTTCAATCAATTGGAAAAGATATTTTAAACTTTAAGGAGACCAATATCAACAACTTTTATTCTCTATAATCTCATTTTGGTAAGCCTCTTTTATGGTTCTTAAATTTATTGAATACAAAAGATCACGTATGAACTAGTTTTGTTAAAAAATGATTCTGAACAGAATCTGTAATCTGACTTGGAAGGGAGAAAACACATAGATGGAAAATGATCTGGTTATTGAGTTCTAAACAAAATCTTTAGCTTTATGTGTCTATTTTATCCTCCCACTGGAATCAAGTAAAAACACTGAGTAAAACTCAAATTGTGAACTTTTTAAGAAAAGTGGTCAAAACTGATTTTTATGAATACTGTTTCAGTCATATTGTAAATGTCATATCTCATTCGTGTTAAGTCGAAATCAATTGAATCTTAACTTTTTGGAAAGTACTATGAGTGTACTAAATTCGACCAGAACAAAGTTTTGTTGTATCTAGTCGTCTTCTTTTCCTAAAATGATGTTTTCCTGAGAGGGTCAGAATCTGGACAAAAACAGATAAACTGAATTAAGGTGGCCATTTGAACGAGTTAGATATATTGAAAAATTCCGTAAAAATTCATGAATACTCTTAAGATATAGTACTAGATGTTGTAAAAGATTTATGTCTTGAGACACTTTGAATCTATACTAAAAACCCTCTCAATTAGAGCATAGATTTTTGAAATATATTTGATGATCTTAGGTTGGAATAAGCTTGAACGTTGAATCTCGTGTGAACTTATTAGTGCGTGTACTCGTACTAGTACTTGGAATTTCTCTACTTTAAGGTGAGTTTCGTAGCTCCCTACTCAATTGAGATTCGGGCTAAAAAGTGTACATATACGTGCTTGTTTGATTATTTGGCTGATTTGATTTACTGTATATTTGATTGTTTGATGAAATGTTTCAATTGAATTATGGAACTGATTGATTGATGATTGATGGATAGTTTTGATTTAGTGTTTGATGGTTTACTCATGTGATTGTGATATTGTAATTTATTTAGGATAGATGTACATACATGGAAGTCGGTTATGCCTTCAAAGGGTTTTAGATGTGGTGGGAAGGTTGCGGGTGACCCTATATATAAGCATCTAGGACCCATTGAAAGTAGAATCCTCCTAAGTGTATGTACGTATAGACTTGTTTAGTTTGTTAATGATGACATTGACTCCTATAATGTACGTATAGACTTGTTTAGTTTGTTGGAAATATGGACTTTTTATTGATGATTATGTTTATTGAGACGTACATGTTGTGTGCATTGGAAACTTATACCAAGGCAAGTTGTTTAACTGTAAGGCCACCAAGGCAAGTTGTTTAACTGTAAGGCCACATTTTGAGTACTTTGGGTACTATATGTTTATGTACATCCGAGTACTTTCAAGTACTTGATGCCAAGTATTGGCCATACTTGATGATATCATATGATATGATATGATTAACACCACGATGTGGACCAAGTATTGTGATACTTGATGATTTTGAGGTACATTGCATGACATTGACTCGCATATAATGTACGTATAGACATTTATACCTATTTGATACATTGCATGACATTGACATGTATACGATACATTTATTGGTAATGATACCATTTGTACTTGATTGTATACGAACTATTTGTATCATTTGTTGTTTGGTTACTTATTTGACAAGATTGAACGATATGTTAACCTCAATTGTCTAATAGGTGACGTACATAGGTTTGTTGTAAGTACCTTATGTGACGTTATATTACATATGATAATGTTATTGATGATGGTTTCTTGTAAACCATTACTACGAACTCACCAACCTTGTGTTGACACTTGCTAGTACACTTTTCAGGTAACCAGATTAAATCCAGAATATGAAGTATGATTGTTGCTTGCTTTGAACCCGGGAATTGGACTTATATGGATCAAGGATTCATTTGCCTACTTTTGCATTTATGTATTTTGTACTTGAATTATCTTATTTGATGGATTCACCGAATCCCTTTTTATTCATATAGTTCATGTTCTACGATAATTCCACTGTGTGCTATATAATTTCCGTAATATTCCGGGCCCAGCTCGGGGTGTTACACTATATTATATAAAAAAATAGCCCTAATGTTGAAAGTTACATGGGGGAATTCTCTAAAATCCCTTAATGATTAAATGACACAATCAATCATTTATTTTTTAAAATATGAAAACCATTAACCCTTTACATCAATCACTTTTACATCAATTATCTACACCACTCAATCCACCACCAAAAACCGCCCCCACCACTACACCGTCTCCGCTACGACCACCACCGCATTGCACGGGTACCGTGCTAGTAGATTATAAAGCATTTTGAGATTCTTTGACTCCATTTATTTTGTATGTTTCGATTCTTGGGTTTTTTTTCTTGATTTTTGATGTGGGTTTTGTTTCTACATATATACAAATCTTTCTATGCATATGTATATATATGTGTGGTGGTATTTTTATTCTATTGATTAGTGATTGGGTTTAGTTTGCAGTTGCAGAAGAAGACACATAGAAAAATCAATAAGAGATTGGCTTTGGATATAAAAGACTTAGATGCACTCATGTGCTATACATGTGACATAATTAGCGGTTTAAGATATTAGTGGATCATAATAATTAACAGAAATTATAAAGTTTGTCTAGTGTAGAACCACCAAAATGGTTGTTTAAGACTTTAAAGGGAGGCCCCCAAATTAATCCCACTTAAAGCCCCAAAAAACCTTGAGCCTGCACTGCGTCCGTTGTGTAAAGTTCATTATGTTGTAGCAATGAAGATTATCTGACAGCAACACCGTGAGTTACTGTAAGTCCCTGGTAACCGGTCGTTAACAAGAACGTGATTCATTATGTCGAGAGTGCGGAATCCTCTCAAGATAACTAGTTTGCTATCTTAATTAAATCGTCCTTTCGTCAATTAGTGAGATAATAATCGACCTAAGGTGTTACACGACTGTTAACTTCGTGTAACTTCACGTTGGTGTTAATTCATATTTTAGGTGTGTATTTATACTTGTTATTCATTAATTCGTGTGGAATTGGGCTTCACACAAAGTCAATTATATCCGGTCCATAAAACCAACAACTTCGAGATGACGTCAGCACGAAGGCACTACAACGTGTTGCTGACGTCAACACGAGGTAATTTGATGTGTAAATCACGTGACAAACGACAGTGGAAGACTATTTTTGGTATTTTCTGGATTTTAGAAACAAACAACAATAAAAATAAAAGATAGATAAAGAATCCACCACCAAAAACCGCCCCCACCACTACACCGTCTCCGCTACGACCACCACCGCATTGCACGGGTACCGTGCTAGTAGATTATAAAGCATTTTGAGATTCTTTGACTCCATTTATTTTGTATGTTTCGATTCTTGGGTTTTTTTTCTTGATTTTTGATGTGGGTTTTGTTTCTACATATATACAAATCTTTCTATGCATATGTATATATATGTGTGGTGGTATTTTTATTCTATTGATTAGTGATTGGGTTTAGTTTGCAGTTGCAGAAGAAGACACATAGAAAAATCAATAAGAGATTGGCTTTGGATATAAAAGACTTAGATGCACTCATGTGCTATACATGTGACATAATTAGCGGTTTAAGATATTAGTGGATCATAATAATTAACAGAAATTATAAAGTTTGTCTAGTGTAGAACCACCAAAATGGTTGTTTAAGACTTTAAAGGGAGGCCCCCAAATTAATCCCACTTAAAGCCCCAAAAAACCTTGAGCCTGCACTGCGTCCGTTGTGTAAAGTTCATTATGTTGTAGCAATGAAGATTATCTGACAGCAACACCGTGAGTTACTGTAAGTCCCTGGTAACCGGTCGTTAACAAGAACGTGATTCATTATGTCGAGAGTGCGGAATCCTCTCAAGATAACTAGTTTGCTATCTTAATTAAATCGTCCTTTCGTCAATTAGTGAGATAATAATCGACCTAAGGTGTTACACGACTGTTAACTTCGTGTAACTTCACGTTGGTGTTAATTCATATTTTAGGTGTGTATTTATACTTGTTATTCATTAATTCGTGTGGAATTGGGCTTCACACAAAGTCAATTATATCCGGTCCATAAAACCAACAACTTCGAGATGACGTCAGCACGAAGGCACTACAACGTGTTGCTGACGTCAACACGAGGTAATTTGATGTGTAAATCACGTGACAAACGACAGTGGAAGACTATTTTTGGTATTTTCTGGATTTTAGAAACAAACAACAATAAAAATAAAAGATAGATAAAGAATCCACCACCAAGATTCGTAAAGGACTAGCCACCGGAATCAAGGATAAAGGAAACACTCCAACCCACCACTATGCTTGATAAAGGCCCAGCCACCACAACACAGATAAAGGAATCGAAGATTTAAAAGACCCCACCACTATATTTGATAAAGGATGAACCAACACAAATATAGATAAAGGGATCACTCCAAACCACCAAGATCAAAGATCCATAAAGGTAAATGAAGATTTTAGATAAGAAATAGAGGCTGCTCTATTAATTTCATTCAACATCAAAAACTAAATTACAATGAGAAAATAAGCCCCTATTTATAACCACACATGCTATTTCCTAGGAATTAACGAAATACAATAAAATAAACAAAATAAAATAAAATAAATAAAAAGCTGTCATAAGCTAAGGACAACCACTAATTAATTGACCAATAGGAAATGGACGAGCAAAGCTTCTAGAAAGATTCCCTCTGCACAAGGGCCCACAAACCGTTAGGATTAACGTTATCACATGCCCCTCCCTTAAAATCTTTGACAGCTGTCATTCCTTCTTTATTGGGTCCACAAACATGAAACAAACTTTATTAATGAAAATTGGGACGTAAATCTGGAACTTCCACTGGAGACTTATTGGGTCCACAAACATGAAACAAACTTTATTAATGAAAATTGGGACGTAAATCTGGAACTTCCACTGGAGACTTAAGTCTGGAGCACCCATCTGGAGACTAGACTGGAGCTGGTCACTGGAGACTCTTTCCACTGGAGAAGTGTTACTACTGGCGACTGGACTGGTTCAGTAAAGACTTGTCTGAAATGGGCCACTACTGGCAGAATCAACATGGCTTGTTCAGATGGCATTATCAGTTCAGTGAACTTCTTCAGTTCACTGGTGTCAGCCAGTTCAGTGAATCTGGACATTTCCACATCAATTTCCCCCTCTATGAAAGGACTTGTCCTCAAGTCCTCGAGGTACTCATCTTCCAAATAAGGCATCAGATCCCCGACATTAAAAGTACTTGAAACTGACATATCTCTAAGTAACTCGACCTTGTATGCATTATCACCATACCTTTCCAGAATCTTGAATGGACCTTGAGCTCTAGGCATCAGTTTACTCTTCCTCTTTGCTGGAAACCTTTCTTTTCTTAGATGCACCCAAACAAGATCACCTGGTGCAAAACTTGGCTGCTTCCTATTCTTGTTTTCCTTGGCCTTGTAACTGGCATTTGCTTTCTCTATTCTGGCCTTCACTTGTTCATGAATTTTCTTGATTTCTTTTGCTCTGGCCTCAGCTTCAATACTTGCTTTTGGTTCAATCGAAAATGGAATTAAATCAATGGGAGTCAGTGCATTGACACCATAGCAAACTTCAAACGGGGATTTACTGTTTGAATAATTTGGAGCTCTGTTGAAAGCAAACTCAGCATGAGCAAGCTTCAGATCCCAATCTTTCAGTGTCTTCTTCACCAATGTTCTTAATAACATACCAATTGTTCTGTTTGTGACTTCAGTCTGTCCATCAGTCTGAGGATGGTGAGACGTGTTGAACATCAATCTGGTACCCATCAATCTCCATAGGGTCTTCCAGAAATAACTCAGAAACTTGACATCTCTATCTGAAACAATTGTCTTTGGAATCCCATGCAAACGAACAATCTCTTTGAAAAATAAATTTGCCACTGCTGAAGCATCATTTGTGGTGTTGCAAGGAACAAAATGTGCCATTTTTGAAAAACGATCAACAACCACCATTATTGAATCTTTTCCACTCTGGGTTCTGGGCAGTGCAACAATGAAATCCATGCTAAGATCTTCCCATGGCTGGTTTGGAACTGGAAGAGGAGTATACAATCCTTTATGAAAAGTTGCCTTTGCCTGGTGACACGTTGGACAACAACTGATAAGATTCTGGACATCTTTCAGTAAACTTGGCCAGTAGAAATGTTCAGTGAGGATCTCTCCAGTTTTGTTAATACCAAAATGGCCAGCCAGACCTCCTCCATGTGCTTCCCTTATCAGTTAATCTCTAATAGAACCCTTTGGAATACACAACTTTCCATTCTTGAATAAGAAACCATCTTGAACAACAAATGGTCCTTTCTGATTAGTTTCAGTGAGGCGATCAGCGAAGTCTGGATCAGCAGCATACAACTCTTTAATGAAAGAAAATCCAAGAACTCTTGCTTCCAGAATTGATAACAACGAATATCGTCTGGAAAGTGCATCAGCAACAACATTAGCCACTCCAGATTTGTGCTTAGAAACAAAAGAATAAGACTGCAAAAATTCCACCCATTTTGCATGTCTGGCGTTAAGCTTATGCTGACCATTAATAAATTTTAGTGCTTCATGATCAGAAAATAAGACAAATTGTTTTGGCTTCAGATAATGTGTCCAGTGAGTGATAGCACGAATGATTGCATAAAACTCTTTTTCATAAGTAGTATACTTCAGTTTGGAACCATTGAGTTTTTCACTGAAATATGCCACTGGACGTCCAACTTGTACTAAAACTGCACAAATTCCTACTCCACTGGCGTCACACTCTAACTCAAACAACATATCAAAATCTGGAAAAGATAGTACTGGAGCTGAACTGAGCCTTTCCTTTAGTGTTTCAAATGCCAGTTGTGCTGTACTTGGCCAGTTGAACACACCCTTCTTTAGACAATCAGTGATTGAAGCCACAACAGTAGAGAAATTCTTGATAAATCTTCTATAGAATGATGCTAGTCCATGAAAACTTCTTACTTCAGTGATGGTTGTAGGAACTGGCCATGATCTGATGGCTTCTACCTTTGAGGGATCCATAGAAATACCTTCTTTTGACACCACATACCCAAGAAATATCACACTTTCCACCATAAAATCACATTTCTTCAGTTTTCCATACAACTGGTGTCTTCTCAGTAATTCAAACACATTTCTTAAATGGTTAACATGTTCAGCTTCAGTTTTCGAATATACAAGAATATCATCAAAATAAACAACAACAAACTGACCAATAAGTGGCCTGAGGACTTCATTCATCAGTCTCATGAAAGTACTAGGAGCATTAGATAAACCGAAAGGCATTACTAACCATTCATAAAGGCCTCCTTTAATTTTGAATGCAGTCTTCCACTCATCTCCATCCTTCATTCTAATCTGGTGATAGCCACTTCTGAGATCAATTTTTGAAAACACGTTGGAGCCATATAACTCATCAAGCATATCATCCAATCTGGGAATGGGATATCTATACTTAATAGTTATATTATTTATGGCCATCAACACACATTCTCATTGAACCATCTTTATTTGGAACCAGGAGAGCTGGGACTGAACAAGGACTCATACTTGCTTTCACATAACCTTTGGCAACCAACTCATCTACCTGCCTTTGCAACTCCTTTGCTTCAGTAGGTGAACATCTATAAGCAGCTTTGTTTGGGAGGACTGATCCTGGAACCAGGTCAATCTGGTGTTCAATACCCATTACTGGTGGCAAACCTTCAGGTAGGTCTTCTAGGAAAACATCAGTGAATTCCTTCAGTAGAGACTTCAGGAGACTGGGGACTCCAGTGAACTCCTTGTCTTCAGCACGCTCAAGCACCAGTAACATCATAACTGGAGAGCCTCCAGTTAACTCTTTTTCAACTTCAGTTTAAGACATAAACAAAGACTTGCTGGGCTGGTCTTTCTTATTAATTTTCAGTAACTCATTGGGTTTCAGAGAAGTCAAGGTGACCTTCTTCCAACTTACAAATAACGAATAAGAATTCATACGACCATTATGAAAGACATAATTATCAAATAACCATGGCCTACCCAGTAATATATGACAAGCATCCATAGGAACGACATCACAAACAATTTTATCTTGATAGACTGATCCAATGGAAAAAGGAATAGTAACTTGTCGATTGACTTTTACCTCAGATCCTTCACTGAGCCATTGTAGCTTGTAGGGACGAGGGTGCTTTACTGTAGGTAGTTCCAGTTTCTCTACCATGTAAGTTGAAGCAGCATTAGCACAACTTCCACCATCAATGATCAGATTACACACCTTTCCCTTAACAGTACATCTGGAATGGAAGATATTTTCTCTCTGGGCAGTATCAGTTGTAACTTCATCAGTGTGCATGACTCTTCGTATTACTAGCATTTCTCCAACATCTGCACCTACATATGATTCTTCATCTTCACCTTCGTCATACACTGGTTCACCTTCTTCAGTATCAACATCTGGTAAGCTTTCAATTTCTTTGGCAGTTAGTGCTCGCTGGTTGGGACACTGCGCCTGGAAGTGACCAAAACCATGACACTTAAAACATTTTCTTCCAACTGGTTCTTTTGATCCTCCAGTTTCTTTCTCCTTTCCTCTGAAAAATTTCTGACCAGTTTCACTGGGCTTCAGAACTGGCTGACTGTAACTGGAAGAAACCTTAGTGAAAGGTTTGTACTGGACCTTCTTCTTCAGTTGCTTTTCAATCTGGAGGGCCAGTTTGCAAGCACCTTCATAAGTCCAGATGGGCTGCAATTCCATCTTCTCAGCAATGGTAGCATTCAATCCACCAAGGGGTCTGGCGATAGTATGCTCTTCAGTTTCCTTCACACCAGTTCGAGTCTTCAGTTGCTCAAACTCTCTGATATACTCTACCACTTCTTTAGTACTTTGCTTCAGATTATTCATCAGTAGATACTGATCTTGCTTGTACGACTGAGGAACAAATCTCTTCTACATGACTTCCTTCAGTTTGGACCAGGTCTTGATTTTACTCTTACCCTTATACTCCCTTTCAGATTTCATATTGTCATACCAAGATGAAACATACTTTTTAAGCTTAATAATGGCAACCTTAAAACTTTTTTTTTATCATCATAACCTTTTATTTCCATAATCCTATCCATAACCTGAACCCATTCAAAATATTCTTCTGGGTTAGAAGACCCATTGAAATCTGGTGGATCTATCTTAATGTCTCTAGTATCATCACCCTTATGTCTCCTTCGTCTTTCTCTAGGATGTGGGTTATCAGAATCACTAGAGTTTCTGGGTGTACTATCAGATCTCTCACTAGGACCTTGAGATTCAGAATCTCTTTCACTAGCAACAACATGGTCTCTATTAAAACTTAAACCACCATCTTCTAACATATGAACAACTCTACCAAGTGCTTCTTGTAGATCTTCTATTTTCCTATCTTTCCTAGCATTATGAGCTTCTTCTAATGTCATATTTCTTCTAAAAGCCATTTATTTTCAATAAATAACATCAACAATAACAGATCAAAACAGATGACAACAAACTTCAACAAACAAACAACAAAGACCCAAAAGATTAAGAAACCTTTTGTGAACCTGGCTCTGATACCAATTTGATGCGTAAATCACGCGACAAACGACAGCGGAAAACTATTTTTGGTATTTTCTGGATTTTAGAAACAAACAACAATGAAAATAAAAGATAGATAAATAATCCACCACCAAGATCCGTAAAGGACTACCCACCGGAATCAAGGATAGAGGAAACACTCCAACACAGATAAAGGAATCGAAGATTTAAAAGACCTCACCACTATATTTGATAAAGGACGAACCACCACAAATATAGATAAAGGGATCACTCCAAACCACCAAGATCAAAGATCCATAAAGGTAAATGAAGATTTTAGATAAGAAATAGAGGCTGCTCTATTAATTTCATTCAACATCAAAAACTAAATTACAATGAGAAAATAAGCCCCTATTTATAACCACACATGCTATTTCCTAGGAATTAACGAAATACAATAAAATAAACAAAATAAAATAAAATAAATAAAAAGCTATCATGTGCTAAGGACAACCACTAATTAATTAACCAATAGGAAATGGACAAGCAAAGCTTCTAGAAAGATTCCCTCTGCACAAGGGCCCACAAACCGTTAGGATTAACGTTGTCACACGCTCCTCCCTTATCGTCTTTGACAACTGTCATTCCTTCTTTATTGGGTCCACAAACTTTATTAATGAAAATTGGGACGTAAATCTGGAACCTCCACTGGAGACTTAAGTCTGGAGCACCCATCTGGAGACTAGATTGGAGCTGGTCACTGGAGTGCTTCAGTGGTAAACTTTACTGGTGGATCACTACTGGTTGTCACTGGAGACTCTTTCCACTGGAGAAGTGTTACTACTGGCGACTGGACTGGTTCAGTAAAGACTTGTCTGAAATGGGCCACTACTGGCAGAATCAACATGGCTTGTTCAGATGGCATTATCAGTTCAGTTTCCTTCAGTTCAGTGAACTTCTTCAGTTCATTGGTGTCAGCCAGTTCAGTGAATCTGGACATTTCCACATCATAACGTTTCTTGGACTTTTTATTTTATCGTAAACAGTGTTCAACCATCGTTTAAGTGTTTTCCAACACTTCTAACCTTGGCTCTACACTTTTGTACCTGTATAACAATAAACATAACATTCAAACACAATAATAAACATAAACACATCTCATAATGAAGTCCAAAGTAATCATTAAAACACAAACACAAGTCCTAACGACTTTTATTCAACGATTACATATAAATCCTAAAGAACAAAACAGTTAATCAAATCTATGTTGCTGTTGTCACACCAATCTGCACTTACAGGCTCTCCCTTGACATCAGTGACTAGATTTCTTTAACAAACTGACTTCAAGCTTAACCATCAAAAAGTAATCTTCGACTATTCACATGAATTCTCTTAGCCAAACAAACTTCGAGAATCTTGCGATACCTATCAACTTCAGTCTTCCAATACAAAGATGCTGAACAACGAGTCTCCAAAATCTTTTTTATTTTTTGTACCTGTATAACAATAAACATAACATTCAAACACAATAATAAACATAAACAACACATAATAAACATAATCATTCAAACACAATAATAAACATAACATTCAAACACAATAATAAACATAACATTCAAACACAATAATAAACATAACATTCAAACACAATAATAAACATAACATTCAAACACAATAATAAACATAACATTCAAACACAATAATAAACATAACATTCAAACACAATAATCATAACATTCAAACACAATAAACATAACATTCAAACACAATAATAAACATAAACACATCTCATAATGAAGTCCAAAGTAATCATTAAAACACAAACACAAGTCCTAACGACTTTTATTCAACGATTACATATAAATCCTAAAGAACAAAACAGTTAATCAAATCTATGTTGCTGTTGTCACACCAATCTGCACTTACAGGCTCTCCCTTGACATCAGTGACTAGATTTCTTTAACAAACTGACTTCAAGCTTAACCATCAAAAAGTAATCTTCGACTATTCACATGAATTCTCTTAGCCAAACAAACTTCGAGAATCTTGCGATACCTATCAACTTCAGTCTTCCAATACAAAGATGCTGAACAACGAGTCTCCAAAATCTTTTTTATTTTTTGGTATAAAGGTTAGCTGTTATATATACCAAATCGATAAAGTGCAGGCGATGGCTGAAATGCCAACGCGACTAGATACAATCATACACTCCACGTGTAACATCCAATGACCCATACTAACACTAGACGTTTAACATACAAACGACTAGTTACAAGAAAAAAACATAGTAAATTACAAACTAAGCGGAACATGCCAAGCAATCAGCAGCTCCTCCACTCTTCTTGACTTCTTGAATCTGAAAGTCATCAACTTAAGTCTAACCGTTGATAATATAACTTCAGCTAACTGATCTCCAGACCTCTTTTTGTTGCTGAAAAGACTATTATTCATTTCTTTCCAAATAAAGTAAACCGCGGTTGCAAAGACAAGCTTGATAACAATAGTGCCCACCGATCTACTTCGACGTTTCTGAGTAATTCCATTTACAATAGAGTCCCAATTGGAATCTAAAACTGGAAAATCAGCTTTCCTTCTCTCCACATCCCAAACCTGTGAAGCATAAGAACACTCAAAAAACAAATGATTATGAGAATCAGGTTCCCCATCACACAATGAACATTTAAGATCATTGCCATCAGTTCCATGTAAATCCCACGATCCAAGAAGATCCTGAGTCGTCAATTTCCTTTTGACCGCCAACCAAAGAAGAAACGAATGCTTAGGAATAGAGTGAGAAAACCATACCATATTTGTCCAAGAAACTTTATTCCCACGAGGGCGGATATCCTCCCATACTTGACCCACTTTTAACTCATGCAAAGCACCATAATGGTCTTTCCACAAAAGAACATCACGAATATTAGGGACCAACATAGGAGCAGCAAAATGAGGGATACTCTAGGATTGAGGCCATATGAAATTACCATTTGAAACAATATCCTCCACCTTTGTATTAGTCTCGAAACTTGATGAGTGTAACATTCAAGTAGAAACCCTATCAGACAATGGACTAAAATCACACCAATTATCATGCCAAGCCATCGCTGTATGTCCATCTCCAAGTTTATACCACAAATGTCGAACCATAGGTCTAACTTATAATATTTTCCTCCAACTCCAAGTCATATTACCACGCAATGGGACATCCCAAAATCTTCGATCTTTTAATTTATAAGAATGAATCCATTGGACCCAAAGCGAGTCTTTCATCTCGAACAGCCGCCAAATATGAGAAGTAATTAGAGCTACATTAAAATCAGCAATTCGACGTATTCCTAATCCGCCCTCATCCTTTGGAAAACAAACCTGATCCCAAGCTACTTTAGCCTTCCCCGACTTCATCTCCCCTTGATACCATAAAAAACCTCTAATAATTTGCTCAATATCATGTACACCACTGGAGGGAAGAATAAAAACCGATGACCAACAAACATGTAAAGAAGACAATACCGAAGTAGTGTAAGCGCCCTGCAAACTAGAGAAACTGATCTTTCCAATCATCCACTCTTTTCTTGATTTTTTCTACAAGTTCTCGACAGTCCCTAGCTCTAAGTCGTGTGGACACCAAAGGCACACCAAGGTATTTAACCGGTAAACATGCTTCCTCAAACGGCAGAAGTTGAAGAATTGCAATCTTCACACAATTTAGGACATTAAAAAAATAAGTTGTGCTCTTGGGGTAGACTAGGCGCAAGTCCAGAAACACCTTTAAATTCGTTCAATGAATCCATAACAACTTTTGCAGAATCAGCATCTCCACGCATAAAGATAAATAGATCATCCGCAAAACACAAGTTTAAAATCTTCTTTTCAGAACAATAAGGATGGAAGCCAAAAGAATCATAATTCCTTACCCTTATTTGCAAGATCAACGTCAATATCTCCAACCAAAGTAAAAAGGTAAGGTGACGAAGGATCCCCTTGTCGAAGACCACGTTTACCATTAAAAAACCCATGAAGCTCTCCATTAATGTTCAAAGAAAATGAAGTGGAGGTAACACATTCCATAATCCATGCAATCATACGTTCATGGAAACCAAACCCAGTCAATATAGCTTTTCAGGAAATCCCAGTTAACTGTATCATAAGCCTTTTGAATATCAACTTTCAGAGCGGCACGAGGAGTACCTCTAACAAGATGGTAATTGTGCATCAACTCTTGAGTAAGAAGAATGTTATCAACAATTCTCCTACCCGGGACAAAAGCTGATTGATTGACACTTACCAACTCAGAAAGACACCCCTTTATTCTATTAGCCAATATCTTGCTGATACTTTTAAAAAGAGTAGTGCACAAAGATATTGGCCTGTAATCATTAATACGAGAAGGAGCAGATAGCTTAGGGATAAGTGCAATCACAGTATGGTTAATTTCCCTCAAGAGTTTACCACTCCTAAATAAATCTTTAATAGCAATGCAGACATCAGCACCAATAATATCCCAGGAACCTTTAAAAAATCCAGGAGGAAAGCCATCCGGCCAAGGTGATTTGTCATCACCCATAGAAAATAAAGCCTCTTTAATTTCAGTATCCGAAACATTACAAATCATACTATCCGCCTGTTGAGGAGTTAACCGCCACCTATAGAGATCATGCTCGTCCAAAACCTCAACAGAATCGGGCATTCCCAAGAAAGCCATATAGTGCAGATTAAAAGCTTCCCCCACATCCCTGCCATCTATAAAAACTCCATTTGTGTCGATAATCCCATCAATTCGATTCCTAGCAATCCGGCTCTTAACTGCCTTATTTAGGCAGAATTTGAGTCACCAACCATCAACCATTCTACTTTCGCTTTTTGCTTTAAAAACCGCTCTTCATGAATAAGTGCTTCAAAATCTTTGATCACTTCTTGACAAATTAACGACTTGCATCGGGTCGTACATTCTGAGCAGCAGAATTTTCTTTGTGTCATCTTCAAACATCTGCGCTTCTCCAGATTTAAAATCTATTTGCCAAAATCTCATTGTTCCTAGCATATCTTGATCCCATTTTATAGTAGGAACCTTGTAGACACAGTTGACTGGTCATTCGACGTAATCAACAGAAGCATCAGGTTTGATAATCTTCTTCTTAGGTCTAGGTGTAATCAACCTTTCTGTAGGCTTCAGACCTTTGTCACTATAATGCTTTTTACGTTCATCTTGAAATTTTCTCCAAAAGTAATCTGCATTCCCATCATTTTGAAAATTTAGAAACCATCTCCTTCCTAAGTTCATCAAATCAGATTCATTTAAGCTTCTGAGATGTTTCTTCTTTACTGACAAGTACTGGCACCCTTCTTTTCTCTTGATAACAAAGAGATTGATTCTCTTATCGAAAAACCAACTTTGTATCACTGAGACATACGTACTTGCATCTCTGTCTGAGATATACTCCCAAAACACTGATGGCTTCATATACGCACCCATAGGTAATCCAATATGTCCTATGTAAGCTGGAACCCATCGATCCATACAAAAATGAGGATCTTGCTCTGCTGGAGGTATCATGAATTCATCAACATTAAACTCTCGCGTAGCATCAATAATCCAATCAAAAGGAACCAAGCAATCTTTATGTCACTGTAACGTATCTTGGCAAACACCTTGAAGTGTAACTTTGCAGCGTTCTCTGGAGTATCTGGAATATCTCGGAAATCTTGATTAAGCTGAAAATTTTCCTCTTCCTCCCATGGTTCTCTTGGCACAATAAAGACTTCTTCAAAACCATAAGGATAGGATCTGGAACAAGCTCTCCTTCTTCCAAGTCATCATGTATGATAGGATCTGAATCATCTGTATCTTCTAGATCTTCTTGATCACCTATCATTTGAAACTTGTTTGCAATTTATATTTCAAACATAAATACAAAACAGTAAACACAAAAACAAATAAATAACAATAAAAAATAAATAAGTATAAATAACTTAAAACAATATTATATCATAAATATAATGTAACTACTTAAAACATTAATATTAATCTTATAAAATTATGATTCATTTCAAAATATTACAATAATCATTAACGCCCAGGACGATAATCAAAATCATCAGAATCATACGAATCAGAATCTAAGTTAGACGGCAAACGATTCAAAATCTTTTGTCGTCTCCTTTCACGTTACTAACGATCTGAGTCTGACCATTGATCACTATCAAGGTCAATCTTTGCATTATCAACCTCTATGTCAAAATTATACCATAATCTATCTTCAACAAAAATGCACTGAGGATCATTCTCAAATTTTTCTGCCAGCTCTCTTTCTAGCCTTTCATGTTCTTCCCGTACCTTTTTTGGATTATGATAATAAACATCAGAACTAGAATAACTATAAGTACCTGAGCTTGACGAATCTTCCTCATGTATAGAATCAACAGCTTCTTTCTGAGCCCTAGAAGTACTAGCACCAACACCAGTATTCGCTGGCTCTCTTTAAGTAGACGACTCCCCCTGAGTCTCAGCAGCAACAACAACTATATCTGCATCTAGATCTTAATTCTCTGGCTCAACAACATCTTTGTGTGGATCTTGATCATCAGCAGGATCATCATCTCTTCTTTTCCTTGCCAACTCATCATCCTTACATCCCAGTCCATCCTTATCCCCCCTTTAGCCAAGAATCGATCAACCTTGTCGCTCAAAGTACGAACAAGACCTGTCATCTTGTCCATCTGATCTTGATGTGCCTTAGCCTGAATCTCCAACTGTCTTTCCAAAGCCGACACACGCAACTCCAATAGTGCTTTATCAGAAACTATACGACTCAGCTGATTTTGAATAGGAACAGCTGAACCAGAAGTAGAAGCACCAGAGGGAACATTAGAAGCAGGCGGTGGCATCGTAGTCTCAAATGAAGGCATCCTCAGACGCTCATGAATAGTAGAAATCGGGACCAACGCCTGTACAAGAGTAGTTCGAGGTGTTGGAGCTGGAATTATGGGCACTGGCTCATGACGAACTGTAGACTTTGGAGCAATATGAGTTGAAACAGTTGTAGCTTCAGTCACAATTGTAGCTTGAGAACCACTACCTCGAATCTTAAATACATTTCTCGAACGCTTTGCACCAACAGAAGATGTAGTAGACATAGAAACCGGAACATCAGAAACTGAAGCTCGTAAAGCAGCAACTGGAGGAGTATCACCTGAAGTAGTTGCATGAGACCTCTGCATTGCAGTATGATAATCAGCATAATCCTTATCAACTTCAGACTGTGGTCGCTGAAGAGCTTGTAACTTCTAAACAACATCAATCCCTTTTCCTTGTCTTCTTTTCTTTGGTGGTCTATCTCTATCAGAATCTGAATCCGAACTGCTAGAAGAATCATCAACATCAACATTAGCAGACGGTTCAGAAGGATTACATATAATTGTTTAACCCTAATTTCTCTCCCCTAATGGCGATAATGGCGATCTTCCTTTTCCCTTAATTCTTACCCTGATTTCGACTTATCTAACTGATTATGGTTGTAAGATTATGATCATTATGTTCTCTTGTCATAATTTTTCATAAGTTTTCATCGTATTTTAGTTAGGTTTCTCGTTTTCTAGGGTTTTTCTTTTCTTGTTGATCGTCTAAACCCTACTTTGCTTTTCACTCTTCTGATTGATTACCAAACCTGTGATCGCGGCTAACTTGATTAGTCCAGCTAGATCGTTTGGGTTTGTTAATTAGCTAAGGGGTTTGTTAACCAATTTAGGGTTTATAGCCTAGGATTAGGGTTTTCCTATTTTCGGTTCGTGTTGGTTTCTTGGTTACTGGTTTTTTCTTCTGTTTGCATCTGCATGTTTAACTCATACTTATGGAGGGATCGAATGCTTCAAAGGGATCGAATCCTGGTGGAGGTTTAGCAGGTAAGATAAAAAAAGATTGATGGGAAAGTGCCTGTTCGAGGCATCTTGAAAAACCCTAATACGGTTGCTGGAGATGCTAAGAAGAGTTCATCAAGCTCAACTGGTAAGAAGACGGATAAAGAAGAAGAATCCTATTACTGGTGACTACGACATTCCACTTAAAGGCACTTCAAGTAAAGATAAACAACAACCAGTGGATATGTCGAGCGGTATGGAAGACACAGTAATTGATGGGAGTTCAGATCCTATCAATGTTGAAAAAGCTGATTTTGTGAAGGAACCAAATGAAAATGCTAATGTGAACACTACACCTAAAGTAACATTTGCAACTGATGTTTTGAGGAGTGATGGAAGTAAAGGTGAACCATTGAGTTATGCTGCTAAATTACTAATGTGGAAATGTCCAGGTCCACTGAACTGAAAGACACCAGTGAAGTGGAGAAATCAACTGAACTGAAGGGTAGAACTGAACGAATAATGCCATCTGAACAGGCCATGCTAATTCTGCCAGCAATAACCCATTTCAGACAAGTGTTCACTGAACCAGTCCAGTCACCAGTGGTAACACTCCTCCAATGGAAAGAATCTCCAGTGATCCACCAGTGAAGTTCTCCATTGTAGCACTCCAGTGACCAGCTCCAGATTTAAGTCTCCAGTGAAAGCTCCAGATTTACGTTCCAGTTTTCATTAATAAAGTTGTTCCAGTCACGTGTTTGTGGACCCAATAAAGAAGGAATGACAGCTGTCAAAAAAGATAAGGGAGGAGCGTGTGACAACGTTAATCTTAACGGTTTTGTGACCCTTTGTGCAGAAGGAATCTTTCTAGAAGCTTTGTCTGTCCATTTCCCATTGGTTGATAAGTTAGTGGCTGTCCTTAGCACATGACATCTTTTGATTATTTTATTGTATTTCGTTAATTCCTAGGTAATAGCATGTGGCTATAAATAGGGGCTCTTTTTCATTGTAAAATTATGTTATGTTGAATTGAATGAAATTAATAGAGCAGCCTCTATTTCTTAAAATCTTCTTTTACCTTTAGAGATCTTTGATCTTGGTGGTTAGGAGTGACCCCTTTATCAATATTTGTGGTAGTTCGTCCTTTATCAAATATTGTGGTGAGGTCTAAATCTTCGGTTTCCTTTATCTGTAATCGTGGTGGCCAGACCTTTATCGATTATAGTGGTGGGGTGGAGTGTTTCCTTTATCCTTGATTCCGGTGGCTTGGTCTTTACGAATCTTGGTGGTGGATTCTTTTATCTATCATTTTTATTTTTATAAGTCTTGTTTTATTGTTTGTTTCATATTAAATCCAGAAAATACCAAAAATAGTCTTTCGCTGTCGTTTGTCGCGTGATTTACGCATCAAATTTGGTATCAGAGACAGGTTTGAAAAAGGTTTCTTAATCTTTTTATCCGTGGGTTTTGTTGTTTGTTAGGTCAGATTCAAAAGGGTTGTTCTAATCTTTTGATCTGTTGGAGTTTTTGTTTAGATATGTTATTGTTAGTATTGTTTGTTGGAATATAAATGGCTTTTAGAAAAAATATGATATTAGAAGAGGCTCATAATGCTAGGAGGGATAAGGTTTAATAAAGACCATGTTGTTGCTAGTGAAAGAGATTCTGAATCTCAAGGTCCTAGTGAAAGATCTGATAGTACACCCAGAAACTCTAGTGATTCTGATAACCCACATCCTAGAGAGAGACGAAGGAGACATAAGGTTGATGATACTAAAGATATTAAGATAGATCCCCCAGATTTTGTTGGTTCTTCTAACCCAGAGGAATATTTTGAATGGGTTCAGGTTATGGATAGGATTATGGAAATAAAAGGTTATGATGATAAAAAAAAGTTTTAAGGTTGCCATTATTAAGCTTAAAAAGTATGCTTCATCTTGGTATGACAATATGAAATCTGAAAGGGAGTATAAGGGTAAGAGTAAAATCAAGACCTGGTCCAAACTGAAGGAAGTCATGCAGAAGAGATTTTTTCCTCAGTCGTACAAGCAAGATCAGTATCTACTGATGAATAATCTGAAGCAAAGTACTAAAGAAGTGGTAGAGTATATCAGAGAGTTTGAGCAACTGAAGACTCGAACTGGTGTGAAAGAAATTGAAGAGCATACTATCGCCAGATTCTTTGGTGGGTTGAATGCTACCATTACTGAGAAAATAGAACTGCAGCCCATCTGGACTTATGAAGGTGCTTGCAAACTGGCCCTCCAGATTGAAAAACAACTGAAGAAGAAGGTCCAGTACAAACCTTTCACTAAGGTTTCTTCCAGTTCCAGTCAACCAGTTCTTAAGCCCAGTGAAACTGGTCAGAAATCCTTCAGAGGAAAGGAGAAAGAAACTAGAGGATCAAAAGAACCAGTTGGAAGAAAATGTTTTAAGTGTCATGGCTTTGGTCACTTCCAGGCGCAGTGTCCCAACCAACGAGCACTCACTGCTAAGGAAATTGAAAGCTTACCAGATGTTGTTACTGAAGAAGGGGAACCAGTGTACGATGATGATGAAGATGAAGAATAATATGTAGGTGCAGATGTTGGAGAGATGCTAGTGGTAAGAAGAGTGATGCACACTAATGAAGTTGCAACTGATACTGCCCAGAGAGAAAATATCATCCATTCCAGATGTACTGTTAAAGGAAGGGTATGTGATCTGATCATTGACGGTGGGATTTGTGCTAATGCTGCTTCAACTTACATGGTAGAGAAACTGGAACTGCCTACAGTAAAGCACCCTCGTCCTTACAAATTGCAATGGCTCAGTGAAGGATCTGAGGTAAAAGTTAATCGACAAGTTACTATTCCTTTTTCCATTGGATCTGTTTATCAAGATAAAATTATTTGTGATGTTGTTCCTATGGATGCTTGTCATATATTACTGGGTAGACCTTGGTTATTTGATAATTATGTATTTCATAATGGTCGTATGAATTCTTATTCGTTATTTGTAAGTGTGAAGAAGGTCACTTTAACTCCTCTGAAACCCAATGAGTTGCTGAAAATTTATAAGAAAGACCAGCCCAGCAAGTCTTTGTTTATGTCTCAAACTTAAGTTGAAGAAGAGTTAACTGGAGGCTCTCCAGTTATGATGTTACTGGTGCTTGAGCGTGCTGAAGAGAAGGAGTTCACTGGAGTCCCCAGTCTCCTGAAATCTCTACTGAAGGAATTCACTGATGTTTTCCCAGAAGACCTACCTGAAGGTTTGCCACCAGTAAGAGGAATTGAATACCAGATTGACCTGGTTCCAGATTCAGTTCTTCCAAACAAAGCTGCTTTTAGATGTTCACCTACTGAAGCAAAGGAGTTGCGATGGCAGGTAGATGAGTTGGTTGCCAAAGGTTATGTCAGAGCAAGCATGAGTCCTTGTTCAGTTCCAGCTCTCCTGGTCCGAAAGAAAGATGGTTCGATGAGAATGTGTGTTGATAGCAGGGCCATAAATAATATAACTATTAAGTATAGATATCCCATTCTCAGATTGGATGATATGCTTGATGAGTTACATGGCTCCAGTGTATTTTCTAAGATTGATCTCAGAAGTGGCTATCACCAGATTAGAATGAAAGATGGAGATGAGTGGAGACTGCATTCAAAATTAAAGGAGGCCTTTATGAGTGGTTTAGTAATGCCTTTTGGTTTATCTAATGCTCCTAGTACTTTCATGAGATTAATGAATGAAGTCCTCAGGCCACTTATTGGTCAGTTTGTCGTTGTTTATTTTGATGATATTCTTGTATATTCGAAAACTAAAGCTGAACATGTTAACCATTTAAGAAATGTGATTTCATGGTTGAGAGTGTAATATTTCTGGGGTATGTTGTTTCAAAAGAAGGTATTTCCATGGATCCTTCAAAGGTAGAAGCCATCAGATCATGGCCAGTTCCTACTACAATCACTGAAGTGAGGAGTTTTCATGGACTGACATCTTTTTATAGAAGATTTATCAAAAATTTCTCTACAGTTGTGGCTCCAATCACTGATTGTCTGAAGAAAGGTGTGTTTGACTGGTCTAATTCAGCCCAGTTGGCTTTCGAGTCACTGAAGGAAAAGCTCAGTTCAACTCTAGTTCTATCCTTGCCAGATTTTGATAAGTTGTTTGAGTTAAGTGTGACGCCAGTGGAGTAGGTATTGGTGCAGTTCTGGTACAAGCAGGGCGTCCAGTTGCCTATTTAAGTGAAAAGCTCAATGGTTCTAAACTGAAGTATAGCACTTATGACAAAGAATTTTATGCAATTATTCGTGCTATCACTCACTGGTCACATTATCTGAAGCCAAAGCAGTTTGTCTTATTTTCTGACCATGAAGCACTGAAGTTCATTAATGGTCAACATAAGTGATGCAGAAATGTCCAGGTTCACTGAACTGGAGAAACCCAGCGAACTGAAGAAGCTAACTGAACTGAAGGAAAATGAACTGATAATGCCATCTGAACAAGCCATGTTGATTCTGCCAGTAGTGGCCCATTCTCAGATTGGATGATATGCTTGATGAGTTACATGGCTCCAGTGTATTTTCTAAGATTGATCTCAGAAGTGGCTATCACCAGATTAGAATGAAAGATGGAGATGAGTGGAGACTGCATTCAAAATTAAAGGAGGCCTTTATGAGTGGTTTAGTAATGCCTTTTGGTTTATCTAATGCTCCTAGTACTTTCATGAGATTAATGAATGAAGTCCTCAGGCCACTTATTGGTCAGTTTGTCGTTGTTTATTTTGATGATATTCTTGTATATTCGAAAACTAAAGCTGAACATGTTAACCATTTAAGAAATGTGATTTCATGGTTGAGAGTGTAATATTTCTGGGGTATGTTGTTTCAAAAGAAGGTATTTCCATGGATCCTTCAAAGGTAGAAGCCATCAGATTATGGCCAGTTCCTACTACAATCACTGAAGTGAGGAGTTTTCATGGACTGACATCTTTTTATAGAAGATTTATCAAAAATTTCTCTACAGTTGTGGCTCCAATCACTGATTGTCTGAAGAAAGGTGTGTTTGACTGGTCTAATTCAGCCCAGTTGGCTTTCGAGTCACTGAAGGAAAAGCTCAGTTCAACTCTAGTTCTATCCTTGCCAGATTTTGATAAGTTGTTTGAGTTAAGTGTGACGCCAGTGGAGTAGGTATTGGTGCAGTTCTGGTACAAGCAGGGCGTCCAGTTGCCTATTTAAGTGAAAAGCTCAATGGTTCTAAACTGAAGTATAGCACTTATGACAAAGAATTTTATGCAATTATTCGTGCTATCACTCACTGGTCACATTATCTGAAGCCAAAGCAGTTTGTCTTATTTTCTGACCATGAAGCACTGAAGTTCATTAATGGTCAACATAAGTGATGCAGAAATGTCCAGGTTCACTGAACTGGAGAAACCCAGCGAACTGAAGAAGCTAACTGAACTGAAGGAAAATGAACTGATAATGCCATCTGAACAAGCCATGTTGATTCTGCCAGTAGTGGCCCATTTCAGATAAGTCTTTACTGAACCAGTCCAGTCACCAGTAGTAACACTTCTCCAGTGGCAAGATTCTCCAGTGACCAACAGTGGTAATCCACCAGTGAAGATATCCACTGAAGCACTCCAGTGACCAGCTCCAGTCTAGTCTCCAGATGAATGCTCCAGATTTTGTCTCTAGTGGAAGTCCAGATTTTGTCTCTAGTTGAAGTCCAGATATTTGTCTCCAGTGGAAGTCCAGATATTTGTCTCTAGTGGAAGTCCAGATATTTGTCTCCAGTGGAAGTCCAGATATTTGTCTCAGTGGAAGTCCAGATTTTGTCTCCAGTGGAAGTCTAGATATTTGTCTCTAGTGGAAGTCCAGATTTTGTCTCTAGTTTCCAATCAATAAAGTCCCCACTGAAGTCCCATGTTTGTGGACCCAATAAAGAAGAATGACAGCTGTTGACAGGGAAAAGGAAGGCACGTGTGACAACGATATTTCTAACGGTATTGTGGGACCACTTGCAGGGGAATGTTTCTAGAAAAACCTACTCTGTCCATTTCCTATTGGCCAAAAACAATTAGTGGCTTAGCACATGACAGCTTTTTATTTATTTTATTATTGTATTTTCTTTTCCTAGAAAATAGCATGTAGCTATAAATAGAGGCTTTATTTCTCATTGTAAGATAGTTTTTGATGTTGAATGAAATTAATAGAGCAGCCTCTATTTCTTACAAAAATCTTCTTTTACCTTTAGAGATCTTTGATCTTGGTGGTTAGGACCCTTTATCGATATTTGTGGTGGTTCGTCTTGTAACAACCCTACTTTTTAAATATTATATATGTGCTAGTTATGTTGCCGTTGATCTCGCAAGCCATAGTTATACTAGAAGCTAGTAGATAATGCCCCTAAACTAGCAATCTAAAGCTATTGTTCAATTCTAAATGTGAATTATGAAGTACCATTGAACAAATTTTACTGATGATCAATCAAATTAGCTAACTAATAATGTAAGTCTCACAAGTTGAGATAACCATCAAAAATCCTTATAAATGTCCAACAAATCAATCATCAAACCAATTTAAGTAAATATGATCTGAGAATAGAGATTTCCATCTCAAAGTATAATTATAAACTAATATGTGCATAAAAGTGGTTAAATAACAACAAATATATATTTATATGCTTAAAACAAATACAAGCTTATAAATTAAGGATTTTGTAACAAATCAAAAATACAAAAAAATATGTACATACACACACCTATACATGACATATATACATATATACACATATTATGTAACAAATCAAAAATACAAAAAAATATGTACATACACACACCTATACATGACATATATACATATATACACATATTAGAACAAACACTAACTTATAACTACAAACTAACACATTTAACCTTACAAAATATATATACACTTACACCAAATACAAGCTTATAAATTAAGGATTTTGTAAAAAAAAAAAATACAAAAACCCTTCCCATACCCCTTATGAGGCCGGCCTCCCCCCCATCACACAACACACCCATTTCAAATTCACTTACACTCTTCCTAAGTCTTGGAACTCACCACTCTTCTCACACTCTTCACTCTTTTCACACACATAATCTCTTTTCTCTCAAAAACTCTCTCTTCTCCCTCCTCTCTTCTTGTTACCTACGGCCAAAGGGAAGAAAGAAAAAGGCAAGCATAAATCAAAATAAACACACATTAATAATAAGGGTTTAGGCTAGATTGTTAAGGGTTAATCCAAGGCATATTTAAGGGTTGTTCCAAGCTTAGATTAAAGGTATTATAGGGGTTTGAGGGCCACGAAAATCTGCCCAAATTCTTCATCCAAAACCAAGTTCAAGAGGGTATAATCTTCATCCTTTTTACTAGATCTAATCTTGTTTTTGTTTATATTCAAAGGTTTTATCAAAAACTCATACTTTCTTCTTGTTTTCTTTGTAATATACACTTAATGAGGGCAAAGTTGATAGGATCTTTCTTTCCATGCTCATGCATGTCGAATCTAATAAGAAAGATCCAAGGATTCAACAAGTTTAAGACCCAAAAGTGTGGTTATAGATTAGTAGCTTTTAAAGTGACTTTCTTGTTGATAGGATCTTTCTTTCCATGCTCATGCATGTCGAATCTAATAAGAAAGATCCAAGGATTCAACAAGTTTAAGACCCAAAAGTGTGGTTATAGATTAGTAGCTTTTAAAGTGACTTTCTTGTTGATAGATCTATATGTTTTTGTATATTTTTGAAGAGTATATTCTGAGATTTTTCATATAAAAGATGTTTTTATATTGTTGAAAGTTAGATCTATAAAAGTTGATAGTAAAAGTGTTGATTCGAATGCATATATGCTAGATTTAAGAAAGTTGGATCTTTTGTTGGATTATGAGATGGATATGGACTTGTTATAAGTGAAAAATATGTTAATATTAGTGTTAATATTCTGGAAAAATTGATAAAATATCAAGGATATAAAACTTGAATCAAAACATGTTAAAATAAGCTAGAAATCACAAACCGAAAACACGCAAAAATGCATTTTGAGCACACACATGCACCATAATCTTATGACCAAGAAAATATGATAAACCTACTGGAAAAATGTTGAAATAAAAGCATAAAACTTAGATCTATTGGTTCATGACAACAATAAGCTCAAAAATCACCTTTTCGGGTCAAATAATCACTAACCGAAAGCACTAAATTGCACATATCACACCACCACCACTCTCACGATTTTGGACACCAAAATATGATGAACTTTCTGGAAATAATGAAACAAGAATGAAAATCCATTTTGAAGCACTTTAATTGCTTAAGAAATGAGGCTAAAATCACTATTTCGGTAAACGATTTTTAATCATAAAACCCTCAAAATGAGCAAGACACAAGAGAGGTTGAATTGATATGATTTTGTATGGATAAAAGTTGCCTAAAAGGCCTGAGATTTTTGACCAAAATGTTTAGTGATGATTTCTAAGAATTTCCATAAATTATTGAATTTAAATGGTAATTAAAAGACATAAAAATCAATAAATAAATTATGTAAATCAAGAATGAAGTTAAATCATCTTAACCATTGATAAAAATAACTAAAACCTACTGGAGAAAAATAGCTAAAAGGCAAGAGACATGTGTTACATAATTTAAAGATAAATAATTAAGTAAAAACAATTAATTAAATATTATTATTAAAATAAATGGAAAATACACAAATAAAAGTATAAATCATGAATTATAAATTAAGGAGCATATATATCAGAAGATAATTCAAATGAAATTATCCATAATTTACAAAGGCAATTATGACACTTAAAAGTATTTTTAAGGAATTATTTAATTAATAAATCAATAAAATGAATAAATAATTAATTAAATAATATTAAATTAAAATATATAATTACAAATCAGAAAATATACATAAAATATTAATATTATAAGACCACTAATGTCAAATGTTATTACTAAGCAAAGTGTGCAATGGAAATCATATAAATCCAAGCCAAACTACCGAAATTCCAATAAACGTACAAAAGCGTATAATGAGAAAACGACTCTTACCACCAAATCCCTTATACCCAAACAATGAGAACATCATAATGCACTTAAATTCCATAATCTAATAACAACCAAAGATGGGCAAGTCTACTAGTATACATCTCATGATCTAGCTCACTAGTTCATGTCGCGAACTTACGTCGTGAATATATACGTTATGGTTTAGGCTTGCTTGAGGCGCAACAAATCTAAGCGAAGGAATCGCGTTTGATCAGCCCCTTTCACTCTCTAATCAAGTGAGTCATAGCCCCTTTTCAAACTCTTTTATCTGTTTTACTTACGGGGTGAAAAGCATGATTAATTAAAATGACTTCATCTTATGAAATGATTCTTTGAAATAATGATAATGATATGGGAATTATATTGTATGTTCAACCTGTTATATGTTATATGATGAGCTTGAGTACTGTCAAACGGTGGTCCCCTGTACACTACTATTAACTCATTTGAGGCCTGTAGTTAGAGGGTTGCGCAACTAGGACTTGTCCCCTCATCCACTATTATAGGTAACGGTGGGATGTTTGGTCTGCCTTTGTGGTCACCTTCATCGCCAGTCTGGCCTCGCGGTGCTCTAACTACTATATATTTATGGGCGTCTCCATGGCACGACCCCCTTGGTTATCTTTATGCACGTGATTGACAGCATGTGCTTATCATTATCTTATCATTTGGGACATTATATTTGATTATTGGGACATAACCGGTCTTAGTAGTGGCTCAAGATCAATCTCATCAAAATACGTCATGGTAGTCTTACCATTGACCCAGAGGTACTGATGTTATATTATGGATGGAAATTCTTAATTGAACATACGGTTTGGGTATGGACAGTATGATGGAATTCTTGGAAGCTTTATGACATATTCTTTCTTGAATTGGATTAAATACATGTGTGTTGTTAGCATAATCCTATGAACTCACTCAACTCTCGTAGTTGACACTTTTTCTTCATGCTTTTCAGGTCTAGGGCAGTAAGTTAGCTTTTTGGACCGCTTCATGGACGATGTGTTTATTTGTTGCATGTTGGACTAGTAACGCAAACATTCGATCTTTTGATTATGAATTTGGTTATGTAATGTTTATTAAACGTCCGCTTGAACTTGTAACCTTTTGAATTTGGACGGCATTTGAAACTTTATGTTGATGTTTTATACTTAAATCTTTTGTACCATGTCGTTCTGTGGCATCTCGTGTTTCCGCTATAGTCGGGGTGTTACAGAAAAATGGTATCAGAGATCAAGGTTATAGAGAATTTTTGCTATAACCTACGTATTTTCAAAAACGAGTCGAATATTTCTTAAACAGTTGAGTCGATCATAAAGTATTCTCGTTTTACTTATGCATAGCCTGATCAACTATGCCTAACTAAAAATTTAATATGGAATGATCGAAATGATTGTCTAAGGGATATTCAAAATGAGTCTTTTGAAAATAAGCTTTAAAAAAACGATTCTTGGTGCAAAAGATACATAACCAAATCCAATGTTTGCATTACCTATTAGAACCCTTAGTTACTACCCCCACTTGGCTAGCATTACTTTGTCCATTTAGATATAATACATGAGAGCTATGCACAAGTTGAATCTTAGTCATTACTTTAATTATAAACGGTTATGTCGGTCGTGCGAGTCGAGTTGGTCGTCGGTTGTGAATAGTCATGTCGTTGTTTGGTTATTAAGCTTGTGAGTCGTTGGTCGAGTTGGTTGGTTGCTTGTCAAATGGTTAAGGTCGTCTCATGGTCCGTCGAGTCGTCTTGCTGTCCGTAAGTTGCCATATGGGTCGTCAATGGTCAAGTCGGTCGTCCATGGTCGTCTAAGCGTCGAGTCAAGTCGTCATCTCACGCCTTTGTGAAACTTGTGTAGGAACATCATGTCACGAGCAAGTGGAGCTTCCGGATCAGCCCCTAGACCAAGGAACTTGTACGGATTTGTGGACTACTTGGAAGAGGAAGAAAGGAGAAGCCTAGAGCAAGAGCAACCTCCCCAACCACTCCCAGAAGAAGAGGAAGAAGAGACCGATCCAATGGAAGACCCATCGGAAGACGATAATGCTAGAAGTGTTGCCCCTAGCCAACCTGAACGCCGCTCACCCTCGCCACCACCATCACCACCAGCCCCTAGAGCCCCTACTCCGCCGAGGCAAGATGCACCCATGAACCTAAGTGATGGGCGATTTCCAGCCCAAGATCCCTACTTTCAGCCGCGTCTTCCTCGTGATCATCCCTGGTACCATCTTGGACATAGGCGTCAAGGAGAGGAGCCACACCGCCCAGTCTATGGAGTACCCCCTCCACCTCCCATTGGTATGACTCGTGAAGAAAGGGAGAGGGTATGGGGAATAGCTAACGGGTTAAGGGATGCTAGAGTAAGGGTAAGGACTCAAGAGGTGATGATGGAAAGGGCCTTAGGAGTTATGGATAGAACGGGAGACTATGCGAGTTTGGCGATATCAGAAGTCCGACGAGTTAATGAGGTGATATTCATTATGGGATGTGTGCTTACGGCTTTTTGCACTCTCGTAATAGCTCTCATGCTTAGGAAGTAAACCTAAGAGCTACTTTATTTATGAACTTATTAGATGTACGAACGTTTGTACTTTGTTTCATTTTCTTGAACTTTCTAGCTTTTGTGTGACGATGATCACATAGTATTTTGGCATGTAACAATTTTGTGAACTCATATTGAATGATATATATGTAAGCTTGATGCCTTTCTATGGTTACATGATGTTCTATCCTTGTTGTGATAAAGTTATCTCTATTATGAAAGTTATAGTTACAGCAGGAAATCAGTTCTGACCACTTTTAGTAGAACGGCCATATCTGGAGTTCTATTTCGTCTTTTGACCTGATTCCAATTGGAGGTGAAACTTAACTCATAGGGCTACGTTTCATATTTTATGAGTTTTTCCCAGATCGTCCATCTTAAGCCACTTTTACGTGCTCCAAGTTCGTACACAGATTCTGTATTTCTCTTAATTAACCTAGAAAGCATGGTTGATTAATTTTAGAAATTTCCTAACCATTATTTACTCATAATGACAAGTGAGCCGTGATTATAAAAAGGAATATGAGTCGGGATATACATATACATATGTGTGCAAACGAACCCTCTATGCACTAAATAACTTTAGATATACTCGTGTGAGATCAAGAAGTCGTGAGTCGAGTTTATGTAGTACGATTCAATGAACGAATGACTAAACTATATTATCCTTTATAGAAACATGGCACCACGAAGGACCGGCGGAGAAACAAGTGAAGAGGCCCAGCGAAGAGCCGAGTTAGCTGAGCTTATCTCCCAACAGATCAATGCCGCCATGCCAAACATTGCCACCCAAATTGCGGAGAATGTGACCGCTACACTCAACACGGCTAGAAGACAAGATGGAGGGGAAAATGCTATTGACAGGAATGCCTACAAGGCTTTCACGTCTTGCAATCCCAAGGAGTTTCATGGGACAGAAGGTCCTGTTGCGTTGCTTACTTGGTTCCAAAGCATGGAAGCCAACTTGAACATCATTACCTGTGCACCGGCTGACCGTGTTAAGTTTGCTGCTAGTAAGCTTCAGGGAAGAGCTCTTACTTGGTGGAATCTCCAAGCGACTACTAGAGGTCCTGCAGCAGTCAATGCTTTGACTTGGGAGCAGTTTAAAGATGAGTTGAAGCGTGAGTATTGTCCACGAGAAGAGGTACAAAAACTGGAGATGGAATTCTGGAACCATGCCATGAGAGGACTGGAATTGGAGGCCTATGTGATCCGCTTTCACGAGTTAAGCGTGTTGGTACCAGAAATGGTAACCCCTGTGGCTAAGAAGGTCGAGAGGTTTATCTATGGATTGGCACCTGAAGTTAGGTTGATGGTCACTGCAGCAAGTCCTACCACTCTGGAGCAGGCCATAAGTTTGGCAACCAGGCTAGTGAACGATTTGGTTAGGCGTGGGAAGTATACGAGAGGTGAATCAAGTTCGAGACAAGGTGGAGGAAATCGGTTTGGCGATCGAAAAGGGAATGGACCGGATAAGAAGCAAAAGATTGTGAGAAACTATGGGGTTGTGGATGCTAACCCCAATCCATATCGTGGCATGCCCCCAAGGTGCAACCGATGTGGTTATAGTCACTTGGGTGAATGCAAGCGTTGCACAACTTGCAACCGCATGGGTCACCTTGCTACTCACTGCCGAAGCGGGCCAAGGAATGAAGGACAACGAGGAGGATGTCACGAATGTGGAAGTACGGATCATTGGAGAAATGCTTGTCCTAGGTTGAGGAGAGCACAAGGCAACCGTGGAAATGGAAATGGTAACCGTGGCAACTTTAGGAATGTTGGGAATCGCGGGAACCAAGCAAACCAAGGGAACAATGGAAATCAAGCTAACCGAGGAAATGTTGGGAATCAAGGCAACAACGTTAACCAAGGAAATCGTGGCAATCAAGGAGGTCAAGCCCGAGGAAGGGTGTATGCCATGGGAGCAAATGAGGCACGTGATGACCCTAATGTCATCGTAGGTACGTTTCCAATAAATAATGTTTATGCATCTATGTTGTTTGATTCTGGAGCCGAAAGAAGTTTTATTTCCTTTGAATTTAAAGAACTGATTGATAAGAAACCTAGTGAACTGGAGGAAACTTATTATGTTGAATATGCTAATGGAAACGAGTATAAGGCTAAGGAAATTATTGCTGATTGTAAGTTAACTTTAGATGAGAAGGACTATAGTATAGACTTGATTCCCATAGAAATAAGAAGTTTTGATGTGATAGTAGGAATGGATTGGTTGTCGAAAATGCGTGCTGAAATACTTTGCCATGAAAGGATCATTAAGATTCCCTTAGATAGCGGTGAGGTGCTAATAGTTCAAGGCCATAAGGCGGGAGTCCAACCTAAGTTGGTGTCGTCCATGAAGGTGAGGAAGTACCTACGGAAGGAATACCACACATACTTGGCACAAGTAGTGGATAAGCTAGTGAAAGATAAGGATCCTCTCAAGGTAACAGTGGTTAGAGATTTTCTAGATGTGTTTCCGGACGAACTACCTGGACTTCCCCCAGCAAGACAAGTAGAGTTTACTATCGATTTAGTTCCCGGGGAAGCCCCCGTGGCTAAGGCACCATATAGACTAGCGCCCTCCGAAATGCGAGAACTCTCGGAGCAATTGCAAGAATTGCTTGATAAAGGTTTAATCCAACCTAGTTCTTCGCCCTGGGGTGCACCAATTCTCTTTGTCAAGAAGAAGGATGGATCTTTGAGAATGTGCATCGACTATAGAGAGTTGAATAAATTGACGATCAAGAATAGATACCCGCTGCCGCGAATAGACGATTTGTTCGACCAACTGCAAGGAGCGTCTCATTTCTCGAAAATTGACCTTAGGTCCGGCTACCATCAGTTGAGGGTACGAGAAGAAGATGTACCTAAAACAGCTTTTAGAACTCGCTATGGGCATTATGAGTTTCTAGTGATGCCATTTGGTCTCACAAATGCGCCAGCCGTTTTCATGGATCTAATGAATAGGATCTGCAGGCCGTACTTGGATAAGTTCGTCATAGTATTCATCGATGACATTCTGATATACTCTAGAAGCAAGGAGGAGCACGAGAAGCACCTAAGGATAATCTTGCAGTTACTTAGAGACGAGAAGCTATATGCTAAGTTTTCTAAGTGATGCCATTTGGTCTCACAAATGCGCCAGCCGTTTTCATGGATCTAATGAATAGGATCTGCAGGCCGTACTTGGATAAGTTCGTCATAGTATTCATCGATGACATTCTGATATACTCTAGAAGCAAGGAGGAGCACGAGAAGCACCTAAGGATAATCTTGCAGTTACTTAGAGACGAGAAGCTATATGCTAAGTTTTCTAAGTGTGAATTTTGGCTCCGTCAAGTCCAATTTCTGGGACACGTTGTGAACGAAGAAGGGATTCATGTAGATCTGTCTAAGATAGAAGCGATCAAGAAATGGGAGACGCCCAAGACACCAACGGAAGTGCGTAGCTTCCTAGGTTTGGCAGGTTATTATAGGAGGTTCATTCAGGGATTCTCTAAGATTGCGGTACCTTTAACCCAATTGACCCAAAAGTCAAGGGAGTTCGAATGGGGTGAAGAACAAGAGCAGGCGTTTCAAACGCTTAAGGACATGTTGTGTGAAGCACCAATACTAGCATTGCCGGATGGAATGGAAGGATTTGTGGTATATTGTGACGCGTCAAATAAAGGGCTAGGGTGCGTATTAATGCAGAGAGACAAGGTTATTGCGTACGCATCCAGGCAGTTAAAGCGACATGAGAAGAATTATTCGACACACGATTTGGAGCTAGGAGCCGTAGTGTTTGCCTTGAAGATATGGCGACATTATCTTTATGGAACCAAGTGCACCATATTTACTGATCACAAGAGCTTACAACACATCTTCGATCAGAAGATGTTAAACATGAGGCAAAGGAGGTGGATGGAGCTGCTTAACGATTACGAATGCGAAATCAAGTACCACCCAGGAAAGGCGAATGTTGTTGCTGACGCCCTTAGTAGGAAGGTGAGCACTAGGGTGTCAAAGACTAGAATTTATCACTTACAGGTGAAAATGTCTCTAAGGGATAGATTCTTAGAAGATCAAGCAAAAGCTTTTGAAGGGAAGAACATTGAAGAAGAGGCATTGAGTGGAGTTGAAACAAGGTTCGATAGGGATGATGAAGGCATCTTGTATTTCAAGGGAAGAGCTTGGGTCCCAAATATCAACGGGCTGAGAAAGGTGTTAATGAATGAAGCTCACAATTCAAAATATTCGATTCATCCAGGAGCAGATAAGATGTACCAAGGTCTAAAAAGGGACTTTTGGTGGCCTGGGATGAAAGGTGATGTAGCACTATATGTGAGCCGATGCATGACTTGTGCGATGGTCAAAGCTGAGCACCAAAAGCCAGCTGGACTCTTAAAGCAGCCAGAGATTCCTGAGTGGAAGTGGGAGCAAATAGCAATGGACCTAGTGACGAAATTGCCTCGGACGAAGAAAGGTCATGATGCTATATGGGTGATTGTTGACCGTCTTACGAAATCAGCCCATTTCATCCCCATCAAAGAAGATTGGAACACTGAGCGTTTAGCACGTGTGTACGTTGAAAAAAAAAAAAAAAAAAAAAAAAAAAAAAAAAAAAAAAAATTTATAAAACAAATACAAGCTTATAAATTAAGGATTTTGTAACAAATCAAAAATACAAAAAAATATGTACATACACACACCTATACATGACATATATACATATATACACATATTAGAACAAACACTAACTTATAACTACAAACTAACACATTTAACCTTACAAAATATATATACACTTACACCTAACATACATACACATTATATACAACATTTTTTATATAAAAAAAAAAAAAAAAAAAAAAAAAAAAAAAAAAAAAAAAAAAAAAAAAAAAAAAAAAAAAAAAAAAAAAAAAAAAAAAAAAAAAAAAAAAAAAAAAAAAAAAAAAAAAAAAAAAAAAAAAAAAAAAAAAAAAAACTTTAAAAGTAAGTTAAGTGATAAAAATAAAAAAAAAAAAAAAAAAAAAAAAAAAAAAAAAAAATAAATACAAGCTTATAAATTAAGGATTTTGTAACAAATCAAAAATACAAAAAATATGTACATACACACACCTATACATGACATATATACATATATACACATATTAGAACAAACACTAACTTATAACTACAAACTAACACATTTAACCTTACAAAATATATATACACTTACACCTAACATACATACACATTATATACAACATTTTTTATAAAAAAAAAAAAAAAAAAAAAAAAAAAAAAAAAAAAAAAAAAAAAAAAAAAAAAAAAAAAAAAAAAAAAAAAAAAAAAAAAAAAAAAAAAAAAAAAAAAAAAAAAAAAAAAAAAAAAAAAAAAAAAAAAAAAAAAAAAAAAAAAAAAAAAAAAAAAAAAAAAAAAAAAAAAAAAAAAAAAAAAAAAAAAAAAAAAAAAAAAAAAAAAAAAAAAAAAAAAAAAAAAAAAAAAAAAAAATATATTTATAAAAAAAATACTTATAAATTAAGGATTTTGTAACAAATCAAAAATACAAAAAATATGTACATACACACACCTATACATGACATATATACATATATACACATATTAGAACAAACACTAACTTATAACTACAAACTAACACATTTAACCTTACAAAATATATATACACTTACACCTAACATACATACACATTATATACAACATTTTTTATATAAAAAAAAAATATAAAAAAAAAAAAAAAAAAAAAAAAAAAAAAAAAAAAAAAAAAAAAAAAAAAAAAAAAAAAAAAAAAAAAAAAAAAAAAAAAAAAAAAAAAAAAAAAAAAAAAAAAAAAAAAAAAAAAAAAAAAAAAAAAAAAAAAAAAAAAAAAAAAAAAAAAAAAAAAAAAAAAAAAAAAAAAAAAAAAAAAAAAAAAAAAAAAAAAAAAAAAAAAAAAAAAAAAAAAAAAAAAAAAAAAAAAAAAAAAAAAAAAAAAAAAAAAAAAAAAAAAAAAAAAAAAAAAAAAAAAAAAAAAAAAAAAAAAAAAAAAAAAAAAAAAAAAAAAAAAAAAAAAAAAAAAAAAAAAAAAAAAAAAAAAAAAAAAAAAAAAAAAAAAAAAAAAAAAATAAAAAGGTAACAAATCAAAAATACAAAAAAATATGTACATACACACACCTATACATGACATATATACATATATACACATATTAGAACAAACACTAACTTATAACTACAAACTAACACATTTAACCTTACAAAATATATATACACTTACACCTAACATACATACACATTATATACAACATTTTTTATATAAAAAAAAAATACAAAAACCCTTCCCATACCCCTTATGAGGCCGGCCTCCCCCCCATCACACAACACACCCATTTCAAATTCACTTACACTCTTCCTAAGTCTTGGAACTCACCACTCTTCTCACACTCTTCACTCTTTTCACACACATAATCTCTTTTCTCTCAAAAACTCTCTCTTCTCCCTCCTCTCTTCTTGTTACCTACGGCCAAAGGGAAGAAAGAAAAAGGCAAGCATAAATCAAAATAAACACACATTAATAATAAGGGTTTAGGCTAGATTGTTAAGGGTTAATCCAAGGCATATTTAAGGGTTGTTCCAAGCTTAGATTAAAGGTATTATAGGGGTTTGAGGGCCACGAAAATCTGCCCAAATTCTTCATCCAAAACCAAGTTCAAGAGGGTATAATCTTCATCCTTTTTACTAGATCTAATCTTGTTTTTGTTTATATTCAAAGGTTTTATCAAAAACTCATACTTTCTTCTTGTTTTCTTTGTAATATACACTTAATGAGGGCAAAGTTGATAGGATCTTTCTTTCCATGCTCATGCATGTCGAATCTAATAAGAAAGATCCAAGGATTCAACAAGTTTAAGACCCAAAAGTGTGGTTATAGATTAGTAGCTTTTAAAGTGACTTTCTTGTTGATAGATCTATATGTTTTTGTATATTTTTGAAGAGTATATTCTGAGATTTTTCATATAAAAGATGTTTTTATATTGTTGAAAGTTAGATCTATAAAAGTTGATAGTAAAAAGTGTTGATTCGAATGCATATATGCTAGATTTAAGAAAGTTGGATCTTTTGTTGGATTATGAGATGGATATGGACTTGTTATAAGTGAAAAATATGTTAATATTAGTGTTAATATTCTGGAAAAATTGATAAAATATCAAGGATATAAAACTTGAATCAAAACATGTTAAAATAAGCTAGAAATCACAAACCGAAAACACGCAAAAATGCATTTTGAGCACACACATGCACCATAATCTTATGACCAAGAAAATATGATAAACCTACTGGAAAAATTGATAAAATATCAAGGATATAAAACTTGAATCAAAACATGTTAAAATAAGCTAGAAATCACAAACCGAAAACACGCAAAAATGCATTTTGAGCACACACATGCACCATAATCTTATGACCAAGAAAATATGATAAACCTACTAGAAAAATGTTGAAATAAAAGCATAAAACTTAGATCTATTGGTTCATGACAACAATAAGCTCAAAAATCACCTTTTCGGGTCAAATAATCACTAACCGAAAGCACTAAATTGCACATATCACACCACCACCACTCTCACGATTTTGGACACCAAAATATGATGAACTTTCTGGAAATAATGAAACAAGAATGAAAATCCATTTTGAAGCACTTTAATTGCTTAAGAAATGAGGCTAAAATCACTATTTCGGTAAACGATTTTTAATCATAAAACCCTCAAAATGAGCAAGACACAAGAGAGGTTGAATTGATATGATTTTGTATGGATAAAAGTTGCCTAAAAGGCCTGAGATTTTTGACCAAAATGTTTAGTGATGATTTCTAAGAATTTCCATAAATTATTGAATTTAAATGGTAATTAAAAGACATAAAAATCAATAAATAAATTATGTAAATCAAGAATGAAGTTAAATCATCTTAACCATTGATAAAAATAACTAAAACCTACTGGAGAAAAATAGCTAAAAGGCAAGAGACATGTGTTACATAATTTAAAGATAAATAATTAAGTAAAAACAATTAATTAAATATTATTATTAAAATAAATGGAAAATACACAAATAAAAGTATAAATCATGAAATTATAAATTAAGGAGCATATATATCAGAAGATAATTCAAATGAAATTATTCATAATTTACAAAGGCAATTATGACACTTAAAAGTATTTTTAAGGAATTATTTAATTAATAAATCAATAAAATGAATAAATAATTAATTAAATAATATTAAATTAAAATATATAATTACAAATCAGAAAATATACATAAAATATTAATATTATAAGACCACTAATGTCAAATGTTATTACTAAGCAAAGTGTGCAATGGAAATCATATAAATCCAAGCCAAACTACCGAAATTCCAATAAACGTACAAAAGCGTATAATGAGAAAACGACTCTTACCACCAAATCCCTTATACCCAAACAATGAGAACATCATAATGCACTTAAATTCCATAATCTAATAACAACCAAAGATGGGCAAGTCTACTAGTATACATCTCATGATCTAACTTACGTCGTGAATATATACGTTATGGTTTAGGCTTGCTTGAGGCGCAACAAATCTAAGCGAAGGAATCGCGTTTGATCAGCCCCTTTCACTCTCTAATCAAGTGAGTCATAGCCCCTTTTCAAACTCTTTTATCTGTTTTACTTACGGGGTGAAAAGCATGATTAATTAAAATGACTTCATCTTATGAAATGATTCTTTGAAATAATGATAATGATATGGGAATTATATTGTATGTTCAACGTGTTATATGTTATATGATGAGCTTGAGTACTGTCAAACGGTGGTCCCCTGTACACTACTATTAACTCATTTGAGGCCTGTAGTTAGAGGGTTGCGCAACTAGGACTTGTCCCCTCATCCACTATTATAGGTAACGGTGGGATGTTTGGTCTGCCTTTGTGGTCACCTTCATCGCCAGTCTGGCCTCGCGGTGCTCTAACTACTATATATTTATGGGCGTCTCCATGGCACGACCCCCTTGGTTATCTTTATGCACGTGATTGACAGCATGTGCTTATCATTATCTTATCATTTGGGACATTATATTTGATTATTGGGACATAACCGGTCTTAGTAGTGGCTCAAGATCAATCTCATCGAAATACGTCATGGTAGTCTTACCATTGACCCAGAGGTACTGATGTTATATTATGGATGGAAATTATTAATTGAACATACGGTTTGGGTATGGACAGTATGATGGAATTCTTGGAAGCTTTATGACATATTCTTTCTTGAATTGGATTAAATACATGTGTGTTGTTAGCATTATCCTATGAACTCACTCAACTCTCGTAGTTGACACTTTTTCTTCATGCTTTTCAGGTCTAGGGCAGTAAGTTAGCTTTTTGGACCGCTTCATGGACGATGTGTTTATTTGTTGCATGTTGGACTAGTAACGCAAACATTCGATCTTTTGATTATGAATTTGGTTATGTAATGTTTATTAAACGTCCGCTTGAACTTGTAACCTTTTGAATTTGGACGGCATTTGAAACTTTATGTTGATGTTTTATACTTAAATCTTTTGTACCATGTCGTTCTGTGAATTCTCGTGTTTCCGCTATAGTCGGGGTGTTACACGTCCTTTATCAAATATTATGGTGAGGTCTAAATCTTCGGTTTCCTTTATCTGTAATCGTGGTAGCTAGACCTTTATCGATTATAGTGGTGGGGCGGAGTGTTTCCTTTATCCTTGATTCCGGTGGTTTAGCCTTTACGAATCTTGGTGGTGGATTCTTTTATCTATCTTTTTACTTTGTTGTCTCGTGTTTGTTTATTTTATTTCATAATTTCCAGAAAATACCAAAAATAGTCTTCCGCTGTCGTTTGTCGCGTGATTTACGCATCAAATTTCGTATCAGAGCCAGGTTTGAAAAAAGTTTCTTAATCTTTTTGTTCGATTTAGTCAGATCTGAGTTTGGTTTTATAGATCTATTAAGTTGGTTGAATATAAATGGCTTTTAGAAGAAATATGACATTAGAAGAAGCTCATAATGCTAGGAGGGATAGACAGATAGAAGATCTACAAGAAGAACTTGGTAGAGTTGTTCATATGTTAGAAGATGGTGGTTTAAGGTTTAATAGGGACCATGTTGTTGCTAGTGAAAGAGATTCTGAATCTCAAGGCCCTAGTGAAAGATCTGATAGTACACCCAGAAACTCTAGTGATTCTGATGACCCACATCCCAGAGAAAGACGAAGGAGACATAAGGGTGATGATACTAGAGATACTAAGATAGATCCACCAGATTTCAATGGGTCTTCTAACCCAGAAGAATATTTTGAATGGGTTCAGGTTATGGATAGGATTATGGAAATAAAAGGTTATGATGATAAAAAAAAGTTCTAAGGTTGCCATTATTAAGCTTAAAAAGTATGCTTCATCTTGGTATGACAATATGAAATCTGAAAGGGAGTACAAGGGTAAGAGTAAAATCAAGACCTGGTCCAAACTGAAGGAAGTTATGCAGAAAAGATTTGTTCCTCAGTCGTTCAAACAAGATCAGTATCTACTGATGATTAATCTGAAGCAAGGTGCTAAAGAAGTTGTGGAGTTAGGGAGTTTGAGCAACTGAAGACAAGAACTGGTGTCAAAGAAACTGAAGAGCATACTATCGCCAGATTCCTTGGTGGGTTGAATGCTACTATTACTGAGAAGATAGAATTGCAGCCCATCTGGACTTATGAAGGTGCATGCAAACTGGCCCACCAGATTGAAAAGCAACTGAAGAAGAAGGTCAAGTACAAACCTTTCACTAAGGTTACTTCCAGTTCCAGTCAACCAGTTACCAGACCCAGTGAAACTGTTCAGAAATCCTTCAGAGGAAAGGAGAAAGAATCTGGAGAATCCAAAGAACCAGTTGGAAGAAAATGCTTTAAATGCCATGGTTTTGGTCACTTCCAGGCGCAGTATCCCAACCAGCGAGCACTCACTGCTAAGGAGATTGAAAGCTTACCAGATGTTGATACTGAAGAAGGTGAACCAGTGTATGATGAAGATGAAAGTGAAGTTGTAGGTGCAGATGTTGGAGAGATGCTAGTGGTAAGAAGAGTGATGCACACTGATGAAGTTGCAACTGATACTGCCCAAAGAGAAAATATCTTCCATTCCAGATGTACTGTTAAAGGAAAGGTATGTGATTTGATCATTGACGGTGGGAGTTGTGCTAATGCTGCTTTAACATACATGGTAGAGAAACTGGAACTACCTACAGTCAAGCACCCTCGTCCTTACAAGTTGCAATGGCTCAGTGAAGGATCTGAGGTAAAAGTTAACCGACAAGTTACTATTCCTTTTTCCATTGGATCTATTTATCAAGATAAAATTGTGTGTGATGTTGTTCCTATGGATGCTTGTCATATATTACTAGGTAGACCTTGGTTATTTGATAATAATGTTTTTCATAATGGTCGTATGAATTCTTATTCATTATTTGTAAGTGGGAAGAAGGTCACTCTGACTTCTTTAAAACCCAATGAATTATTGAAAATTAATAAGAAAGACCCGCCCAACAAGTCTTTATTTATGTCTCAAACTGAAGTAGAAGAAGAGCTAACTGGGGGCTCTCCAGTTATGATGTTACTGGTGCTTGAGCGTACTGAAGAGAAGAAGTTCACTGGAGTCCCCAGTCTCCTGAAGTCTCTACTGAAGGAATTCACTGATGTTTTCCCAGAAGACCTACCTGAAGATTTGCCACCAGGAATTGAAAATCAGTTAGCTGCTTCCTCAGAAGACTCATTCTCTCTCTCCTATGGCGATTCTTCTCCTGTATTTCGTGCCCTTCTTTTGCAATTCTTAATCAGATTTCAATGATTGCTCATGATTACTGTATACTTTTCATGCAATAATCGTGTTTAATTATTTGTTTTCTTGATTGTGTCTTGCGTTCCTAGGGTTTCTCCTCTTTTCGCATTAAACCCTAAATTTATTGTCTTTCTTCTGATTAATTACCTGGTTCGTGATCCCGGCTAACTCGTTTAGTCCAGGTAGATCGATTGAACCTGTTAATTGATTAAGGGGATCGATTTATTTTTTAGGGTTTTGCATAGGATTAGGGTTTCTGTTCTGTCCGTTTTTGTTTTCTTCCTGGTTCTTGGTTTCGATTGGTTATTTCCTGGTTTAATTGGTTGCTGTTTGGTTAGATGGTTGTATGAAGAGAGAGTCTGGGTTTGATTTTAAAAAGTTTGACGAAAGTTTTGCACGAATACGATCCTTTGGTAGTAATAACGATATGTCTGGTAAAAAGAACAGAAATAAAAATAATGGCAGTCCTAAATCTGGTTCAACCTCTAATTATAAGGTTAATGAGGGTGGAAATGATTCTGGAGGTGATCATTGTACTGATAACAAATCATCGAAGGTTGAAGATACACTAGGTGAGGGTTGTCGTAATTCTCAGCAAACTCCAAGTAGTCCAGTTAATATAAATATGGATAATCAGAAAGAAGATAGCGATATTAATAAAGCTGATTATCATTCTGATCAAGTGAAGGAAGGGGTTTCGGATAGACCATCTGGTGAAGGTCAGGATTTTATGCCGAATAAACTTAATGAAGATGATAAGATAAACCCTAATAATGGGTCGAGTGGGAATTCAGAATCTCCTCCTGATGTTGCATCTGTTCATGAGAATATTACCAATTTGAAATTCCACCAGCTAAACCGAATTCAGCGGGTGCTGACTAGCTCTAAGGGTAAAGAGAAACCGGTTTCATATGCCAACTTATTTAAATCTGATGTTTCTCAAAAGAAAGTGAATTTTCGTGAATGTAAAGGGGCTGATGAAGTTGCAACTGATACTGCCCAAAGAGAAAATATCTTCCATTCCAGATGTACTGTTAAAGGAAAGGTATGTGATTTGATCATTGACGGTGGGAGTTGTGCTAATGCTGCTTTAACATACATGGTAGAGAAACTGGAACTACCTACAGTCAAGCACCCTCGTCCTTACAAGTTGCAATGGCTCAGTGAAGGATCTGAGGTAAAAGTTAACCGACAAGTTACTATTCCTTTTTCCATTGGATCTATTTATCAAGATAAAATTGTGTGTGATGTTGTTCCTATGGATGCTTGTCATATATTACTAGGTAGACCTTGGTTATTTGATAATAATGTTTTTCATAATGGTCGTATGAATTCTTATTCATTATTTGTAAGTGGGAAGAAGGTCACTCTGACTTCTTTAAAACCCAATGAATTATTGAAAATTAATAAGAAAGACCCGCCCAACAAGTCTTTATTTATGTCTCAAACTGAAGTAGAAGAAGAGCTAACTGGGGGCTCTCCAGTTATGATGTTACTGGTGCTTGAGCGTACTGAAGAGAAGAAGTTCACTGGAGTCCCCAGTCTCCTGAAGTCTCTACTGAAGGAATTCACTGATGTTTTCCCAGAAGACCTACCTGAAGATTTGCCACCAGGAATTGAAAATCAGTTAGCTGCTTCCTCAGAAGACTCATTCTCTCTCTCCTATGGCGATTCTTCTCCTGTATTTCGTGCCCTTCTTTTGCAATTCTTAATCAGATTTCAATGATTGCTCATGATTACTGTATACTTTTCATGCAATAATCGTGTTTAATTATTTGTTTTCTTGATTGTGTCTTGCGTTCCTAGGGTTTCTCCTCTTTTCGCATTAAACCCTAAATTTATTGTCTTTCTTCTGATTAATTACCTGGTTCGTGATCCCGGCTAACTCGTTTAGTCCAGGTAGATCGATTGAACCTGTTAATTGATTAAGGGGATCGATTTATTTTTTAGGGTTTTGCATAGGATTAGGGTTTCTGTTCTGTCCGTTTTTGTTTTCTTCCTGGTTCTTGGTTTCGATTGGTTATTTCCTGGGTGATAGACTAGCATATCCTGTAGTTGAGATGTATGTCAAGAATTCTTGGGCTGGATGATACGCTCTACTCCTATTTTTCTCAAGGAATGGACACCTAACTCGTGTTTAACTAAGCAGGAATTCTCTAGTGTACCTGTTTGGGTTAAATTCTATGATGTTCCTTTGGCTGCTTATACGGAGGATGGGTTAAGCATGTTGGCTACAAAGTTGGGAAAGCCTATTCTTCTTGATTCTTATTCTAGTCAGATGTGTGTGCAATCGTGGGGTAGGCATAGTTTTGCTAGAGCTTTGATTGAACTTGATGCATCCCATAAATTAAAAGATAAGTTGATTGTGGGGATTCCTAAGATAAGTGGGGACGGGTTTACTAAGGAAGTTGTTAGTGTTGAATATGAATGGTATCCTCCCCATTGTGAACATTGTAAAGTGTTTGGACATGAAGATGCTAGATGTCCGTTAAATGTAAAGGTGGTTAAGCAACCAGGTGATGTGGTCAATGATGATGGGTTTGTTACTGTTTCTCGCAAGAAGAATAAACCTAAAGGAAGACAAGTTGAGGGCATTAAATTTACAAAACCGAAATCAAACTGGGTTTATCGTCAGAGACAAACTTCAGGGGCTGTTTCAAAGTCAAGTACATCTAATGTGGGTTCTTCCAATGCTAATATGGCTGGTTCGGGGGCTGTTCCAAAGTCAAGTACATCTAATGAGGGTCCTACTAATGCTAATGTAGCTGGTTCTTCTTCCACTGCTGCCCCGAAGACTACTAACGTGGCAGGTTCTCCGCCTATTAGTACTAGTAATGCATATTCTGTTTTGGAGGAGGCTTTTGCAAATCGGCCGATTGGAAAACAAGAAGTTAATATGAGTGAGATACCTATGCAAGGTAATTCTCAGAAGGATGGTTTTTTCTTTAAGCATGTTCAAAGTGATCCATCTAATGTGCAAGAAAGTGATGAAGACGATTTTGTTGACTCTTATGATGAATATGGGTATCCAATAACGGGGGCAAGCACTCCTGGTAGATCGGTGCCCAATGTATAACATCGCTTCTTGGAATATACGGGGATTGAACCAAACCCCGAAACAAAAAGAGGTTCGACAGATTATCTCTGATAATCAATTGTGTATTTGTGCTGTGTTGGAGTCCCATGTTGGTTCAGAAAAACTTCAAAACTTGTGTGCGAAGGTTTTTTGGAAATGGCAGTGGACTTCGAATAGTAATTTCTACTAAAGGCCCTCGTATTATTTTGGGATGGAATCCGGATTTGGTGGATGTTATGATCTTAACTCAATCAGACCAGGTTATTCATGCTCAAGTTGTTATCAAAGAGTTGAAAAAAGTTGTTTTGTGTTCTTTCATTTATGCTCATAATTATTATATAGCTCGACGTCCTTTATGGGAGGATCTTTTGAAACATAAACTGTTTGTTGGTCAATGTCCTTGGGTTTTGTTGGGAGATTTTAATGTTGCTCTAAATCTTGAAGATAAGTCTTCGGGTTCTTCTAATGTGGACATTGCTATGAGAGATTTTAAAGAATGTGTTGATGGTTTGGGCATTGTTGATGTGAATATGATTGGCTTACAATATACTTGGAATCAAAAGCCCAAAGGATCTTCTGGTATTTTGAAAAAGATTGACAGAGTGTTAGCGAATTTGGAGTTCTGTGATCAATTTGTTGGTGCTACAGCAGTTTTTCAACAATATAGGATCTCGGATCATGCGCCTGCTGTTTTGCGGATTCCTATTCCTGTGAAGTTTAAACCTCAACCGTTTAAATTCTCTAATCTGCTTGTTTTTCATAATAAGTTTAAAGATACTGTTTTGGATGCATGGAAGTTAGAGGTGACTGGTTATCCCATGTATTGTTTAGTTCAGAAATTAAAGGCAACTAAAAAGCCTCTTAGAAAATTGCTTTGGGATTGTGGTAACATTCATAAGCGAGTTATTACTCTTCGTGGGGAATTGGATGAGGTTCAGACAGCTCTTGATAAGGATCCTGATAATAGGACTCTTAAAAACGATCATGCAGTTTCTTTACAAGCTTATAATGATGCCTTACTTGATGAAGAGCGCTTTCTTAAGCAAAAAGCTAAAGTTGATTGGTTACAAGTTGGGGATTCGAATTCGGCTTACTTTCATAAAGTGGTTAAAACCAGAACTGCTAGAAAGAGGATTGACTCTATTCTAAATTCGGATGGAGTGCTAGTTGATGGAAATGATGTTGCACATGAGTTTGAATCTAACTATACTCAGTTTCTTGGCCAACCTGGGGTGGTGTCTGATTTGGACCAGCATGGTTTATTCTCTTCTCGTCTGACTCCTGATAAAGCTCTTGCTATGATTTCGGAGATTTCTGATGAAGAAGTTAAACATGCTATTTTCTCTATGGGTGATGATAAATCGCCTGGTCCTGATGGGTATTCTGCGGCTTTTTTCAAAGGAGCTTGGGATATAGTAGGGTCTGATGTAACTTTGGCTGTTAAAGATTTCTTTACGGGTGGCAAGCTTCTTAAGGAAGTTAATCATACGGTGATCTCTTTGTTACCTAAAGTGGCTGCCCCTACTCGTGTTACTGATTTCAGACCTATTTCGCTTTGTAACACTATATTCAAGTGTATTACAAAGATTATTGCTAACAGGATTAAAGACTGTTTGGATGATATTGTAAGTATTAATCAATCTGCGTTTATTCCAGGTCGAAAGATTACGGACAATATTCTCCTTACTCAAGAGCTTATGCATAACTATCATCTTGATAGAGGTACTCCTCGTGCTGCATTTAAAGTTGACATTCAAAAGGCGTATGATACAGTCGATTAGGGCTTCCTAAAGTGCATTTTATTGGGGTTTGGATTTCATGATCGTATGGTGCATTGGATTATGGAGTGTGTTTCTACGACTTCTTTTTCTCTTAGTATCAATGGCTGTTTGCATGGTTTCTTTCATGGTCGTCGTGGGTTAAGACAAGGTGATCCATTATCTCCCTATCTGTTTACTTTGGTAATGGAAATCCTGACGCTTATTCTCAATAGGAGGATTAGGAATGCGGATTCTTTTCGCTTTCATCCGTTTTGTGAGGACATGAATATTGTTAATTTATGCTTTGCTGATGATCTTTTTATCTTTATGAGGGGTGATGTTGAGTCGGCTAGAGTGGTTATGGAGTCTCTTGATGAGTTTAAATCAGTTTCTGGTTTAACTCCTAGTCTTCCCAAGAGTACAGCTTTCTTCTGTAATGTTTTGAATCATATTAAAGTTTCCATTCTTGACATTCTTCCATTTGAAGAAGGGAGCTTACCAATTAAATATCTGGGAGTTCCGTTAGTTTCATCTAGATTGATGCTGAGGGATTGTAGAGAATTGATTGAAAGGGTTAAAAAGAGAGTAAATGATTGGAAAAACAAATTCTTGTCATTTGCTGGGCGTCTTCAACTTATTAACTCGGTTATTTCTTCTATGCATGTTTATTGGTCTTCAGTGTTCATCTTGCCTTCTCGGGTTATTTTGGACATTGAAGAGATTTTGCGAGGTTTTCTTTGGAGTCAAGGAGAATTGAAAAGAGGAAAAGCAAAAGTTGCTTGGGAAGTGGTTTGTTTGCCTAAAGATGAGGGAGGACTTGGTATTCGTAAGCTTGAACAGTCTAATATTGCATTGATGTCTTCCCATGTTTGGCGTTTTCTTTCTTCTCAACGTTCTCTTTGGGTCAATTGGATTCATTGGTACAAACTTAGAGGTAAAAGTTTTTGGGAAGTTATGGTCCCGAGTAATGCTACTTGGAGTTGGCGAAATATGCTTATGATTCGTCAGGTTATTAGGAAGCATTTTCGGTTTAAAGTTGGTAATGGACGTACTATTTCAGCCTGGTTTGATTCTTGGTGTGACAATTGTCCTTTGATTGACAATTTAACTCCTCGGCTTATTCTTAGTTCTGGTTTCCTTATGTCTTCGAAGTTGGCTGATATTATGGTGAATGGTGATTGGATATGGCCAGATAGCTGGAATACTCGTTGTAATATGCCTACCCCTCCTAATCTTTATGATTCGCGTAAGGATGAGTTATTATGGAAAGATAGACAGGATAAATTGATTGAATTTTCGGTTGGGGCAGTTTGGGAAGATATACGCCCAAGAAGTGATAAAGTTCCTTGGTTTCACTTGGTTTGGTTCTCTCAATGTATCCCCAAACACTCGTTTATATTATGGTTAGTCGTATTGAGGAAGCTTAAAACACAAGATTTGCTTAGAGATTGGGACTTGGTTGATGGATCGGATGGGAACGTATTGTTATGTCCTCTATGTGGGACACAATCTGATTCACATTCTCATCTTTTCTTTGATTGTAGTTACTCATCTCAGGTTTGGTCTTCTATTTGTGGAAAACCTCTAGTTCATTCGAGTCCTTCCGGGTGGGATGTTATTGTGGCTGATATTCTACAGTTCGCGCATAAGAAATCTGTTGTTAGTGTGGTGACCAAGCTATCTCTAGCAGCTTCGGTTTACTATATTTGGAAAGAACGTAATGCTCGGCTTTTTGCTAAGAAGAAGAGGAGTGCTGATCAACTTGTTAATGAAATTATTCACACCATTCGATTAAAGCTGCTTACTTTTCGGTTCAAGAAGACTCAAAGAGTGGACGAGCTACGAATTGCATGGGATCTATCTTCTTTAATTATTCATGATAGTTAGAGTTTTGTAATTCTCATGTGTAATTATTAGCTTGTAGTGTGTTTTCCTGTTTTAAGTGGTTTTTGCACGTAGTGCATGGTTGTAATAGTCAATCTAGTACTCAACTAGATTGCCTGAATTTTCATTTTATATTAATTTTATAACCAGGGGTGACGGCCTTTACCGAAAAAAGGTTTGCCACCAGTAAGAGGAATTGAACACCAGATTGACCTGGTTCCAGGTTCAGTTCTTCCAAACAAAGCTGCTTATAGATGTTTACCTACTGAAGCAAAGGAGTTGCAAAGGCAGGTAGATGAGTTGGTTGCCAAAGGTTATGTCAGAGCAAGCATGAGTCCTTGTTCAGTTCCAGCTCTCCTGGTCCCAATGAAAGATGGTTCGATGAGAATGTGTGTTGATAGCAGAGCCATAAATAATATAACTATTAAGTATAGATATCCCATTCCCAGATTGGATGATATGCTTGATGAGTTACATGGCTCCAGTGTATTTTCTAAGATTGATCTCAGAAGTGGCTATCACCAGATTAGAATGAAAGATGGAGATGAGTGGAAGACTGCATTCAAAATTAAAGGAGGCCTTTATGAATGGTTAGTGATGCCTTTTGGTTTATCTAATGCTCCTAGTACTTTCATGAGGTTAATGAATGAAGTTCTCAGGCCACTTATTGGTCAGTTTGTCGTTGTTTATTTTGATGATATTCAAATATTCGAAAACTGAAGCTGAACATGTCAACCATTTAAGAAATGTGTTTGAATTACTGAGAAGGCACCAGTTGTATGGTAAACTGGAGAAATGTGATTTGACGGTTGAAAGTGTAATATTTCTGGGGTATGTTGTTTCAAAAGAAGGTATTTCCATGGATCCTTCAAAGGTAGAAGCCATCAGATCATGGCCAGTTCCAACTACAATCACTGAAGTTAGGAGTTTTCATGGACTGGCATCTTTTTATAGAAGATTTATCAAAAATTTCTCTACAGTTGTGGCTCCAATCACTGACTGTCTGAAGAAAGGTGTATTTGACTGGCCTAAGTCAGCCTAGTCGGCTTTCGAGTCACTGAAGGAAAAGCTCAGTTCAGCTCCAGTTCTATCCTTGCCAGATTTTGATCAGTTGTTTGAGTTAGAGTGTGACGCCAGTGGAGTAGGTATTGGTGCAGTTCTGGTACAAGCAGGGCGTCCAGTTGCCTATTTAAGTGAAAAGCTCAATGGTTCTAAACTGAAGTATAGCACTTACGACAAGGAATTTTATGCAATTATTCGTGCTATCACTCACTGATCACATTATCTGAAGCCAAAGCAGTTTGTCTTATTTTCTGAGCATGAAGCACTGAAGTTCATTAATGGTCAGCATAAGCTTAACGCCAGACATGCAAAATGGGTGGAATTTTTGCAGTCTTATTCTTTTATTTTTAAGCACAAAGCTGGAGTGGCTAATGGTGTTGCTGATGCACTTTCCAGACGATATTCGTTGTTATCAATTCTGGAAGCAAGAGTACTTGGATTTTCTTTCATTAAAGAGTTGTATGCTGCTGATCCAGACTTCGCTGATCGCCTCACTGAAACTAACCAGAAAGGACCATTTGTTGTTCAGATGGTTTCTTATTTAAAAATGGAAAGTTGTGCATTCGCAGGGGTTCGATAAAAGATTTACTGATAAGAGAAGCACATTGAGGAGGTTTACCTGGCCATTTTGGCATTAACAATACTGGAGAGATCCTCACTGAACACTTCTACTGGCCAAGTCTACTGAAGGATGTCCAGAGTATCATCAGTTGCTGCCCAACTTGTCACCAGGCGAAGACAACTTTTCACAAAGGGTTGTATACTCCTCTTCCAGTTCCAAGCCAACCATGGGAAGATCTCAGTATGGATTTCATTGTTGCACTGCCCAGAACTCAAAGGGGTAAAGATTCAATAATGGTGGTGGTTGATCGATTTTCAAAAATGGCACATTTTGTTCCCTGCAACACCACAAATGATGCTTCAGCAGTTGCAAATCTATTTTTCAATGAAATTGTTCGTTTGCATGGGATTCCAAAGACAATTGTTTCAGATAGAGATGTAAAGTTTCTGAGTTATTTTTGGAAGACCTTTTGGAGGCTGATGGGTACCAGATTATTGTTCAGTACGTCTCACCATCCTCAGACTGATGGACAGACTAAAGTCACGAACAAAGCAATTGGTATGTTATTAAGAACACTGGTGAAGAAGACACTGAAAGATTGGGATCTGAAGCTTGCTCATGCTGAGTTTGCTTTCAACAGAGCTCCAAATTATTCAACCAGTAAATCCCCGTTTGAAGTTTGTTATGGTGTCAATCCACTGATTCCCATTGATTTAATTCCATTTTCGATTGAACCAAAGGCAAGTATTGAAGCTGAAACCAGGGCAAAAGAAATAAAAAAAATTCATGAACAAGTGAATACCAGAATAGAGAAAGCAAATGCCAGCTACATGGCCAAGGCAAACAAGAATAGAAAACAGCCCAGTTTTGCACCAGGTGATCTTGTTTGGGTGCATCTAAGAAAAGAAAGGTTTCCAGCAAAGAGGAAGAGTAAACTGATGCCCAGGGCTGAAGGACCCTTCAAGATTCTGGAGAGATATGGTGATAATGCTTACAAGGTTGAGCTACCTGGAGATATGGCAGTTTCAAGTACTTTTAATGTGGGAGATCTGATGCCTTATCTGGAGGATGAGTACCTCAAGGACTTGAGGACAAGTCTCTTTTCAGAGGAGGAGAATGATGCAGAAATGTCCAGGTTCACTGAACTGGAGAAACCCAACGAACTGAAGAAGCTAACTGAACTGAAGGAAACTGAACTGATAATGCCATCTGAACAAGACATGTTGATTCTGCCAGTAGTGGCCCATTTCAGACATGTCTTTACTGAACCAGTCCAATCACCAGTAGTAACACTTCTCCAGTGGCAAGATTTTCCAGTGAGCAACAGTGGTAATCCACCAGTGAAGATATCCACTGAAGCACTCCAGTTACTAGCTCCAGTCTAGTCTCCAGATGAATGCTCCAGATTTTATCTCCAGTGGAAGTCCAGATTTTGTCTCCAGTTTCCAATCAATAAAGTCCCCACTGAAGTCCCATGTTTGTGGACCAATAAAGAAGAATGACAGCTGTTGACAGGGATAAGGAAGGCACGTGTGACAACGATATTTCTAACGGTATTGTGGGACCACTTGCAGGGGAATGTTTCTAGAAACCTACTCTGTCCATTTCCTATTGGCCAAAAACAATTAGTGGCTTAGCACATGACAACTTTTTATTTATTTTATTATTGTATTTTCTTTTCCTAGAAAATAGCATGTGGCTATAAATAGAGGCTTTATTTCTCATTGTAAGATAGTTTTTGATGTTGAATGAAATTAATAGAGCAGCCTCTATTTCTTACAAAAATCTTCTTTTACCTTTAGAGATCTTTCATCTTGGTGGTTAGGAGTGACCCCTTTATCGATATTTGTGGTGGTTCGTCCTTTATCAAATATTGTGGTGAGGTCTAAATCTTCGGTTTCTTTTATCTGTAATCGTGGTGTCTAGACCTTTATCGATTATAGTGGTGGGGCGGAGTGTTTCCTTTATCCTTGATTCCGGTGGCTTAGCCTTTACGAATCTTGGTGGTGGATTCTTTTATCTATCTTTTACTTTGTTGTCTCGTGTTTGTTTATTTTATTTCATAATTTCCAGAAAATACCAAAAATAGTCTTCCGTTGTAGTTTGTCGCGTGATTTACGCATCAATAAGCTTAATGCCAGACATGCAAAATGGGTGGAATTTTTGCAGTCTTATTCTTTTGTTTCTAAACATAAAGCTGGAGTGGCTAATGTTGTTGCTGATGCACTTTCCAGACGATATTCGTTGTTATCAATTCTGGAAGAAAGAGTTCTTGGATTTTCTTTCATTAAAGAGTTGTATGCTGCTGATCCAGACTTCGCTGATCGTCTCATTGAAACTAACCAGAAAGGACCATTTGTTGTTCAGGATGGTTTCTTATTCAAGAATGGAAAGTTGTGTATTCCAAAGGGTTCTATTAGAGATTTACTGATAAGGGAAGCACATGGAGGAGGTCTGGCTGGCCATTTTGGTATTAACAAAACTGGAGAGATTCTCACTGAACACTTCTACTGGCCAAGCTTACTGAAGGATGTTCAGATTATCATCAGTCGCTGTCCAACTTGCCGCCAGGCGAAGGCTACTTTTCACAAAGGACTGTATACTCCTCTTCCAGTTCCAAGCCAGCCCTAGGAAGATCTCAGTATGGATTTCATTGTTGCACTGCCCAGAACTCAGAGAGGAAAAGACTCATTGATGGTGGTTGTTGATCGATTTTCAAAAATGGCACATTTTGTTCCCTGCAACACCACAAATGATGCTTTAGCAGTTGCAAATCTATTTTTCAAAGAAATTGTTCGTTTGCATGGGATTCCAAAAACAATTGTTTCAGATAGAGATGTGAAGTTTCTGAGTTATTTTTGGAAGACCTTATGGAGACTGATGGGTACCAGATTAATGTTCAGTACGTCTCACCAACCTCAGATTGATGGACAGACTGAAGTCACAAATAGAACAATTGGTATGTTATTAAGAACACTGGTGAAGAAGACACTGAAGGATTGGGATATGAAGCTTGCTCATGCTGAGTTTGCTTTCAACAGAGCTCCAAATTATTCAACCAGTAAATCCCCGTTTGAAGTTTGTTATGGTGTCAATCCACTGACTCCCATTGATTTAATTCCATTTTCGATTGAACCAAAAGCAAGTATTGAAGCTGAGGGCAGAGCAAAAGAAATCAAGAAAATTCATGAACAAGTGAAGGCCAGAATAGAGAAAGCAAATGCCAGTTACAAGGCAAGAGCAAACAAGCATCGAAAGCAGTCCAGTTTTGCTCCAGGTGATCTAGTTTTGGTATACCTCAGAAAAGAAAGATTTCCAGCAAGAAGGAAGAACAAGTTGATGCCTAGAGCTGAAGGACCATTCAAGATTCTGGAGAGGTATGGTGATAATGCTTATAAAGTTGAGCTACCTGGAGATATATCAGTTTCAAGTACTTTTAATGTCGGGGATCTGATGCCTTATCTGGAAGATGAGTACCTCGAAGACATGAGGACAAGTCCTTTCTTAGAGGAGGAGATTGATTTGGAAATGTCCAGGTCCACTGAACTGAATGAAACCAGTGAACTGGAGAAGTCAACTGAACTGAAGGGTAGAACTGAACGAACTGAACGAATAATGCCATCTGAACAGGCCATGCTAATTCTGCCAGCAATAGCCCATTTCAGACAAGTGTTCACTGAATCAGTCCAGTCACCAGTGGTAACACTCCTCCAATGGAAAGAATCTCCAGTGATCCACCAGTGAAGTTCTCCACTGAAGCACTCCAGTGACCAGCTCCAGATTTAAGTCTCCAGTGAAAGCTCCAGATTTACGTTCCAATTTTCATTAATAAAGTTGTTCCAGTCACGTGTTTGTGGACCCAATAAAGAAGGAATGAGAGCTGTCAAAGAAGATAAGGGAGAAGCGTGTGACAACGTTAATCCTAACGGTTTTGTGGGCCCTTGTGCAGAAGGAATCTTTCTAGAAGCTTTGTCTGTCCATTTCCCATTGGTTGATAAATTAGTGGCTGTCCTTAGCACATGACAGCTTTTTGATTATTTTATTGTATTTCGTTAATTCCTAGGTAATAGCATGTGGCTATAAATAGGGGCTCTTTTTCATTGTAAAATTATGTTATGTTGAATTGAATGAAATTAATAAAGCAGCCTCTATTTCTTAAAATCTTCTTTTACCTTTCAAGATCTTTGATCTTGGTGGTTAGGAGTGACCACTTTATCAATATTTGTGGTGGTTCGTCCTTTATCAAATATTGTGGTGAGGTCTAAATCTTCGGTTTCCTTTATCTATAATCGTGGTGGCCAGACCTTTATCGATTATAGTGGTGGGGCGGAGTGTTTCCTTTATCCTTGATTCCGGTGGCTTAGCCTTTACGAATCTTGGTGGTGGATTCTTTTATCTATCATTTTTATTTTTATAAGTCTTGTTTTATTGTTTGTTTCATACTAAATCCAGAAAATACCAAAAATAGTCTTCCGCTGTCGTTTGTCGCGTGATTTACGCATCAATTATAGGGCACCACTAGTGCAAAAAATGTTAACTTTAGGAAGTTAGAAGCTACAGAAGTACATGAGGGGGCAGATATCGTGCTTCCTAGAGAATCTGTCCGGGAGGTAAATTCTCGTTTTCAAAATACGTTAGTTGGTATTTTTTGGGCAAGAGATTGGCTTACCCGGTAGTTGAGAACTTTGTTCGTAATAACTGGTTGAGGTTAGGCCTCTCGAAAATCATGATGAATTCAAATGGTTTTTTCTTCTAAACCAGTTCCTGTTCAGAATTCATATGATGCACTTAATGATTATGGGGAGGAAAGTGAACCAGGTTTTAGGCAGAATAAGCTAGACGAAAAGCTAAAGAGTGCTACATAAAGGGATGTACAATCGGATGGACTGGAATCAGATGATAATGAAGTTGAAACTGTCTTTGATGAATCTGCTCAATCAATATCATCGATACCTACTCATAAGGTTTCTTCTGAGGGGGCAAGCACTCCCGGTTCAGAGGGTTCTAATGGGTAGTATCGCCTCTTGGAATATAAGGGGGTTGAACAGCCCTCTGAAACAAAAATAGGTTCGAGTTGTAGTAACTGAACACCATCTTAATGTCTGTGCTATTATGGTGTGTTGTGTTTAACCTCTGTGTGCAAGAAAGTCTGTCGTACGTGGGATTGGACATCCAATGGTAACCTTTGTTCGAAGGGAACTCGCATAATTACTGGTTGGAATAGAGATATTATTGACTTGATGGTTATTTCACAGACTGATCAAGTTATGCATGTTCAAATTGCATTTTCGGTAGATAACAAATCTCTATTTTGCTCGTTTGTTTATGCTGATAATTATTATAAGTCTAGAAGGAAATTATGGGCAGACTTATGTCTGCATAAATTGTTTGTTAATGATAAACCGTGGATTATTATGGGAGATTTCAATTCATCTCTGAACATTGAAGATAATTATGTGGGATCTTCCAGCATTAATACTGGTATGCGTGATTTTAAGGAGTGTGTCGATGTTATTGAGATGTTTGATAATAATAGTTCGGGTCTCCATTACACGTGGATCCAAAAGCCAAAGAAGGGGAATGGTATCTTTAAGAAGATAGATAGGGTAATGGGGAATATTGGGTTTACTGATGCTTTTCCAGCTTCGTGTGCTCTTTTCCAACCTTATAGGGTATCTGATCATTCTCCTTGTGTCCTGAAGCTTCCATCTGTTACTCGTGATAGACCAAAACTATTCAAATTTGCAAATTTTTTGGTAAAAAAACAAGGCTTTAAAGAAAATGTTGAAGCAGTTTGGTCGAGCACTTTGGTGGAGGGATATCCTATGTTTCGAGTTGTTAAAAAACTTCGAGCATTGAAGTCCCCTATGCGCAGCCTTTTACTTAAGCAAGGGAATCTCCATAGAAAGGTTAAACGGCTTAGAAGGCAGATTGATGAGGTTCAACATGCGCTTGATGCTGATCCGACTAATACTGAACTTCGAGTGAGGGAAACTAAATTGTTACAAGATTTTCGAAGTGCCTCACTGGATGAAGAAGATTTTCTTAAACATAAGTCAAAAGTACATTGGCTGAGTGTTGGTGACAAGAACTCTTCTTTTTTCATAATTCAGTAAAAAGCAAGAACCATCGAAGCCGTATTGAAGTTATAAAGGACAATGCAGGGATTACTCATGAAGGTGGTGATGCACCTATTGCACTTGTTCATCACTACCATAATTTTTTGGGTGTTGCAGGTACCACGACTTTGAGTCCGTCCCCTGATTTGTTTATTCAAAAACTGGACTCTACCAAAGCTGAAGCAATGATTCAAAGAGTTACTGATGAAAAGATAAGGCTTGCAATGTTTTCTATTGATGATAACAAAGCACCAGGTCCAGATGGTTATTCTTCAGCGTTTTTCAAGAATGCCTGGAGTATTGTTGGTAAGCAAGTTTGTTTAGCAGTTCATGATTTTTTATGTACGGCGCAGTTGTTACAAGAGGTGAATCACACTTTTTTAGCTATTGTTCCCAAAGTGTCAACGTCGTCTGCTATTAATGATTTTCGACCTATCTCCTGTTGTAATACGATATATAAGTGCATTAGTAAAATCATTACGAACAGGATAAAGGAGGGTCTTCAAAATATTATAAGCCTTAGACAGTCGTCCTTTGTTCCAGGTAGACGAATATCTGATAATATTCTTCGCACTCAAGTTTTGTCAGCAAAACTGAACCAACTGAAGTTGAAGAAGCTCTAAGTGATCCATCATGGGTGAGTGCCATGCAAGAAGAACTCACTCAGTTTGAAAGGAACAAGGTGTGGAAACTGGTTCCTAGACCAGCTGATAAGACTATTATTGGCACAAGGTGGGTCTTTAGAAACAAGAAGGATGAAAGAGGTATTGTGACAAGAAACAAGGCAAGATTGGTAGCTCAAGGTTACAGTCAAGAAGAAGGAATAATTATGATGAGACCTTTGCTCCTGTTGCTAGACTTGAAGCAATAAGAATGTTTCTAGCATACTCAGCCTACAAAGGATTCAAAGTGTATCAGATGGATGTGAAAAGTGTCTTTCTTAATGGTAAACTTGATGAAGAAGTTTTTGTACATCAGCCTCCTGGTTTTGAAAGTTCTAAGTATCCAAACCATGTCTACAAGCTGGACAAAGCTCTCTATGGATTGAAGCAAGCTCCAAGAGCATGGTACGATACACAGTCCAAATTCCTGCTTAAGAATAAATTTGAAAGAGGTAATGTTGATAAAACATTGTTTGTGAGAAAGATAGGAAAAAATATCTTGTTGGTACAAATTTATGTGGATGACATTATTTTTGGTTCTACTAATGATAAATTATGCAAAAGATTTTCTGAGTTAATGTCCAAAAATTATGAAATGAGTATGATGGGAGAATTAACTTATTTTCTTGGTCTTCAAATCTTTTTTTTTTTAGGTAAAAGGATTACCTAGATGGCGATTCTGAAATTCAAATCTGATCTCCATTCCCTTCCTTCTAATCGTTCAATCTAATTAATTATGGCGATGATATGGTCTCTGATCATATTTATTGCTGTTTGTTTTAGATTTTTCGATTTTTAGGGTTTCATAATCCTTTTATTTGATTTCTTTTAAAACTTTGTTCGTTATTTCTCTCTTCCCTGATTGTTTGATTTACGAGCAGGGTTTTCTGTCTAGGGTTAGGGTTTTGTTTTATTTTGTTTCGTTCATTGTAGGTTTTCTTGGTTATTGGTTATTGGTTCTTGATTGGTTGCTTTGCATGTTTACGTCCATTGTATGAAGAGAGATAGTATTTACAACATTGATGCTGTTGAAGAACATTTTAACAGGATAAAAGAGAGAACGATCAACATGGGTTCAAGTAAAAAGAAAAAAATTCGAGTCCTATTAAGTCCCAGAAAACTGGTGGTGGTAATCCCACTATTCAAACTCCTTGTGATGGACAATCGAAAGCTGATCAAAAGATTGAGCATGAGGATACAATTCCAAATACAAATGAACGAATGCATGATTCTGCACAATCTGGTGATCTTGATGAATATGGCTACCCCTTGAATGACAGTGAAGCTCCCAGGGTCATAAACCAGGAAAATTCTATGAGTAAAACTCCTGAGCATGAAGATATGCCACCGGCTCCTAAGCCAGTAGATAAACCTGATAGGGATTATGGTACTATAGACAGATCGGGTTTAGGGAGCATGTCTAGACCAGATGGACCTGTTCCAAGTGTTCCATCTGGTCCCTCTGCACCATCGTATGCTTCTAAGGATAAAACTCATGTTGGGATGGAACAATCTTATAATTCTGATGGGAAAAGTGAGAACATAGGAGAAATATCCTATGTTGCGAAACTTCAAGAAGGCGCCAAAAAGAAGGAAGTTAATTTCCGTACTCTTGAATCATTGAGTTATGATGATGTATTACCTAAAGAGGTTGTGCGCACTATCCAATCCAAATATGCAAACACTCTATATGGTTATTTTTTGGGATCCCGAGTTGCATACCCAGTTGTGGATATGTATGTTAAAAATAACTGGGCAAAATATGGGCTGCAACGTGTAATGATGAATGCTAATGGTTTCTTTTTCTTCAAATTCAAGGAAAAGAAAGGTATGATGGATGTTCTGGAGGGAGGCCCTTGGATGATAAGAAACTCGCCTATAATTCTAAACCTATGGTCTCCTACTACACCGATGAGAAAGGAAGACATAAAAAAGGTTGCGGTGTGGGTAAAAATCCATAACGTTCCATTGGCAGCATACACGGATGACGGTCTGAGCATGTTGGCCACTAAAATTGGTACTCCAAAACTACTGGATTCTTACACTACCACTATGTGCACCGACTCATGGGGTAGAAGTAGTTATGCACGAGCAATGATAGAGTTATCTGCTGATCGGTCTTTAAAAGAGGAAATAAAAATTGCAATTCCAGATATTGAAGGGGATGGATATGTGAAGGAATCTATGAAAGTGGAATATGAATGGGAGCCCCCGAGGTGCTCAATGTGCTGTTTATTTGGCCATACAGATTCGTTATGTCCAAAGATGGTTGAAGCTAGGAAAACTAGTGTCCAAGATAAAAATGGTTTTACTGTTGTTAAAAGTAAGAAAGATGCAAGACAAGGCTTCCCAGTTCAGAAACAAAAGCAAAAAATGGTCTATAGACCAGTGGTGAAGCAAAAGGAAAACATGGATGCTAGTTCCTCTATTCCGGTTGAAACTAGTAATCCATTTTCTAAGCTCTCAGATTATGGGGAAGGAAGGGCAGAACCTGTTTACCAACCTACAAAAGAAAGTGAGAAGACAAAGGAAACTAAGATACCTGATGTGGATGATGATGAATCAGAAGTAGAAATAGCTTTCAATGAAACAACTCAGTTCATGTCATCAGGTACCCAACCTAATTCGGAGGGGGCAAGCACTCCCGTAACAGAGGTTTCCAATAGGTAGCATCGCATCGTGGAACATTAGGGGATTGAACCGTCCCCTGAAACAAAAAGAGGTTCGCCAAGTGGTTAGTGATAACCACTTACAAGTGTGTGCAATTATTGAATCTCATATGGATGTTTCCAGAATTTTTAACGTGTGTAAAAAGATATGTAGTACTTGGGATTGGACGTTAAATGGAAGCATGTGTTCTAAAGGTACTCGTATTATTTTAGGATGGAACACTGATGTGGTTGATGTTATGGTTTTATCTCAGACGGCTCAGGTAATCCATACGCAAATCATTTTCAAAGTAGATAAGAAGGCACTATTTTGTTCATTTATATATGCAGATAATAACTATAAAATTAGGAGGGAACTATGGAACAACTTGAGCATGCATAAGCTGTTTGTTTCTAATAAACCATGGTGTATCCTTGGTGATTTCAACTCGTCGTTGCATTTAGAGGATAAATATGAAGGATCATCTACTATTAATATTGGTATGTGAGAATTTAAGGATTGTGTCAAAGATATAGAAGTTCTTGATATTAATAGTTCGGGTATGCACTATACTTGGAACCAAAAACCAAAAAAAGGAACAGGTATTCTTAAGAAAATTGATAGAGTCATGGGAAATTTGCAATTTATGGATGAGTTTCCTGCTTCTCATCCCATTTTCCAGCCTTATCGAGTTTCAGATCATACTCCGTGTGTTCTTAAACTCCCTCAGGTATCACGTTTCAAACCACGTCCTTTTAAGTTTGTGAATTATCTCGTGTACAAGTCAGGTTACAAGGAAATTATAGAGAAGATTTGGAATACGGAAGTGGAAGGCCATAACATGTATCGTATTACTCAAAAGTTGAAGCTTCTTAAGCACCCGCTTCGTAGTTTTCTCCATAAACAGGGCAATTTGCATGTCAAGGTTGCTGAGCTTAGAAAGAATCTGGATGAACTACAATTGGCTATAGACAAAGATCCATCAAATAATCTTCTTCATGGAAAGGAAGTTACTTGCTTGAATAACTATAAGAATCTGTTGTAATGTACTATTTAAATGTATTAGTAAAATCCTCACCAACAGGCTTAAAGAAGGGTTGGACGATGTGGTTAGCATTAACCAATCGGCATTCATCCCAGGTAGGATGATCTCAGATAACATATTGCTCTTACAGGAACTAATGCATAATTATCATCTCAACAGAGGCCCAGCCCGGTGTACGTTCAAAGTTGATATTATGAAAGCCTATGACACTGTCGACTTGAGATTTTTGAGACATATTATGTTAAAATTCGGTTTTCACCCCAAAATGGTGGCTTGGGTGATGGCTTGTGTCACTACTTCCACATTTACTATTAGTGTAAATGGTCACTTACATGGTTATTTTGAAGGTAAGAGGGGCTTGAGACAAGGTGACCCCATGTCCCCATACCTATTTACCTTAGTTATGGAGGTCTTGACTAGAATTTTAAAAAATGCAGCCGTGACTGGCAATGGATTTCGATTCCACAAGCACTGTAGTGAACAAAATATTATCAATATCTGCTTTGCTGATGATCTTTTCCTATTTGCTCATGGAGATAGAAATTTAGCCGTGATGATCTTGAACTCTTTAAATATGTTCAAAAACATGTCTGGTCTTGTACCAAGTACTCCTAAAAGCACTGTCTTCTTTTGTAATGTGCCTGAACAGGAAAAGCAGGAAATCTTGAGCTTAATGCCATTCGATGAAGGGATAACTACCTGTTAAATACTTAGGCGTACCACTGATCTCGTCCAGATTAATCTATCAGGATTGTAAAGTGCTTATGGAGCGCATGGATAAGAGAATTAATGACTGGCACAACAAATCTCTGTCCTTTGCTGGAAGACTGCAGCTAATTAACTCGGTACTTACATCGATACACACTTATTGGGCTTCTGTCTTTATATTTCCAGCACGAGTCATTAATGAACTAGAACAAAAGATGAGAGGGTTCTTATGGTCTCAAGGAACCATACAAAGAGGAAAGGCACGAGTTGCTTGGAAAGCGATATGTGTTCCTAAATATGAAGGGGGTTTGGGCATAAGAAAGGTTGCTGATGTAAACAAAGCTCTAATCACTAAGCATATATGGAGTATTATATCAAACCACAAATCACTATGGGTACAATGGGTGCACTCATACAAACTGAAAGGGGGTAGTTTCTGGAATGTGAAGCCGCGTGGGAGTATGAGCTGGTGTTGGCGTAAACTACTTCAGCAACGAGATCTCATTAGACCAGTTATACGCCACAAAATTGGTGATGGGAAATCAACCTATGCTTGGCATATGGGTCCTCTTAGTAAGTATATATCTCCTCGTAATATACACAATGCTGGATTAGCTTTAAACAATACGGTTGAGGACCTAATTGATGATGGAAGTTGGAAGTGGCCTACAGCATGGTATGATTTATTCCCGGTCTTGATTAACCTTGAAACACCTACCCTTATACCTGACCGAAATGATACCATTGTAGTACGTAATGAGCTAGGTGTTGAGCAGGATTGTTTGGCTACAAATATTTGGGAGATAATCCGATATAAAAGAGCAAGAGTCCCATGGGTTAATGTAGTATGGTTTTCTGCGTGTATTCCACGACATGCATTCATGCTATGGCTGATCGAAAATAATAAATTAAAAACCCATGACCGGTTGAAACCATGGGAGGTGGGTGGAGCTACTAACTTGAATCTTGTTTGTTGTTCCTTGTGTAAAACAGGTCCAGATTCCCGCAACCACATATTCTTTGAATGTCCTTATGCTAAACAAGTTTGGTTTTTGGCACGAGAGATGGCTGGAATGCAATATGTGTCCGAAAAATGGCAAGATATTCTTGATTATTTAACCCCTATATCTTCGTCGAACACAGCAAGAAGTATAATTGGAAGACTTATGGTTGCTGCTACTTCATATTTCTTATGGCAAGAGCGTAATAACCGAATGTTCACGAATGATAAAAGATATCCAGATCAACTCAAAGGTATTATTGTGGATACGGTGCGACTAAAGTTGGCTACCTTAAAATTCAAAGGTGGTGCACAGATTGCTAGCTTACTTGATAAATGGAACCTACCAATGCTGGTACATGAAGATTACAGTTAGCGTCTTTTGGCAGCTCTACCTCTTTCTCTTGTTTATGTTATAGGTAGAAGCTTGATGTATTTGGTTGGATTTAATTCCCTCGTGTATTTGTTCAACCAATATGTGGCATGTCACATATTGGAATTAATGTGGTAATCTGCCACGTTACTTGTACTGTAAACGTTATTTTGGAGTTGATATACAAGTTGAAAAGGGGTAACCCATTTTCACAAAAAAGGTAAAAGGATTACCCAAGTTATATATATAAAGAAAGGAACCGGCGACATGGCTGAAATACCAAGTCGACGTTATTACAAAATGTCATGCACCAATGTGCTTAAAAAAGAAACAACTAGCGTTAGAAAAACAGAACTAACAACTAGAATACAAGAATCAATCAGCTAGAAGTAACGAAATTGGAAGTCTCCATTCTTGAAGCCATCGATCCACTCCCTGCTTTCTTCTAAAACGAAAAGACAATAGTTTCAACCGAACGGAAGCTAGAATAATCTCACTAAGCTGCTTCGAGGGAAGCCTTTTGTCTTTGAACAACCTTGAGTTTTTTTCCTTCCATACAAAGTACACAGAAGCCGCAAGAATAAGTCTTCTCACCACACTTTGGACCGTCTTCTTATGTGCAAAAGTATTAATTTCATGAATGATAACGTCCCAACTCGAACCCACATTCCCAAGACCAGCCTTTAGTTTAACCGTAGACCAAACTTGAGATGAATATTGACAATCGAAGAACAAATGCTCATGTGAATCTGGTTGGGTCAAGCAAAGAGGGCACCTTAACGAATTCAAATCACCACCAGGCATATCCCATGTTTGCATGCGATCTTGTGTTTTGAGTTTCTTCATAAAAGCTAGCCAAAGGAAGAAAGCATGTTTTGGAATTTTACCTGCAAACCAAACAATATTAAACCTAGAAAAATGGGTTAGCTCTTGGGCAAAGATCCTCCCACGCCAAGCTGACCGAGAAGTCATGAAAACTACCATCTCGGTCCCTCCACAAACATAAATCCCGCTGGTCATTCAGAACAGGAACTTCAAGAACCGGGAACATGCAGTTCCAATCAGAAGGCCATATCCAGTTATCATGTTCAATAATATCCACCACAGAAGATGAGATCGTTAGATCAGCACTCATAATACGCCTCGGTGATAAATAATTAATCAATGGGGAGTACTCGTTCCAATAGTCGAACCAAGCTGAAGTAGTTCTACCATCCCCAATGATGGATAACTGGCCTAATGAGAAGTATTTTATGCCAACTATAAGCCATATTACCCTTAATTGGCATATCCCAAAAGTTACGCCCTCTCAATTTATACGTGTGAATCCATTGCACCCATAGCGTTTCTTTACGAGTAAGAATATCATAAACATGAGCAGCAATAAGAGCGATATTAAACGGTTCAATTCGTCTAATACCCAATCCACCTTCCTCCTTTAGGATACAAACGGACTCCCAAGCTACCTTTGCCTTACCACTCTTTAAAACGCCTTGGCACCAAAGAAAGCCTCGTGTTATCTGTTCAATTTCATTAATAACACGAATAGGAAGAATAAAAACAGATGACCAATACACATGTAAAGAGGAAATCACCGAGTTGATTAATTGGAGTCTTCCCGCAAGAGATAAGTATCGATTCTTCCAATCATCCACACGCTTCTGAACCCGGTCAATTAATTCCTTACAATCTCTATAAATGAGGCGAGAAGAGACCAAAGGAACCCCAAGGTATTTAACTGGGAGTTTACCTTCATCAAATGGTAAAACTCCAAGTATGGCAATCTTCACATGATTCAGAACATTGCAAAAATAGGCAATACTTTTCGGCATACTAGGCGCAAGACCAGAGACATTCTTGAATTCATCCAAAGAGTTCCTAATTATCATTGCTGAATCAACATCAGCTCTCAAAAAAATAAAGAGGACATCCGCAAAATATAAGTTAACAATTTGCTGCTCCTCACAATGCTGTGGTACGAAAATAAATCTGATTCAGATGTATTGCGTTTAAGTATGAGTGTAAGAACTTCCATAACCAGCGCAAAAAGATAAGGTGATAGAGGGTCACCTTGCCTAAGGCCTCTCTTTCCGTGAAAAAAACCATGCAGCACACCATTAACATTAATTGAAAAGGAAGATGTTGAAACACATTCCATAATCCAGGCAATCATAGTAGAATGAAAACCGAAGCCATGCAGAATATGTCTTAAAAAGTTCCAATCAACAGTATCATATGCTTTCTGAATATTAACTTTTAGTGCACATCTTGGGGGACCCCTGTCTAAATGATAGTTGTGCATCAAACCTTGAGTTAACAGAATATTATCAGATATTTTCCTACCTGCAATAATTTTTGTGATACATTTGAAAAGTACATTGCATAGAGAGATAGGTCTATAATCATTAGCACGAGATGGAGTAGCGACCTTAGGAATAAGTGATATGATGGTATGATTAAGCTCTTTCAATAAGATACCACTCACAAAGAAGTCTTTAACAGCCAACGTAACATCATTTCCAATAACATCCCAAGCACTTTTAAAAAATGCAGCTGAAAAACCATCGGGTCCAGGAGACTTATCATCCCCCATATCAAAGATAACATCCTTAACTTCCTGATCAGTAACAGCCCGGATCATATAATCAGCATCAAGCGCAGATAGCTTATTAAGAAAGAGACCCGTATCATCCAAGGGAGCAATAGACCATGCATTACCAAGAAAGTTCACATAATGGTTAACAAAAGTAGTTGCAACCTCATCATCCATGACCACCGTTCCATTTTCATTCGTAATCATGTCAATTCTGCTTCTAGCCACCTTGCTTTTGACCACACGATGGAAATAGGCAGAATTTGAGTCACCTTCTTTTAACCATTGAATCTTAGTTTTTTGCTTAAGAAATCTTTCTTCAGCAAGATATGCTTCATTATAAGCATTAAGATACGCAGCTTCTTCTTCCCGAAGAACAGAATTAAACGGATCCTTATCAAGGGCAAGTTGCATCGCATCCAATTCCGTTCTCAATAAAGCAGTTTTCTTGTGTAGGTTACCATGGTTATACAACATTTTACATAAAGGCTTTTTAAGAGCCTTTAGCTTTTTCACAACTCGATACATATGGTACCCCTGAATCTCGATCTCCCATCCATTTGCAACTACCTGTTTGAAGTCATCATTATGAATAAGCAAATTTGAGAATTTAAAAGGTTTAGGTATAAACCTCAAATCCATAGGAATACGCAACACAGCAGGTGCATGATCTGAAGATCTACATGGCTGAAACATAGCTACAGCCCCAACGAACAGGTCAAAAAACTCCCCATTAGCCATGATTCGGTCTATTTTCTTCAATAGTCCATGATCACCTCTTGGTTTCTGATTCCATGTAAAGTGCAGTCCAAAGCTATTTAAATCCGAAACCTCAATGTCTTCAACACATGATCTGAACTCCCTCATCGAAATATCAATAACCGATGAACCTCCAGACTTATCCTAAACGGGCAAAGCTGCATTAAAATCTCCTAAAATACACCAAGCCTTCTTTGAAATAAAGCGCTTTTGAAGAGATAAATTATTCCAAAGAGCACGTCTGATGCGGAAATGTCCAGATTCACTGGACTGGAGAAACCCAGTGAACTGAAGAAGCTAAATGAGCTGAAGGAAACCGAACTGATCATGCCATTTGAACAAGCCATGTTGATTCTACCAGCAGTGGCCCATTTCAGACAAGTCTTCTCTGAACCAGTCCAGTCACCAGTGGTAACATTTCTCCAGTGGCAAGCTCCAGTGATCAACACTGATAATCCACCAGTAAAGTTCTCCAATGACCAGCTCCAGATGACTGCTCCAGATGAATACTCCAGTGACCACTACTGAAGGTCCTCCAGTGAAGTGCTCCAGATTTTGTCTCCAGTGGCGGTCCAGATTTATGTTTCCAGTTTCCAATTAATAAAGTTCCACTGAAGTCGTCTGTGGACCCAATAAAGAAGAATGACAGCTGTTAAGGAAGGCGCGTGTGACAAGACGTTTCTAACGGTATTGTGGGACCACTTGCAGGAGAATATTTCTAGAAGCTTACGTGTCCATTTCTTATTGGTCCAAATTAATTAGTGGCTTGCACATGACAGCTTTTATTGTAATATTTTTTATTTCGATGATTCCTAGGAAATAGCTTGTGGCTATAAATAGAGACTTATTTTCATTGTAAAAAGTTAGTTGATGTTGAATGAAAATTAATAGAGCAGCCTCTATTTCTTACAAATCTTCTTTTACCTTTATAGATCTTTGATCTTGGTGGTTAGGAGTGACCCTTTATCAATATTTGTGTGACTTGTTCTTTATCAAATATTGTGGTGAGGTCTTTTAAATCTTCGGTTTCCTTTATCTATAATCGTGGTGGCTAGACCTTTATCGATTGTAGTGGTGGGGCGGAGTGTTCCTTTATCCTTGATTCCGGTGGCTTGGCCTTTACGAGTCTTGGTGGTGGATTCTTATCTATCATTTTATTTTATTGCCTTGTTTGATTGTTTGTTTTATAAAATCCAGAAAATACCAAAAATAGTCTTCCGCTGTCGTTTGTCGCGTGATTTACGCATCAAATTTGGTATCAGAGCCAGGTTTGAAAAAGGTTTCTTAATCTTTTTGTCCGTTGGGGTATTGTTTGTCTAGATCTCATTTCGATTTAGTCAGATCTGTTTGTTGGTTGTTTAGATCTAGTTGTTGCTAGTATAGATCTATTGTTTGTTGAATATAAATGGCTTTTAGAGAAATATGACGTTAGATGAAGCTAATAATGCTAGGAGAGATAGGCAAATTGAAGATCTACAAGAAGCACTTGGTAGAGTTGTTCATATGTTAGAAGATGGTGGTTTACGATTTAATCGAGAAAATGTTGTTGCCAGTGAAAGAGATTCTGAATCTCAAGGCCCAGTGAAAGATCTGATAGTAATCCTAGACACTCTAGTGATTCTGATGAATCACATCCCAGAGAAAGGCGTAGGAGGCATAAGGGTAATGATACTAGGGATATTAAGATAGATCCACCAGATTTTAATGGATCTTCTAACCCAGAATAGTATTTTGAATGGGTCCAGGTGATGGACAGGATTATGGAGATAAAAGGTTATGATGAAAAAGTTTAAAGTTGCCATTATTAAACTTAAGAAATATGCTTCATCTTGGTATGATAACATGAAATCTGAAAGGGAGTATAAGGGTAAGAGTAAAATCAAGACCTGGTCCAAACTGAAGGAGGTTATGCAGAAGAGGTTTGTTCCCCAGTCGTACAAGCAAGATCAGTATCTACTGATGAACAATCTGAAGCAAGGAGCCAAGGAAGTTGTGGAGTACATTAGAGAGTTTGAGCATCTGAAGACCAAAACTGGTGTGAATGAGACTGAAGAGCACACTATTGCCAGATTTCTTGGTGGTCTGAACGCTGCCATTACTGAGAAGATTGAGTTGCAGCCTATCTGGACATATGAAGGTGCATGCAAGATGGCTATCCAGATTGAAAGACAACTGAAGAAGAAGTTTCCGTACAAGTCATTCAGTAAGGTTCCTGACAGTGCAAGTCAACCAGTTTCCAGTCAACCAGTTCCCAGATTCACTGAAACTGTCCAGAAATCCTTCAGAGGCAAAGAAAAGGAAACTGAAGGAACGAAAGAACCAGTTGGAAGAAAATGTTTCAAGTGCCATGGCTTTGGTCACTTCCAGGCCCAGTGTCCTAATCAAAGAGCCTTGACTGCCAGAGAAATTGAATGTTTGCCAGATGTCGACACTGAAGAAGGTGAGCCAGTGTATGATGAAGATGAAGAGTCTTATGTTGGTGCAGATGTTGGAGAAATGTTGGTTGTCAGAAGAGCGATGCATGCTGATGAAGTTACCACTGATACTGCCCAGAGGGAGAACATTTTTCACTCCAGATGCACAGTCAAATGAAAAGTTTGTGATCTGATCATTGATGGTGGGAGTTGTGCAAATGCTGCTTCAACTTACATGGTAGAGAAACTGGCGCTACCTACAGTTAAGCACCCTCGACCTTACAAGTTGCAATGGCTCAGTGAAGGATCAGAGGTAAAAGTTAATCCGTCAAGTTACTATTCCGTTTTCAATTGGGTCAGTTTATCAAGACAAAATTATTTGTGATGTTGTACCTATGGATGCTTGTCATATTTTATTGGTCGACCATGGTTATTTGATAATTATGTTCTTCATGATGGTCGAATGAACTCGTATTCTTTGAGTATAAGTGGAAAGAAGGTCACACTGACTTCTTTGAAGCTTAATGAACTGATGAAAGTCAAGAAAGACCAGCCCAGTAAGCCTTTGTTTTTGTCTCAAACCGAAGTCGAAGAAGAGTTATCTGAAGGCTCTCCAGTTATGATGTTACTGGTCGTGGAAAAATCTGAAGAAAAGGAGTTCACTAGTGTCCCCAGTCTCCTGAAGACTTTACTGAAGGAATTCACTGATGTTTTCCCAGAAGACCTACCTGAAGGTTTGCCACCAGTAAGAGGATTTGAGCACCAGATTGACTTGGTTCCAGGTCAGTTCTGCCAAACAAAGCTGCTTATAGGTGTTCACCTAATGAAGCTAAAGAGTTGAAGAGGCAAGTAGATGAGTTGGTTGCTAGAGGTTATGTCAGAGCAAGCATGAGTCCTTGTTCAGTGCCAGCTCTCCTGGTCCCAAAGAAAGATGGTTCGATGAGAATGTGTGTTGATAGCAGGGCCATCAATAATATCACCATTAAGTATAGATATCCATTCCCAGGTTGGATGATATGCTTGATGAGTTGCATGGCTCCAGAGTATTTTCCAAGATTGATCTCAGAAGTGGCTATCACCAGATAAGGATGAAGGATGGAGATGAGTGGAAAACTGCTTTCAAAATCAAGGGAGGTTTGTATGAATGGTTAGTTATGCCTTTTGGCTTATCTAATGCTCCCAGTACTTTCATGAGACTAATGAATGAAGTTCTCAGGCCACTCATTGGTCAGTTTGTTGTTGTTTACTTTGATGATATTCTGGTGTATTCAAAACGACAGCGGAAGACTATTTTTGGTATTTTCTGGATTTTATATGAAATAAACAACTAAACGAGACAATAAAGTAAAATGATAGATAAAAGAATCCACCACCAAGACTCGTGCCAAGCCACCGGAATCAAGGATAAAGGAAACACTCCGCCCCACCACTACAATCGATAAAGGTCTAGCCACCACGATTATAGATAAAGGAAACCGAAGATTTAAAGACCTCACCACAATATTTGATAAAGAACAAGTCACCACAAATATTGATAAAGGGGTCACTCCTAATCACCAAGATCAAAGATCTATAAAGGTAAAAGAAGATTTGTAAGAAATAGAGGCTGCTCTATTAATTTTCATTCAACATCAACTAACTTACAATGAGAGATAAAACCTCTATTTATAGCCACATGCTCTACCTAGGAATTAACGACATAATAATAAAATAATAAACAAAAAGCTGTCACATGCTTAAACCACTAATCAATTTGGACCAATAGAAAATGGACACGTAAGCTTCTAGAAACATTCCCCCTGCAAGTGGTCCCATAATACTGTTAGAAACGTCTTGTCACACGCGCCTTCCTTAACAGCCGTCATTCTTCTTTGTTGGGCCCACAAACGACTTCAGTGGGGCTTTATTAATTGGCAACTGGAAACATAAATCTGGAACGCCACTGGAGACAAAATCTGGAGCACTTCACTGGAGGACCTTCAGTAGTGGTCACTGGAGCATTCACCTAGAGCATTCATCTGGAGCTGGTCACTGGAGAACTTTATCTGGAGCGCTTCAGTTGAGAGCGTCACTGGTGGCTATTCCAGTATTTGCTACTGGAGAAACTTGCCACTGGAGGAGTGTTACTACTGGTGACTGGACTGGTTCAGAAAAGACTTGTCTGAAATGGGCCACTGCTGGAAGGATCAACATGGCTTGTTCAGATGGCATGATCAGCTCAGTTGACTTCTTCAGTTCACTGGGTTCCTCCAGTTCAGTGAATCTGGACATTTCCGCATCATTCTCCCCCTCTGAAAAGAGACTTGTCCTCAAGTCTTCGAGGTACTCATCCTCCAGATAAGGCATCAGATCTCCCACATTAAAAGTACTTGAAACTGCCATGTCTCCAGGTAACTTAACCTTGTAAGCATTATCGCCATATCTCTCCAGAATCTTGAACGGACCTTCAGCTCTGGGCATCAGTTTACTCTTTCTCTTCGCTGGAAACCTTTCTTTTCTCAAATGCACCCACACAAGATCACCTGGTGAAAAACTGGGCTGCTTTCTATTCTTGTTTGCTCTGGCTTTGTAACTGGCATTTGCCTTCTCTATTCTGGCCTTCACTTCTCCATGAATTTTCTTTATTTCTTTTGCTCTGGTTTCAGCTTCAATGCTTGCTTTTGGTTCAATCGAAAATGGAATTAAATCAATGGGAGTCAGTGGATTGACAACATAACAAACTTCAAATGGGGATTTACTGGTAGAATAGTTAGGAGCTCTGTTGAAAGCAAACTCAGCATGAGCAAGCTTTAGATCCCAATCTTTCAGTGTCTTCTTTACCAGTGTTCTCAATAACATGCCAATTGTTCTGTTCGTTACTTCAGTCTGTCCATCAGTCTGAGGATGGTGAGACGTACTGAACAACAATCTGGTACCCATCAATCTCCATAGAGTCTTCAAGAAATAGCTCAAGAACTTCACATCTCGATCTGACACAATTGTTTTGGGAATTCCATACAACCTGATAATCTCTTTAAAGAACAAATTTGCTACTGCTGAAGCATCATTGGTTGTGTTACAAGCAATAAAATGTGCCATCTTTGAAAACCTATCAACAACCACCATTATTGAATCTTTTCCCCTCTGTGTTCTGGGCAGTGCAACAATGAAATCCATACTGATATCTTCCCATGGCTGGTTTGGAACTGGAAGAGGAGTATACAAACCCTTTGTGAAAAGTAGTCTTCGCCTGGTGACAAGTTGGACAGCGACTGATAAGACTCTGGACATCCTTCAGTAGACTTGGCCAGTAGAAGTGTTCAGTGAGGATCTCTCCAGTCTTGTTAATGCCAAAATGGCCAGGTAAACCTCCTACATGCCAGCTCGTCATGAGAAAATGGTTATCAAGCTTTGTCAGTTTCATGATTGCTTGTAGTTTTCTTTTTTCCGGGGGTTGGTGTTCAGTGTACTAAGGTACAAAAAAGAATGCCCGTATGTCGGCAGGATTTGTCTTTTTTCGAGAAAAGGTCCCATCCTTCAATATCATGATTGGGTCGACCAGGCCAGCTTCTCTTATCAGCAAATCCCTTATTGAACCCCTGGGAATGCACAACCTTCTATTTTTAAATAAGAAACCATTTTGAACAATAAATGGTCCTTTCTGGTTAGCTTCAGTGATGTGATCAGCAAAGTCTGGATCAGTAGCATACAACTCTTTAATGAAAGAAAATCCAAGAACTCTTGCTTCCAGAATTGATAACAGTGAATATCGTCTGGACAGTGCATCAGCAACAACATTAGCTACTCCAGCTTTGTGTTTAGAAACAAACGAATAAGATTGCAAAAATTCCACCCATTTTGCATGTCTGGCATTAAGCTTGTGTTGACCATTTATAAATTTCAGGGCTTCATGATCAGAGAATAAGACAAACTGCTTCGGCTTCAGATAATGTGACCAATGAGTGATAGCACGAATAATTGCATAAAACTCCTTGTCATAAGTGCTATACTTCAGTTTAGAGCCATTGAGCTTTTCACTGAAAGATGCAACTTGACGCCCGGCTTGTACCAGAACTGCACCAATACCTACTCCACTTGCATCACATTCGAGCTCAAATAGCATATCAAAATCTGGTAAGGATAAGACTGGAGTGAACTGAGCTTATCCTTCAGTGCTTCAAACGCCAGTTGGGCTGAACTCGGCCAGTTGAACACACCTTTCTTCAGACAGTCAGTAATTGGAGCTACAACTGTAGAGAAATTCTTGATAAATCTTCTATAAAATGACGCCAGTCCATGAAAACTTCTTACTTCAGTGATTGTGGTTGGAACTGGCCATGATCTGATGGCATCAACCTTAGAGGGATCCATAGAAATTCCTTCTTTTGAAACAACATATCCCAGAAATATCACACTCTCTACCATAAAATCACATTTCTCCAGTTTGCCATACAACTGGTGTCTTCTCAACAGTTCAAATACCTTCTTCAGATGGCTAACATGTTCAGCTTCAGATTTTGAATACACCAGAATATCATCAAAGTAAACAACAACAAACTGACCAATGAGTGGTCTGAGAACTTCATTCACCAGTCTCATGAAAGTACTGGGAGCATTAGATAAGCCAAAAGGCATAACTAACCATTCATACAAACCTCCCTTGATTTTGAAAGCAGTTTTTCCACTCATCTCCATCTTTCATCCTTATCTGGTGGTAGCCACTTCTGAGATCAATTTTGGAAAATACTCTGGAGCCATGCAACTCATCAAGCATATCATCCAACCTGGGAATGGGATATCTATACTTAATGGTGATATTATTGATGGCCTTGCTATGAACACACATTCTCATTGTACCATCTTTCTTTGGGACCAGGAGAGCTGGCACTGAACAAGGACTCATGCTTGCTCTGACATAACCTCTGGCAACCAACTCATCTACTTGCCTTTGCAACTCTTTAGCTTCATTGGGTGAACACCTATAAGCAGCTTTGTTTGGTAGAACTGACCTTGGAACTAAGTCAATCTGGTGCTCAATTCCTCTTACTGGTGGCAAACCTTCAGGTAGGTCTTCTGGGAAAACGTCAGTGAATTCCTTCAGTAAAGTCTTCAGGAGACTGGGGACACCAGTGAACTCCTTCTCTTCAGATTTTTCTACGACCAGTAACATCATAACTGGAGAGCCTTCAGATAACTCTTCTTCGACTTCAGCTTGAGACAAAAAAAAAGGCTTACTGGGCTGGTCTTTCTTGACTTTCATCAGTTCATTAGGCTTCAAAGAAGTCAGTGTGACCTTCTTTCCACTTATACTCAAAGAATACGAGTTCATACGACCATCATGAAGAACATAATTATCAAATAACCATGGTCGACCCAATAAAATATGACAAGCATCCATAGGTACAACATCACAAACAATTTTATCTTGATAAATAGATCCAATGGAAAAAGGAATAGTAACTTGTCTGTTGACTTTTACCTCTGATCCTTCACTTAGCCATTGTAACTTGTATGGACGAGGGTGCTTAACTGTAGGTAGTGCCAGTTTCTCTACCATGTAAGTTGAAGCAGCATTAGCACAACTTCCACCATCAATGATCAGATCACAAACCTTCCCTTTGACTGTGCATCTGGAGTGAAAAATGTTCTCCCTCTGGGCAGTATCAGTGGTAACTTCATCAGCATGCATCACTCTTCTGACAACCAACATTTCTCCAACATCTGCACCAACATAAGCTTCTTCATCTTCTTCTTCATCTTCATCATACACTGGCTCACCTTCTTCAGTGTCAACATCTGGTAAACATTCAATTTCTCTGGCAGTCAAGGCTCTTTGATTAGGACACTGGGCCTGGAAGTGACCAAAGCCATGGCACTTAAAACATTTCCTTCCAACTGGTTCCTTTGATCCTCCAGTTTCTTTCTCTTTACCTCTGAAGGATTTCTGAACAGTTTCAGTAAATCTGGGAACTGGTTGACTGGCAACTGGTTGACTTGCACTGGCAGGAACCTTACTGAATGACTTATACGGAACCTTCTTCTTCAGTTGTCTTTCAATCTGGATAGCCATCTTGCATGCACCTTCATATGTCCAGATAGGCTGCAACTTCAATCTTCTCAGTAATGGCAGCGTTCAGACCACCAAGAAATCTGGCAATGGTGTGCTCTTCAGTCTCATTCACACCAGTTCTGGTCTTCAGATGCTCAAATTCTCTAATGTATTCTACAACTTCCTTGGCTCCTTGCTTCAGATTGTTCATCAGTAGATACTGATCTTGCTTGTACGACTGGGGAACAAACCTTTCTGCATAACCTCCTTCAGTTTGGACCAGGTCTTGATTTTACTCTTACCCTTATACTCCCTTTCAGATTTCATATTATCATACCAAGATGAAGCATATTTCTTCAGTTTAATAATGGCAACTTTGAAGCTTTTTCTATCATCATACCCCTTTATTTCCATTATTCTGTCCATCACCTGGACCCATTCAAAATACTCTTCTAGGTTAGAAGACCCATTAAAATCTGGTGGATCTATCCTACGCCTTTCTCTAGGATGTGGTTCATCAAAATCACTAAAGTTTCTCGGTGTACCATCTGATCTTATACTAGGACCTTGAGATTCAGAATCTCTTTCACTGGCAACAACGTTTTCTCGATTAAATCGTAAACCACCATCTTCTAACATATGAACAACTCTACCAAGTGCTTCTTGTAGATCTTCAATCTGTCTATCTCTCCTAGCATTATTAGCTTCGTCTAAAGTCATATTTCTTCTAAACGCCATTTATAACCAACAAATAACTCACAATCAAAAGATCTAAGCAAATAACTAATAGATCTAAACAATCAATCAACAAATCTAAACAAAACCTCAACAGATCTAAACAATCAATCAACAGATCTAAACAAAACCTCAACAGATCTAAACAAACAACACCCCAACGGACAAAAAGATTAAGAAACCTTTTTCAAACCTGTCTCTGATACCAAATTTGATGCGTAAATCACGCGACAAACGACAGCGGAAGACTATTTTTGGTATTTTCTGGATTTTATATGAAATAAACAACTAAACGAGACAATAAAGTAAAATGATAGATAAAAGAATCCACCACCAAGACTCGTAAAGGCCAAGCCACCGAATCAAGGATAAAGGAAACACTCCACCCCACCACTACAATCGATAAAGGTCTAGCCACCACGATTATAGATAAAGGAAACCGAAGATTTAAAACACCTCACCACAATATTTGATAAAGAACAAGTCACCACAAATATTGATAAAGGGGTCACTCCTAAACACCAAGATCAAAGATCTATAAAGGTAAAAGAAGATTTGTAAGAAATAGAGGCTGCTCTATTAATTTTCATTCAACATCAACTAACTTACAATGAGAGATAAAACCTCTATTTATAGCCACATGCTCTACCTAGGAATTAACGACATAATAATAAAATAATAAAAAAAAGCTGTCACATGCTTAAACCACTAATCAATTTGGACCAATAGAAAATGGACACTGTCCAGACGACATTCACTGTTATCAATTCTGGAAGCAAGAGTTCTTGGATTTTCTTTCATTAAAGAGTTGTATGCTACTGATCCAGACTTTGCTGATCACCTCACTAAAGCTAACCAGAAAGGACCATTTATTGTTCAAAATGGTTTCTTATTTAAAAATGGAAGGTTGTGCATTCCCAGGGGTTCAATAAGGAATTTGCTGATAAGAGAAGCACATGGAGGAGGTTTAGCTGGCCATTTTGGCATTAACAAGACTGGAGAGATCCTCACTGAACACTTCTACTGGCCAAGTCTACTGAAGGATGTCCAGAGTATCATCAGTCGCTGTCCAACTTGTCACCAGGCGAAGACTACTTTCACAAAGGATTGTATACTCCTCTTCCAGTTCCAAACCAGCCATGGAAGATCTCAGTATGGATTTCATTGTTGCACTCCCCAGAACTCAGAGGGGAAAAGATTCAATAATGGTGGTTGTTGATAGGTTTTCAAAAATGGCACATTTATTGCTTGTAACACAACCAATGATGCTTCAGCAGTAGCAAATTTGTTCTTTAAGGAGATTGTCAGATTGCATGGAATCCCCAAGACGATTGTGTCAATCGAGATGTGAAGTTCTTGAGTTATTTCTGGAAGACTCTATGGAGATTGATGGGTACCAGATTGTTGTTCAGTACGTCTCACCATCCCTAGACTGATGGACAGACTGAAGTTACCAACAGAACAATTGGTATGCTGTTAAGAACACTGGTGAAGAAGACACTGAAGGATTGGGATCTGAAGCTTGCTCATGCTGAGTTCGCTTTCAACAGAGCTCCTAACTATTCTAACAGTAAATCTCCGTTTGAAATATGCTATGGTGTCAATCCACTGACTCCCATTGATTTAATTCCATTTTCGATTGAACCAAAAGCAAGCATTGAAGCTGAAACCAGAGCAAAAGAGATAAAGAAAATTCATGGAGAAGTGAAGGCCAGAATAGAGAAGACAAATGCCAGTTACAAAGCCAGATCAATGCCTTATCTGGAAGATGAGTACCTCGAAGACTTGAGGACAAGTCTCTTTTCAGAGGGGGAAAATAATGCGGAAATGTCCAGATTCATTGGACTGGAGAAACCCAGTGAACTGAAGAAGCTAACTGAGCTGAAGAAACTGAGCTGATCATGCCATCTGAACAGGCCATGTTGATTCTGCCAGCAGTGGCCCATTTCAGACAAGTCTTCTCTGAACCAGTCACCAGTAGTAACACTCCTCCAGTGGCAAGTCTCTCCAGTAACAAATACTGGTAAGCCACCAGTGACGCTCTCAACTGAAGCGCTCCAGATGACTGCTCCAGATAGATATTCCAGTGACCACTACTGAAGGCCACCAGTGAAGCGCTCCAGATGTTGTCTCCAGTGAAGATCCAGATGTTGTCTCCAGATGCAGTCCAGATGTATGTTCCATTGTCCAGATAATAAAGTCCCCACTGAAGTCCTTTGTCTGTGGGTCCAATAGAAGGAATGACAGCTGTTAAGGAAGGCGCGTGTGATAAGACGTTTCTAACGGTATTGTGGGACCACTTGCAGGGGAATATTTCTAGAAGCTTACGTGTCCATTTCTTATTGGTCCAAATTAATTAGTGGCTTGCACATGACAGCTTTTATTGTAATATTTTTTATTATTTCGATGATTCCTAGGAAATAGCTTGTGGCTATAAATAGAGACTTATTTTCATTGTAAAAAGTAGTTGATGTTGAATGAAATTAATAGAGCAGCCTCTATTTCTTACAAAAATCTTCTTTTACCTTTATAGATCTTTGATCTTGGTGGTTAGGAGTGACTGATGTGAGATTTTCAAAACACAATGGAATGTAATAAATTTTATGAGGATTTTCTGGTTTATAAGACAACAAAAACGAACAAGACAATAAAATGCAAAGATAGATAAGAATCTAATACTTGATTCGTAAAGGAAACGATCCACCGGAATCAAATAATAGAAACACTCCAACCCACCACTATAATCGATAAAGGACGAACCACCACGATTAAAGATAAAGGAATCGAAGATTTAAGATCTCACCACTTTAATTGATAAAGGACGAACCACCACAATTAAAGATAAAGGGATCACTCCAAACACCCAAATAAACAACGATTTATGAAGGTAATAAGAAGATTTAATAAGGAAAAGAAAGTGTTCTTTTCATTCAACTTGATAACCAAAAACTACCTTTCATTACAAGAATAAAACCCCTATTTATAGCCACATGCTATTTTCTAGGAATTAACGAAAATAATAAAATAATACATAAAAGTTGTCAAATGCTAGCCACTAATTGAATTTGGCCAATAGGAAATGGACAGCGTGGGCTTCTAGAAACATTCCCCTGCAAGTGGTCCTACAATACCATTAGAAATGTCATTGTCACACGCGCCTTCCTTTACAGCTGTCATTCTTCTTTATTTGGCCCACAAACATGGGACTTCAGTGGACACTTTATTCACATGCACACATCCTTATCCAAGACCTTATAGAACTGGTGACGTGGCAGCCTTTTATTGAATAAAACTACTTCTTGACTGAACAAAACTATGTTGAAGTATGCTGACTGGAGTTGCTCGCTGATGCTATTCGCTGATGACTTTCATTGATCAGGAGAGGACTTGCCACTGGAGTAAAGTAACAATTGGAGGTTGTTTGTCAGCGAAGGCTTGTCCATAATGGGCTATGGCTGGTAAGATGAGCATGGCTTGTTCTGAAGGCATCTTCAGTCCAATGCTCGCTGCCAGTTGATTGCTGCCAGGTATTTCAGCGACCCCTTCAGCAACCCCTTCTAGCTGACTGGAATTAGTCAGTTCAGCGAGTGGGATCATATTCGCATCATTCTCCCCCTCTAAAATAGGACTTGTCCTCAAGTCCTCGAGATATTCATCTTCAAGGTAAGGCATCAAATCTCCAACATTAAAAGTGCTTGAAACCGACATGCTTCCTGGTAATTCAACCTTGTAAGCGCTGTCACCGAACTTTTCCAGTATTCTGAATGGTCCTTCAGCTCTTGGCATCAGTTTGTTCTTTTCTCTTGGAAGGAAATCTTTCTTTCCTGAGATGCACCCAAACAAGATCGCCAGGTGCAAAACTAGGCTGCTGACGATGCTTATTAGCTCTGGCCTTGTATTCTTCATTTGCTTTCTCAATTTTTGCCTTTACTTGCTGGTGTATTTTTTTGATTTCCTTAGCTTTCTCTTCAGCATCAACACTTACTCTTGGCTCAATTGAAAAAGGAATTAAATCAATGGGAGTTAAAGGATTGGTACCATAACAAACTTCAAATGGAGTCTTGCTGGTTGAGTGGTTGGGGGCTCTATTAAAAGCGAACTCAGCATGAGCAAGCTTTAGATCCCAATCTTTCAACGTCTTGTTCACCAGCGTCCTTAATAACATCCCAATGGTCCTATTAGTGACTTCAGTCTGGCCATCAGTTTGGGGGTGATGAGAAGTGCTGAACAAGAGCTTAGTTCCCATCAATCTCCACAAAGTTTTCCAGAAATAACTCAGAAATTTCGTATCCCTATCAGAAACAATGGTTTTGGGAATTCCATGAAGACGGACAATTTCTTTGAAGAATAAATTTGCTACTGCTGAGGCATCATTAGTGGTGTTACAAGGAATGAAATGGGCCATTTTTTAGAATCTGTCAACCACCACCATGATAGAATCTTTTCCTCTCTGGGTTTTGGGTAAAGCAACAATGAAATCCATGCTCAGATCTTCCCACGGTTGACTTGGAACTGGAAGAGGAGTGTACAAACCTTTGTGAAAAATTGCCTTGGCCTGATGACAAGTTGAGCATCTGCTGATGATAGTCTGGACGTCTTTCAGCAGACATGGCCAATAGAAATGTTCGCTGAGGATGTCAGCAGTCTTAGTAATACCAAAATGACCAGCGAGTCCTCCGCCATGAGCTTCTCTTATCAGCAAGTCTCGAATTGAACCCTTAGGGATACACAACCTTCCATTTTTAAATAAAAACCCATCTTGCACTAAATATGATCCTTTGAAGGGACCATCAGTGAAGTGACCAGCAAAATTTGTATTAGCAGCATACAAATCTTTGATAAAAGAGAACCCAAGAACCCTTGCTTCCAAAATGGAAAGCAATGAATATCTTCTTGAGAGTGCATCAGCAACAACATTCTCTACCCCAGCTTTATGTTTAGACACAAATGAATAAGACTGCAAAAATTCCACCCATTTTGCATGCCTTGAATTTAACTTGTGCTGACCATTGATGTACTTCAGAGCTTCATGATCAGAATATAAAACAAACTGCTTGGGCTTCAGATAGTGTGACCAGTGATTGACAGCCCTGATGATAGCATAGAATTCTTTGTCATACGTACTGTACTTCAGCTTCGAACCATTCAACTTTTCACTGAAGTATGCGACTGGTCTCTTTTCTTGAACAAGGACTGCACCAATACCAACTCCACTGGCGTCACACTCCAATTCGAATAATAACTCAAAATTTGGTAAGGACAGGACTGGTGCTGAGCTGAGCTTTTCTTTCAGCAATTCAAAGGCACTCTGAGCTGACTTAGGCCATTCAAACACACCTTTCTTTAGGCAATCAGTAATGGGAGCTACAACAGTTGAGAAATTTCTGATGAATCTTCTATAAAATGATGCCAGACCGTGAAAACTTCTTTCCTCTATAATCGTTGTAGGAGCTGGCCAGGACTTAATTGTCTTCAACCTTCGAAGGATCCATTGAAATTCCATTTAGATACAACGTATCCAAGAAATATCACACTTTCCACCAAGAAATCACATTTCTCCAGCTTCCCATACAACTGGTGTTTCCTCAGCAACATAAATACTTCTCTCAGATGATTAACATGCTCAGCTTCATTCTTCGAATATACTAGAATATCATCAAAATAAACTACCACAAAATGACCAATGAGTGGTCTGAGGACTTCATTCATCAGCCTCATGAAAGTACTTGGGGCATTCGATAAGCCAAAAGGCATTACTAGCCATTCAAATAGACCCCCTTTAATCTTGAATGCAGTTTTCCATTCATCTCCATCCTTCATTCGAATCTGGTGATAGCCACTTCTCAGATCGATTTTGGAAAATATACAGGAACCATGTAATTCATCAAGCATATCATCCAACCTGGGGATAGGATATCGATACTTGATAGTGATATTATTGATGGCTCTACTATCAACACACATACGCATTGAGCCATCTTTCTTTGGAACTAAGAGAGCTGGTACAAAACATGGACTCATACTTGCTCTCACATAACCCTTAGCAATCAGTTCATCGACTTGCCTTTGCAATTCTTTAGCTTCAGTGGGTGAACACCTATAAGCAGCTTTGTTAGGAAGGATTGATCCTGGAATTAGATCAATCTGGTGTTCAATACCCCTGATAGGAGGAGGCAAACCAGAAGGCATTTCTTCAGGAAATACGTCAGCATATTCTGTCAGCAAGGGTTTGACTAAACTGGAAATGTCAGCGAGCCCCTTCTTATCAGCAAGTTCAACCATCAGCAACATCATTACTGAGGTGCCATCAGCGAGTTCTTTCTCAACTTCGGTTTGGGTCATGAACAAAGCTTTGTCTCGCTGATCCATCACCTTGGTTTTTGAGTGCTCATCGGGTTTCAAAGAAGTTAGGGTGATCTTTTTCCCATTTACAAATAATGAATAAGAGTTTAAACGGCCATTGTGGAATACATGCTTATCAAACAACCATGGCCTTCCCAACAACAAATGACACGCATCCATAGGGACAACATCACAAACAATCTCATCCTGATAAATAAGACCAATAGAAAATGGAATAGTAACTTGTTGAGTAACTTTTACCTCTGTTCCCTCGCTGAGCCATTGAAGCTTGTAAGGACGGGGATGCTTCATTGTAGGTAACCCCAGTTTATCAACCATGTAAGTTGAAGCCGCATTAGCACAGCTGCCGCCATCAATGATAAGACTGCATACCTTTCCTTTGATAGTACATCTTGAGTGGAAGATATTCTTTCGCTGAGCCTTGTCAGCAGTGACTTCATCAGCGTGCATCATTCTTCTGACCACCAGCATTTCCCCAATATCAGCACCTACATATGTTTCTTCAGCGCCATCATCATCATCGTACACTGGTTCTTCTTCCTCAGTTTCAGCTTCTGGTAAACTTTCTATCTCCCTGATAGTCAGTGCTCGCTGATTGGGACACTGGGCCTGGAAATGACCAAATCCATGGCACTTAAAATTTCTTCCCTACTGGTTCTTTTGATCCTCCAGTTTCTTTCTCCTTTCCTCTGAAGGATTTCTGAACAGTTTCGCTGGGCCTGGTAGCTGGTTGTCTGGAGCTAGAAGTAATCTTAGTGAAAGGTTTGTACTGAACCTTCTTCTTTAGCTGCTTTTCAATCTGGAGGGCCAGTTTGCATGCAACTTCATAAGTCCAGATGGGCTGTAATTCCATTTTATCAGCAATGATAGCATTCAACCCACCAAGGAATCTGGCGATAGTATGCTCTTCAGTTTCTTTGACACCAGTTCTTGTCTTCAGCTGCTCAAACTCCCTGATATACTCTACCACTTCTTTAGCACCTTGCTTCAGATTATTCATCAGTAGATACTGATCTTGCTTGTACGTCTGAGGAACAAATCTCTTCTGCATAACTTCCTTCAGTTTGGACCAGGTCTTGATTTTACTCTTACCCTTATATTCCCTTTCAGATTTCATATTGTCATACCAAGATGAAGCATACTTTTTAAGCTTAATAATGGCAACCTTAAAACTCTTTTTATCATCATAACCTTTTATTTCCATAATTCTATCCATCACCTGAACCCATTTAAAATATTCTTCTGGGTTTGATGAACCAACAAAATCTGGTGGATCTATCTTAATATCCTTAGTATCATCGACCTTATGTCTCCTTCGCCTTTCTCTGGGCTGTGGAACATCAGAATCACTAGAGTTCCTGGGTGTACTATCAGATCTTTCACTAGGACCTTGAGATTCAGAATCTCTTTCACTGGCAACAACATTTTCTCGATTAAATCGTAAACCACCATCTAACATATGAACAACTCTACCAAGTGCTTCTTGTAGATATTCAATCTGTCTATCTCTCCTAGCATTATTAGCTTCGTTTAAAGTCATATTTCTTCTAAACGCCATTTATAACCAACAAATAACTCACAATCAATAGATCTAAGCAAATAACTAATAGATCTAAACAATCAATCAACAGATCTAAACAAAACCTCAACAGATCTAAACAAACAACACCCCAACGGACAAAAGATTAAGAAACCTTTTTCAAACCTGGCTCTGATACCAATTTGATGTGAGATTTTCAAAACACAGCGGAATGTAATAAATTTTATGAGGATTTTCTGGTTTATAAGACAACAAAAACGAACAAGACAATAAAATGCAAAGATAGATAAGAATCTAATACTTGATTCGTAAAGGAAACGATCCACCGGAATCAAATAATAGAAACACTCCAACCCACCACTATAATCGATAAAGGACGAACCACCACGATTAAAGATAAAGGAATCGAAGATTTAAGATCTCACCACTTTAATTGATAAAGGACGAACCACCACAATTAAAGATAAAGGGATCACTCCAAACCCAAATAAATAACGATTTATGAAGGTAATATGAAGATTTGATAAGGAAAAGAAAGTGTTCTTTTCATTCCATTTGATAACCAAAAAACTCCCTTTCAATGAAAAATAAAGCCCCTATTTATAGCCACATGCTATTTCCTAGGAATTAACGAAAATAATAAAATAATACATAAAAGCTGTCAAATGCTAGCCACTAATTGAATTTGGCCAATAGGAAATGGACAGCGTGGGCTTCTAGAAACATTTCCCTGCAAGTGGTCCCACAATACCGTTAGAAATGTCATTGTCACACGCGCCTTCCTTTACAGCTGTCATTCTTCTTTATTGGGCCCACAAACATGGGACTTCAGTGGACACTTTATTCTCATGCACACATCCTTATCCAAGACCTTCTATAACTGGTGACGTGACAGCCTTTTATTGAATAAAGCAACTTCTTGACTGAACAAAACTCTGCTGAAGTATGCTGACTGGAGTTGCTCGCTAATGTTATTCGCTGATGACTTTCATTGATCAGGAAGGGACTTGCCACTGGAGTAAAGTAACAATTGGAGGTTGTTTGTCAGCGAAGGCTTGTCCATAATGGGCTATGCTGGTAAGATGAGCATGGCTTGTTCTGAAGGCATCTTCAGTCCAATGCTCGCTGCCAGTTGATTGCTGCCAGGTATTTCAGCGACCCCTTCAGCGACCCCTTCTAGCTGACTGGAATTAGTCAGTTCAGCGAGTGGGATCATATTCGCATTGACCCCTTTATCAATATTTGTGGTGACTTGTTCTTATCAAATATTGTGGTGAGGTCTTTTAAATCTTCGGTTTCCTTTATCTATAATCGTGGTGGCTAGACCTTTATCAATTGTAGTGGTGGGGCGGAGTGTTTCCTTTATCCTTGATTCCGGTGGCCTGGCCTTTACGAGTCTTGGTGGTGGATTCTTTATCTATCATTTTATTTTATTGTCTTGTTTTATTGTTTGTTTCATATAAATCCAGAAAATACCAAAAATAGTCTTCCGCTGTCGTTTGTCGCGTGATTTACGCATCAATCTTAAAGTATATTGATTATGAGCATAAACAAAAGAACAAAAGAACATTTTCTTTGAAATTTTACACCACACCTGAGTATGTATAACCTGGTCGGATTGAGAAAGAACCATAAGATCAATTCTGTCTGGATCCCAACCAAGAATAATCCCCTTTTGAGCACAAGTCACCATTAGAAGTCCATTTCCATTTCCAACAAACATTAGAACATAAATAATCAACACGAACAGAATTCACATGTGATTCTAGAATTGCACAAACAGACAGTTGGTTGTCCAAGACAACCTGGATAGAATCTTTTCCTCTCTGGGTTTTGGGTAAAGCAATAATGAAATCCATGCTCAGATCTTCCCACGGTTGACTTGGAACTGGAAGAGGAGTGTACAAACCTTTGTGAAAAATTTCCTTGGCCTGATGACAAGTTGAGCATCTGCTGATGATAGTCTGGACGTCTTTCAGCAGACATGGCCAATAGAAATGTTCGCTGAGGATGTCAGCAGTCTTAGTAATACCAAATTGACCAGAGAGTCCTCCGCCATGAGCTTCTCTTATCAGCAAGTCTCGAATTGAACCCTTAGGGATACACAACCTTCCATTTTTAAATAAAAACCCATCTTGCACTAAATATGATCCTTTGGAGGGACCATCAGTGAAGTGACCAGCAAAATCTGTATCAGCAGCATACAAATCTTTGATAAAAGAGAACCCAAGAACCCTTGCTTCCAAAATGGAAAGCAATGAATATTTTCTCGAGAGTGCATCAGCAACAACATTCTCTACTCCAGCTTTATGTTTAGACACAAATGAATAAGACTGCAAAAATTCCACCCATTTTGCATGCCTTGAATTTAACTTATGCTGACCATTGATGTACTTCAGAGCTTCATGATCAGAATATAAAACAAACTGCTTAGGCTTCATATAGTGTGACCAGTGATTGACAGCCCTGATGATAGCATAGAATTCTTTGTCATACGTACTGTACTTTAGCTTCGAACCATTCAACTTTTCACTGAAGTATGCGACTGGTCTCTTTTCTTGAACAAGGACTGCACCAATACCAACTCCACTGGCGTCACACTCCAATTCGAATAATAACTCAAATTTTGGTAAGGACAGGACTGGTGCTGAGCTGAGCTTTTCTTTCAGCAATTCAAAGGCACTCTGAGCTGACTTAGGCCATTCAAACACACCTTTCTTTAGGCAATCGGTAATGGGAGCTACAACAGTTGCGAAATTTCTGATGAATCTTCTATAAAATGATGCCAGACCGTGAAAACTTCTTGCCTCTGTAATCGTTGTAGGAGCTGGCCAGGACTTAATTGCTTCAACCTTCGAAGGATCCATTGAAATTCCATTTTTAGATACAACGTATCCAAGAAATATCACACTTTCCACCAAAATCACATTTCTCCAGTTTACCATACAACTGGTGTTTTCTCAGTAATTCAAATACACTTCTTAAATGATTAACATGCTCAGCTTCATTCTTCGAATATACTAGAATATCATCAAAATAAACTACCACAAAATGACCAATGAGTGGTCTGAGGACTTCATTCATCAGCCTCATGAAAGTACTTGGGGCATTCGATAAGCCAAAAGGCATTACTAGCCATTCAAATAGACCCCCTTTAATCTTAATGCAGTTTTCCATTCATCTCCATCCTTCATTCGAATCTTGTGATAGCCACTTCTCATATCGATTTTGGAAAATATACAGGAACCATGTAATTCATCAAGCATATCATCCAACCTGGGGATAGGATATCGATACTTGATATTGATATTATTGATGGCTCTACTATCAACACACATACGCATTGAGCCATCTTTCTTTGGAACTAAGAGAGCTGGTACAGAACATGGACTCATACTTGCTCTCACATAACCCTTAGCAATCAGTTCATCGACTTGCCTTTGCAATTCTTTAGCTTCAGTGGGTGAACACCTATAAGCAGCTTTGTTAGGAAGGATTGATCCTGGAATTAGATCAATCTGGTGTTCAATACCCCTGATAGGAGGCAAACCAGAAGGCATTTCTTCAGGAAATACGTCAGCATATTCTGTCAGCAAGGGTTTGACTAAACTGGAAATGTTAGCTAGCCCCTTCTTATCAGCAAGTTCAACCATCAGCAACATCATTACTGAGGTGCCATCAGCGAGTTCTTTCTCAACTTCGGTTTGGGTCATGAACAAAGCCTTGTCTCGCTGATCCATCACCTTGGTTTTTGAGTGCTCATCGGGTTTCAAAGAAGTTAGGGTGATCTTTTTCCCATTTACAAATAATGAATAAGAGTTTAAACGGCCATTGTGGAATACATGCTTATCAAACAACCATGGCCTTCCCAACAACAAATGACACGCATCCATAGGGACAACTTCACAAACAATCTCATCCTGATAAATATGACCAATGGAAAATGGAATAGTAACTTGTCGAGTAACCTTTACCTCTGTTCCCTCGCTGAGCCATTGAAGCTTGTAAGGACGGGGATGCTTCAGTGTAGGTAACCCCAGTTTATCAACCATGTAAGTTGAAGCCGCATTAGCACAGCTGCCGCCATCAATGATAAGACTGCATACCTTTCCTTTGATAGTACATCTTGAGTGGAAGATATTCTTTCGCTGAGCCTTGTCAGCAGTGACTTCATCAGCGTGCATCATTCTTCTGACCACCAGCATTTCCCCAATATCAGCACCTACATATGTTTCTTCAGCGCCATCATCATCATCGTACACTGGTTCTTCTTCCTCAGTTTCAGCTTCTGGTAAACTTTCTATCTCCCTGATAGTCAGTGCTCGCTGATTGGGACACTGGGCCTGGAAATGACCAAATCCATGGCACTTGAAACATTTCTTCCCTACTGGTTCTTTTGATCCTCCAGTTTCTTTCTCCTTTCCTCTGAAGGATTTCTGAACAGTTTCGCTGGGCCTGGTAGCTGGTTGTCTGGAGCTAGAAGTAATCTTAGTGAAAGGTTTGTACTGAACCTTCTTCTTTAGCTGCTTTTCAATCTGGAGGGCCAGTTTGCATGCAACTTCATAAGTCCAGATGGGCTGTAATTCCATTTTATCAGCAATGATAGCATTCAACCCACCAAGGAATCTGGCGATAGTATGCTCTTCAGTTTCTTTGACACCAGTTCTTGTCTTCAGCTGCTTAAACTCCCTGATATACTCTACCACTTCTTTAGCACCTTGCTTCAGATTATTCATCAGTAGATACTGATCTTGCTTGTACGTCTGAGGAACAAATCTCTTCTGCATAACTTCCTTCAGTTTGGACCAGGTCTTGATTTTACTCTTACCCTTATATTCCCTTTCAGACTTCATATTATCATACCAAGATGAAGCATACTTTTTAAGCTTAATAATGGCAACCTTAAAACTCTTTTTATCATCATAACCTTTTATTTCCATAATTCTATCCATCACCTGAACCCATTCAAAATATTCTTCTGGGTTTGATGAACCAACAAAATCTGGTGGATCTATCTTAATATCCTTAGTATCATCGACCTTATGTCTCCTTCGCCTTTCTCTGGGCTGTGGAACATCAGAATCACTAGAGTTTCTGGGCGTACTATCAGATCTTTCACTAGGACCTTGAGATTCAGAATCTCTTTCACTGGCAACAACATTTTCTCGATTAAACCGTAAACCACCATCTTCTAACATATGAACAACTCTACCAAGTGCTTCTTGTAGATCTTCAATCTGTCTATCTCTCCTAGCATTATTAGCTTCGTCTAAAGTCATATTTCTTCTAAACGCCATTTATAACCAACAAATAACTCACAATCAATAGATCTAAGCAAATAACTAATAGATCTAAACAATCAATCAACAGATCTAAACAAAACCTCAACAGATCTAAACAAACAACACCCCAACGGACAAAAGATTAAGAAACCTTTTTCAAACCTGGCTCTGATACCAATTTGATGTGAGATTTTCAAAACACAGCGGAATGTAATAAATTTTATGAGGATTTTCTGGTTTATAAGACAACAAAACGAACAAGACAATAAATTTGCAAAGATAGATAAGAATCTAATACTTGATTCGTAAAGGAAACGATCCACCGGAATCAAATAATAGAAACACTCCAACCCACCACTATAATCGATAAAGGACGAACCACCACGATTAAAGATAAAGGAATCGAAGATTTAAGATCTCACCACTTTAATTGATAAAGGACGAACCACCACAATTAAAGATAAAGGGATCACTCCAAACACCCAAATAAATAACGATTTATGAAGGTAATATGAAGATTTGATAAGGAAAAGAAAGTGTTCTTTTCATTCCATTTGATAACCAAAAACTATCTTTCAATGAAAAATAAAGCCCCTATTTATAGCCACATGCTATTTCCTAGGAATTAACGAAAATAATAAAATAATACATAAAAGCTTCAAATGCTAGCCACTAATTGAATTTGCCAATAGGAAATGGACAGCGTGGGCTTCTAGAAACATTCCCCTGCAAGTGGTCCCACAATACCGTTAGAAACGTCATTGTCACACGCGCCTTCCTTTAACAGCTGTCATTCTTCTTTATTGGGCCCACAAACATGGGACTTCAGTGGACACTTTATTCTCATGCACACATCCTTATCCAAGACCTTCTAGAACTGGTGACGTGGCAGCCTTTTATTGAATAAAACAACTACTTGACTGAACAAAACTCTGCTGAAGTATGCTGACTAGAGTTACTCGCTGATGCTATTCGCTGATGACTTTCATTGATCAGGGAGGGACTTGCCACTGGAGTAAAGTAACAATTGGAGGTTGTTTGTCAGCGAAGGCTTGTCCATAATGGGCTATGGCTGGTGAGATGAGCATGGCTTGTTCTGAAGGCATCATCAGTCCAATGCTCGCTGCCAGTTGATTGCTGCCAGGTATTTCAGCGACCCCTTCAGCGACCCCTTCTAGCTGACTGGAATTAGTCAGTTCAGCGAGTGGGATCATATTCGCATCATTCTCCCCCTTCTAAATATTTGTGGTGACTTGTTCTTTATCAAATATTGTGGTGAGGTCTTTTAAATCTTCGGTTTCCTTTATCTATAATCGTGGTTGCTAGACCTTTATCGGTTGTAGTGGTGGGGCGGAGTGTTTCCTTTATCCTTGATTCCGGTGGCTTGGCCTTTACGAGTCTTGGTGGTGGATTCTTTATCTATCATTTTTATTTTATTGTCTTGTTTGTTGTTTGTTTTATATAAATCCAGAAAATACCAAAAATAGTCTTCCGCTGTCATTTGTCGCGTGATTTACGCATCAACGTCTTAAAGTATATTGATTATGAGCATAAACAAAAGAACAAAAGAACATTTTCTTTGAAATTTTACACCACACCTGAGTATGTATAACCTGGTCGGATTGAGAAAGAACCATAAGATCAATTCTGTCTGGATCCCAACCAAGAATAATCCCCTTTTGAGCACAAGTCACCATTAGAAGTCCATTTCCATTTCCAACAAACATTAGAACATAAATAATCAACACGAACAGAATTCACATGTGATTCTAGAATTGCACAAACAGACAGTTGGTTGTCCAAGACAACCTGGCGAACCTCTTTTTGCTTTGGGGGTTGGTTCATCCCCCTTATATCCCAAGAGGAGATATTAACCATTGGGAACCGTTGAACCAGGAATGCTTGCCCCCGTTTTGTTCTCAGACGTTCCCCCATATAATGGCACTTCCTCAAACACCACTTCAGTATCTGACTCCGAGTCCTCCATAAAATTCCCAGGTTGCTTAGCCTTTAGAAGATCATAAGAATTTCGTATAGGAATTCCCAACTCACCAACAAGAAGAATATTGATAATAAAACCCTAATTCTCTCTCTCTAGCTATGGCAATTTTTCTTCTTTCTCGTTCCCTCCTTTCTTGTTCAATCTAAACTATCTTTCAGTTCTGATTGGAATACCTTGTTCCAATTCGTGGCTGTTGATGGTGGTGTTTTGATCAGATTGTAGGGTTCTCTTTTTCGTTCGCCAGCCTTATTCTCATTGTGTCTTTCTTCGATTCTATAGTGTAGTGGGTTAATCGGTCCTGCGGGATTATACCTTGATCTACCTATTACTCTATTTGATTGGGGAACCATGATGTGCAAAAGACTCAGGGTTAGGCTGAGTCAACTCACAAAACACAAGCACAGCGGAATATAAAACTATTTTTGTAGAGGTTTTCTGGATTTTATGAAGAAACACACCCAAGCTGACTATAAGAAATAATAGTACAACAACAATACAACAATGAAACTGGACTGAAATACGATCAGAAAGGTAAAAATAAACAAGGATAGATAAGAATCTAATACTTGACTCGTAAAGGACTAAACCACCAGAATCAAATACAAGAAACACTCCAAAACCACCACTATATTTGATAAAGGCTGAGCCACCACAAATACTGATAAAAGTAATGAAGATTTAAAGATCTCACCACAATAATCTATAAAGGCCAAGCCACCAAGATTACTGATAAAGGGATCACTTCAAACCACCAAGATCAAAGATCCATAAAGGTAAAGAAGATTTGTAATTGAATAGAATTCAGCTGTATCAAACTTTCATAAACACACTCTGATTTGTTACAATGGATGGCAGCCTCTATTTATAGAGGAAATACAAGAGACAATGGAATATTCTACCCTAGACAACTAGTACAAGGTTGTTATAAATCAACCAATAGGAATAGAGAACATAATCTGCAGTAGGGTAGTGGTGGTTCTCTCTCTGGTCCCCACTTGTCTTCTTCCTCTCCCACGATTAGGTGTCACCAAAACAAGACAAAATCATATAACTGAATTCTTATCCTTATTCATAATCATCTAGAACAGCCACACACACGTGCTAATCACATGACTTGACCTGGTTATTGAAAGCATCAAAATAGATAAGTGTTTGAAAATCCCAAGATGATTCTGTTCCAAGCTGACTCTGCCCAAGCTGACAGGGTCCAAGCTGACTCCCCAAGCTGACTCAGATTGAACAAACTCGTGAGCTGATCTTCAAACTTCCCCCACATTTCAGTTCTCCCATTTAAGTAAGGTGAATCCTAGGGGGCAGATAGGATTACCAATCATCTTCCCAAAGTGCGCCATCGAAGGAAACATCATCATGGCCTGAGCTGAATCCAAGCTGACTCGGTCTGAGCTGAGTTCAGGGCAGCTCAGGGGCAATTTCGCATCATCCTCCCCCTCTAAATTTGGACTTGTCCTTAAGTCCTCAAGATAATCATCCTCCACGTACGGCATCAGATCACCAACATTAAAAGTGCTTGAGACTGAGGTATCTCCAGGCAGCTCAACTTTGTAGGCACTTTCTCCACACCTTTCCAACACCTTGAAAGGACCTTCAGCTCTAGGCATCAGCTTATTCTTTCTTTTTGAAGGAAATCTCTCCTTCCTAAGGTGGATCCAAACCAGATCTCCTGGTGCAAAAGTGGGTTGTCTTCTATTCTTGTTTGCTTTGGCCTTGTAAGCAGCATTTACCTTCTCAATTCTGGACTTGACTTGTTCATGCAGCTTCTTGATCTCCTTTGCCCTGCTTTCAGCTTCAACACAAACTTTTGGCTCAATAGAAAATGGAATCATGTCTATGGGTGTTAGTGGATTCACACCATAACAGATTTCAAAAGGAGATTTTCCAGTAGAATAATTAGGAGCCCGATTGAAAGCAAACTCAGCTTGAGAAAGCTTCAGATCCCAATCTTTCAAAGTCTTCTTCACTAGTGTTCTTAACAGCATCCCAATGGTTCTGTTTGTTACTTCAGTCTGACCATCAGTTTGGGGATGGTGAGAAGTGCTAAACAAGCAGCTTAGTACCCATCAGCTTCCACAATGTCTTCCAAAAATAACTCAAAAACTTTGTATCTCTATCTGAGACAATAGTCTTTGGAATTCCATGAAGTCGAACTATCTCCTGAAAGAACAAGGCTGCTACCTTGGTGGCATCATTAGTAGTGTGGCAAGGAATGAAATGAGCCATTTTGGAGAATCTATCAACCACCACCATAATTGAATCTTTGCCACGCTGAGTCCTTGGTAGAGCAACAATAAAATCCATACTCAGATCTTCCCATGGTTGGCTTGGAACTGGAAGAGGAGTATACAAACCCTTGTGAAAAGTAGACTTAGCTTGCTGACAAGTAGAACATCTCTTGACTATATCTTGTACGTCTTTCACCATAGAAGGCCAATGAAAATGTTCACCCAGAATCTCCATAGTTTTAGTAATTCCAAAATGACCAGCCAAGCCTCCCCCATGTGCTTCTCTAATCAACAGATCTCTAATAGAGCCCTTTGGATACACAGCTTACCATTCTTGAACAGAAACCCATCTTGAATAACATAAGTCCCTTTAGCTTCATTTGGAGATGAACAAATAATAGAGCCAAAATCTGGATCAGCTTCGTACAAATCCTTAATAAATGAGAATCCAAGAACCCTAGACTCCAAATAGATAGCATAGAATGTCTTCTTGAGAGAGCATCATCAACAACATTAGAGGAGCCAGTCTTATGCTTGGAGGCAAAAGAATACATCTGCAGAAACTCAACCCATTTAGCATTCCTTTGATTCAGCTTGTGCTGTCCATTAATGTATTTGAGAGCTTCATGATCAGAATACAATATAAACTGCTTTGGTTTCAAGTAATGAGACCAATGATCAACAGCTCGAATAATGGCATAGAATTCTTTATCATAAGTGCTATAATTCAGCTTGGATCCATTCAGCTTCTCACTAAAGTAAGCAACTGGTCTTCTATCTTGTATCAACACAGCTCCAATGCCAACACCACTAGCATCACATTCAAGCTCAAAGAGTGAATCAAAGTTAGGCAAAGAAAGGATAGGAGCTGAACTCAGCTTCTCCTTTAAAGATTCAAAAGCAGTCTGGCTGACTTAGGCCAACTGAAGACCCCTTTCTTTAGGCAATCAGTTATAGGAGCAACAACTGTGGAGAAATCTCTAATAAATCTTCTATAAAAGGATGCTAAGCCATGAAAACTTCTGTATTCAGTGATAGAAGAAGGAACAGGCCAGGATCTGATTGCTTCTACCTTGGATGGATCCATAGAAATGCCTTCCTTAGAGACCACATAACCCAAAAACACAACACTACCATCATAAAATTACACTTTCTCCAACTTGCCATAGAGTTGGTGTCTTCTTAACAGCTCAAACACAACTTTCAAATGATCTAAGTGTTCCTTCTCAGACTAAGAATAAACCAGGTGATGCGTAAATCACGCGACAAACTACAGCGGAAGACTATTTTTGATATTTTCTGGATTTTATATGAAATAAACAACTAAACGAGACAATAAAGTAAAATGATAGATAAAGAATCCACCACCAAGACTCGTAAAGGCTAAGCCACGGAATCAAGGATAAAGGAAACACTCCGCCCCACCACTACAATCGATAAAGGTCTAGCCACCACGATTATAGATAAATGAAACCGAAGATTTAAAAGACCTCACCACAATATTTGATAAAGAACAAGTCACCACAAATATTGATAAAGGGGTCACTCCTAACCACCAAGATCAAAGATCTATAAAGGTAAAAGAAGATTTGTAAGAAATAGAGTCTGCTCTATTAATTTTCATTCAACATCAACTAACTTACAATGAGAAATAAAGGCCTTATTTATAGCCACATAATCTTACCTAGGAATCAACGACAAAATAATAAAATAATACAAAAGCTGTCATGTGCAAGCCACTAATTAATTTGGACCAATAGAAATAGACACATAAGGCTTCTAGAAACAATCCTCTTCAAGTGGCCCACAATATCGTTAGGAATATGCTTCTTTCTTGATCCACTAAAAAGCTGCCACGCGTCCATACCCACGTCCTTATTGACCCACACAACCTTCAGTTAAAGTAAACTTTATTATAGACAACTGGAGCATTTATCTGGAGCACTTCACTGGAGTCCTTCAGATTCAGATGCATCTGGAGCTCGTCAGATGCCACTGGAGTATTCATCTGGAGAAGTCATCTGGAGCAAGTTACTGGACATCTTCACTGGTGGATTACCAGAGTTGGTCACTGGAGCTTGCCACTGGAGAAATGTTACCACTGGTGACTGGACTGGTTCAGAAAAGACTTGTCTGAAATGGGCCACTGCTGGCAGAATCAACATTGCTTGTTCAGATGGCATTATCAGTTTACTGGGTTTCTCCAGTTCAGTGAATCTGGACATTCCCGCATCATTCTCCCCCTCTAAAAAGAGACTTGTCCTCAAGTCTTCGAGATACTCATCCTCCAGGTAGGGCATCAGATCACCAACATTGAATGTACTAGAGACTGACATATCTCCAGGAAGTTCAACTTTGTAAGCATTTTCTCCATATCTCTCCAGAATCTTGAATGGACCGTCAGCTCTGGCATCAGTTTGCTTTTTCTCTTGGCTGGAAATCTTTCCTTTCTGAGATGCACCCAAACAAGATCACCTGGTGAAAAACTGGGCTGCTTCCTGTTCTTGTTTGCCTTGGCCTTGTAACTGGCATTTGCTTTCTCAATTCTGGTCTTCACTTGTTCATGAATCTTCTTGATTTCTTTTGCTCTGGTCTCTGCTTCAACACTTGCCTTTGGCTCAATCGAAAAAGGAATCAAATCAATAGGAGTTAGTGGATTGACACCATAACAAACTTCAAATGGGGATTTACTGGTTGAATAATTTGGAGCTCTATTGAAGGCAAACTCAGCATGAGCAAGCTTCAGATCCCAATCCTTCAGCGTCTTCTTCACCAGTGTTCTCAATAACATACCAATTGTTCTGTTCGTGACTTCAGTCTGTCCATCAGTCTGAGGATGGTGAGACGTACTGAACATCAATCTGGTACCCATCAGTCTCCATAGAGTCTTCCAGAAATAGCTTAAAAACTTCACATCTCGATCAGAAACAATGGATTTAGGAATTCCATGTAATCTGACAATCTCCTTAAAGAACAAATTCGCTATAGCTGAAGCATCATTTGTTGTATTACAAGCAACAAAATGAGCCATTTTTGAGATTCTATCAACAACCACCATTATAGAATCTTTTCCCCTCTGGGTTCTGGGCAGTGCAACAATAAAATCCATACTGAGATCTTCCCAAGGTTGGTTTGGAACTGGAAGAGGAGTGTACAAACCTTTGTGAAAAGTTGTCTTTGCCTGGTGACAAGTTGGACAGCGACTAATAATACTCTGGACGTCCTTCAGTAGACTTGGCCAGTAGAAGTGTTCAGTCAGAATCTCTCCAGTTTTGTTGATTCCAAAATGTCCAGCTAGACCTCCTCCATGTGCTTTCCTTATTAATAAATCTCTTATTGAACCCCTTGGAATGCACAACTTACCATTCTTGAATAAGAAACCATCTTGAACAGTGAATGGTCCTTTCAGATTAGCTTCAGTAACTTTCTCAGAGAAATCTGGATCAGCAGCATATAACTCCTTTATGAAAGAAAATCCAAGTACTCTTGCTTCCAGAATTGATAATAAAGAATATCTTCGTGATAGTGCATCAGCAACAACATTGCAAACTCCAGCCTTGTGCTTTGAAACAAATGAATAAGACTGTAAGAATTCTACCCATTTGGCATGTCTGGCATTAAGCTTGTGTTGGCCATTTATGAACTTCAGGGCTTCATGATCAGAGAATAAGACAAACTGCTTTGGCTTCAGATAATGTGACCAGTGAGTGATAGCACGAATAATTGCATAGAATTCTTTGTCATAAGTACTATACTTCAGTTTAGATCCATTCAGTTTCTCACTGAAGTATGCAACTGGACGACCACTTTGCACCAATACCAACTCCACTAGCATCACATTCAAGTTCAAATAGCATATCAAAATCTGGTAAGGATAGAACTGGAGCTGAACTGAGCTTCCCCTTCAGTGCTTCGAACGCCAGTTGAGCTGAACTTGGCCAGTTGAACACACCTTTCTTCAGACAATCAGTGATAGGAGCCACAACTGTAGAAAAGTTCTTTATGAACCTTCGATAGAATGATGCCAGTCCATGAAAACTTCTAACTTCAGTGATGGTTGTAGGAACTGGCTACGATCTGATGGCTTCTACCTTCGATGGATCCATTGAAATCCCATTTTTCGACACAACATACCCCAGAAATATCACACTATCCACCATAAAATCACATTTCTCCAGTTTTCCATACAACTGGTGTCTTCTTAGCAGTTCAAATACTTTCTTCAGATGACCAACATGTTCAGCTTCAGATTTAGAGTACACCAGAATATCATCAAAGTAAACAACAACAAACTGACCTATAAGTGGCCTCAGAACTTCATTCATTAGCCTCATGAAGTACTGGGGGCATAAGCCGAAAGGCATCACTAACCATTCATATAAGCCTCCTTTGATTTTGAATGCAGTTTTCCACTCATCTCCATCCTTCATTCTTATCTGGTGATAACCACTTCTGAGATCAATTTTTGAAAACACTCTGGAGCCATGTAACTCATCAAGCATATCATCCAATCTGGGAATAGGATATCTATACTTAATAGTTATATTGTTGATGGCTCTGCTGTCAACACACATTCTCATCGTCCCATCTTTCTTTGGAACCAGTAGAGCAGGAACTGAACAAGGACTCATGCTTGCTCTGACATAACCCTTCTCGACCAGTTCATCTACTTGTCTTTGCAATTCTTTGGCTTCATTAGGAGAACAACGATAAGCAGCTTTGTTTGGAAGAACTGAGCCTGGAATCAAGTCAATCTGGTGCTCAATACCTCTAACTGGAGGTAAACCTTCAGGTAGATCTTCAGGAAAAACATCTCTGAACTCCTTCAGTAACGACTTCAGTAAACTGGGGACTTCAGTGGACTTCTTCTCTTCAGACTTTTCAACGACCAGTAGCATTAGAACTGGAGAGCCTTCAGATAACTCTTCTTCAACTTCAGATTGAGATAAAAACAATGGCTTGC